>KB310466.1:375729-411152 GCA_000328365.1 Capitella teleta
TGAACACAGTGCGTGTGTGGGAGAGAGGGTCTCACAAGCCAAGTAGACGTATTGACATCAACGCCGCTGAGCGTGCATATATAGCAGAAACGATACGCGACATCTCCAGTCATCTCCAAACTCTCCATGCGCAAGCACGCGCCAATGGCACTGCGCGACCGTAAATTCTGAAGTGGCGAAAGAAAGCCTAGAAAACAAAACTACATTACGAGACATTGTGATCAATGAAGACGAGGGATGGAACCCCCCCCCCCCCAACACCCATTGATCAGGTCACCTCAACCCCCGGACGACATCGGGGTCATTTAGATTCCCGCCATTTCTTTATATCCAAATGTGGAATCCTCTTGGGTGTGTGGCTGTTATCAAACGCGATGAACGCTTGGGATGGGGGAGCGACTATTATCAGTCGTAGGGGCATGTTGGAGAGAGGCCGTTGAGATCGACATCTCGAAGGCTGCAAACTGGGTTTTTATTGAGAGACGGATTCGCGAGGCAAATTAATCCATGATTCAATAAGAGTCTTGCAATGGCTGCAGACACAACACATGGCACACGTGAAATTATACAAGGATTCGAAGCATAAATCTTTGAAACAATAATTCCCAGACAGACTGTTCCGGCAGAAAACAAGGAAACTTCGTCGACAATGAAAAACGCTCGCTCTCCCAGTATTTTACCCAGACGAACGCAGTCTGGCCACCTGTTAATCAAGCTGTTCTACCTCTCCGGATTTTTATCTCCAAAGAGCAGAAGGCAGGAGGACGCATCAATTATGTACAAGAGAGATGGTAATTAATGGCAAATACGAGTTCATATGCATCGACTGGCTTGGAAGATGAACGGCGTTCGCCAGGTAATCAGCGTTAATTAAGATAAATCTCAACATGAAAAATGTGGCCAGAAACAGGGACACGAAAAAAAGGCGGTGATCTATGGATAAATATTACAAATGTAGCAAGGGTGTAGATTGATTGCTGGAGATAGCGGAGGTATTGGATTATATAAGATATATGAGTTCCTTTCACACGAACCCAAAGGTGTTGATCTCGAGATGCTTATTAGAACTCGAGCTGCTGCCATAGGTAACATATGATCACACGAGCAGTAGACTGCAAAACAAGGGTGATATCCCAAGGTGTTATTGCATGATTCACCTGAAACGCAAAGTCACGAGGCAATTAAAGCAGTGAAAACACTGGAAGCTGCGGGCACAAAAGGTAATGTAAAAGTCATGAAGCAAGAGTAGAAACGAGAAAGAAAACAAGAGATTAATCCGTTAAAAAGAGAACACAAAGAATGAATATCGATTCTGTCAATACGATTGAGATCAATAGGACAATGAATTAGGGGCATCAGCAGCGGAAATTGAACGCCAGAGACAATACGCAACCCCAAACAACGTCCCGGCGCCTCGTGCCGAAAGTGTCGAAGCGTTTCATTTGACTTCCTCACGTTCATGTTGACGACATTAACACCGTCCACAAAGGATGTGCACGTGATGGCAACGAAATGTATAGAGTAAGAAGGCTTAAAACATTGCCAAGGCCAAAAGAGGTTCCCACGAGGACGACATCTCTGATCAATGCTGTTGGCATTGCGTTATCGGGCTTTTCACTCTCTATCCGGCGGGTTAATTCTTTTGAGGCAGCAGCTACGCTATTGCACGGTACCTCCATTTCAGACATTTCTTTACTTTTGCAAAAATCTGTCCCACATTCACGACTCGGGATAAATTCTCAAGCAATCACATGCCTCACATTGCAGGGAGCAATAAGCTGTTTGGAGCATTCTGCTATGAAGATGGCCTTATCAAAACTGCTGTTTGCCTACAAAGCCAACTAAAGCAGCTCCATTTGCTCCGGGAATTCAAGTGGAAGTGATCTCACCGTGTTTCGTTAGCAAGGTTCAGCAAACTTACTTGAAGGTTGATTGACATCGTTTAGCCACGCGCTTACACTCAGTTACTTATAGCCAAGGAGTCTGGCTACAGGGAGATGGTAATAAACACAGGGAAGAGTGGGTGTAAACACCAGAAGCAGGCAGCAACATGTGCAATATCGTGATAATAATACAGTCGAAATGTCATGCGTCGAACTGCCTGAGATCGGGGCGCGCTTTGATCTGACTGCCGCAAGACGAACGGTGAGGGATTTGGCTTCGTCGTTAGATCAGGAGGTGGCGAAAGAGCCAGAGGCCACTGCACGAGATGGACGCTGTAACAATACCTTGAAGGCAACGACCCTCCCGCGTGTGCATTCCGGACAGTCATCATGTAGAACAAAGGCGACTTCGGACCAATTATATAGGATGCCTCCAAGGAAGCAAGGAATTGTTAGCCATATGGATATTAAGCATTTACAGGCAAACAATATTGAAATCACCAACAGCATATCATTCATTACAATTTGCATAACTCGTCCAACGTCTCCGCTGCGTGTAGATTGTGTTACACGTTGTTTGGCGCGGCAGGCGCATCCAGAGTGCAGTGTACACACACGCAGCCAGACCTCTCCAAAAGAAAGCGACTGAAACTAAGTCATTTTGTGAACGAACCCAATTGAATTCAATTCGAGATACTGCATACTGTTCAGTGTAGATCTGCCAATCGTTATCACAAAGGACTATTAACCATTTGCGATGAATCGCAATATCCGGACTTTGCGTGACACAGAGTCGTGCCTGGGGGGTTGTCTGCCCCAGACTAACACGGGTGCTCTAGTCCAACGTCCTCGTTCTCGGACTGAGTGAGGTGTGAGCAGATTAAAACAACCGTATGTGTGGCAGTAACCTGGTTAGCCAGCTTAAAACATGCACGGCCGAGTGTCGAGTTGGCGAGAGACCCACGAAGAACAATTACATGCACAGGAACCTCTTGGTCACCTTGAATTTCATTAATTTACCTTAACTACCTCGACTGCCAGGGTCTCAATGTCGCGTTTTTTTTCTTGCATTCAAAGAGGATTTTTTGTGGATGAGCAACGAAGGAGGAATGTTGTTGTATGTTTACGTAACTCAGAACACGTGGGAGTGAGAAGACTGACGCATATGCTGAGATGGAAACTATGCATTGCAAGAGATGGCCTCAACACGCGAAACAATTGATTGTCATGCAAATGGCGTAAGATGCCTTACTGCAATCTAATTATCTGGAATAAGTCTAGAATACTAATCCCATACTTCGCACGAGATTAATCCAATGCAAGCGTACCAAAAATCAATGCTGGATTTGCTTTGTTGGACTACAAGACAAACAACAGAAAAGTCTAATTGTTCGACGTCCCACTTGTAGCATGAAGCAACATTATTACAAGGACGTCGACCTGGCTGCCTGGCCAACAGAATTGCAGAGGCCAGCCTTGGCAAATAAAGAGCAAGCAATGCATACAGAGATGGCCGACAAAGAGGAGACATTGGCCCGTTTCTGAATTACTCTCCGGGCCATAACATGTCCACAAAAGCGAAAATGACAACCGTAAGAAGGTCCACGCCGGTCAGACCGGGAAGCTCGCGGCGGCCGTGGTATAGACGCCGAGGATCAGCAAGCTCGGAAAAGGATGACGATTCTGATTACGAGACTCTGAACGACCATCAATCACGAATAATGAGATCGACACGAAAGCGAATGCGCAATGCTTTGCTAATGATCTGCCAAGATAGACACGCGGCCTTTGAAATCAGCGAATCACAACTGACGATGCAATCACATTAATAGAAACGCAGATTTTTATACAAGAGGACGCCTTGGGGTAAGCAGTATTCTCAGACAGGAAGATCTCGTCCATGGAAAGCATTTCATTGCCCTCGCTGAGCCTTATCCTCTTTTCTTAGGTACCGAGTTGGAGGAAAGTTGAGCCGTAGTTTCTGCTCCAATGGTCCGGTTCAGACTGAAAGCAGGCCTCTCATGCGAGTTACAACTTGAACTGCATGTCCGGTGAACAGGAGGAAAGTAAGTCGACCCTGAGGATATACATGAACATACCCTTGCAGACAAAAGCCAATAAAAACCCTGAGAAATGGCCCTTGCTTGAATTTGGCAACGCCATTTTTCACTTACAGCAAAATATACACGCAGCCTGGTCGTAACTCAGAACTGGCCAATTGGCAAAGTGCAATGGAGAGAAAGGAGAAGAAAGTTCAAAGGTCAAATGATTGCGAGTGGACATCCATCAGCGCTATTGCTGCTGGTAGAGCGACTAATGAGAGCGCGTGTGGCAGCAAGAAGGAAGTGCAAATGAAGCAAAAAGCTCCGTCAACCTTCGGTAAGGGTGGAGAGGTAGACGTACGAAAGGAAATTGATCCAAAATGTGGAAAGCCAGATGAGGCATCTAGGGCCCAATCGATGAGGCCGGAGATCCTCTTCCGATGAGGGCCCTCTGACAGGTATCGAGGCGATTTAACCTGCTGCCATTTGCTAGCATTTACCGGACATGCCAGCGCTGATTGGTAGAGAGCCATTGAAAGGCTGACTTGATTGAGGCGGGGGCACACAAGACCATCCAGGCAGATGACATCCATGGACGCTGCGTCTGTTTGACATGCAAGCACTGAGTCAACAAGGCAGGCACAAATTCCGGCGGCGTGCTTCTAGTCAAAGTCTAGACTTCCTTTCGCATTTCAGTCGACTCGAATTGTTTCAATCTCGAGAGTCCTCTGTCAGGTGTCGACGGTTTGAAAGCGGCTATTACAGGAATCCACCGAATCGAGCAATGAGCAATCTCAGCAGGAATTGAGAGATAGAAGCAGATCAGGGCCCAATCCCAAAGGACCCTGATTATCAGGACGTAATCATTCGAGCATCCATCCAAATGGCATTGAACACATCGAGGAAGGTCAGAGGCATACGGAGACATAGGATTAGGGCAGATTGCGACGTCAGCACTGCCTGCATTGAACGATGATTTCACAGAATGAAACAAGGTCTCGGTGAGATCTTTCGATCCAGGGCACAGGAATGAAGAAACGGGGAAAGGAGTGAACACGATGGATGATGAGGAAAGGCGGGGAAAATGGCCAGCGCGGATTATAGCGAAGGCAGAGGAAAGGGTTTCTGAGTGAAAAATGAGATTGATTTTATCAAGACAAAGGAATAAGGAAAGACGAGGTCGAAAAATGAGGATAGAATATGAGACATGAGAAGCAGGACACACAGATTGAATGAAGTCCAAAGTGCCTCAGAAAGAAACGTGCCTCGTGCACGGAGAGCTTAGAACTGAGCTAATATTAGTCAAGTTGAAACACTCGTGTCCCATGGAGGATGTCTTCCAACGATTAACTGTCATCAAGCCCCTCAACCAAGTCAGCTACTCGCATTCCCGATGAGGCTGTGGTCCACAACAACGGTAGTCTTTATTTTTAGTTGTCTACTAGCTCCGTGTTCATAATACCGTGTATGCAGACTTCACAGTTCCACAAAATAAATCATAAAGAGACGAAATGAAAGAGAGTCCTTGAATGAACACACATACATACGTCATATTTCTCAAGGCTATAAGCACAGCTATTAAACATGATCTTGTACGTTGCTGCATGCGGAGGCTTTCTTTTGCATGCAACCAAGTCCGTTGCTGATATAAAACGCCCTTTGAAGTTAGACTTGGAAAACAGCAACTGAGAGAATCCGAAGATTGCCTGCAGCAGGGTGTGTGTGTGTGAGCCATGAGAGTTTTACCAAGCATGGTACATGATATAAAATCAACCTCCTAATTCGTGAGCCTCCCGAGGGTACCGCCCTACCAAGTGCGCGGGAGTCACTGACGCAGATCCTGATATACGACTCTCATAGCCCACTTTCTGGGAAAATTGTATCCTCAATAAGGTTGGCCTATCCGTTCTGAGTAGGCTACCATCACTCGCAGGATTACAAGGACAGCTCCTCAGAGTGTTTATCTCCACAAAAGGGGCGGATTGGCCCGTACAAACGGCGAGTCATTCAGCCTTCTGGCGGACATCCGCCAGATTATCGCAGACAAAGTCGAGTTGATCAGGCGTGGTATAACACAACTGTCACATAATCAATTACTCGAGGTCGGATGAGAAGTATACGCTGCGACTAGGAATCGAAGCGAGCGAGCATGATGGTGATGATATGTGTTGAGATGCGTTTACTGGGCAAACAGCCGCAGGTGAATCCAGGTTACCCACACATCTAAGGCAATACGGCTTAATAGCATTCACTCAATAATTACACAAACACGTCCTTGCCAATACAAATGAACTGATAATTGGGCAATCATCAATTTACCCTGAATATATCCTAATGAAGATTTCCTTTATTGGTCAGCATAAGTCCCATACAAATTCGAGAAAGATCTCGCATGTATTGCTGCACACTAGTAATGATCCACAATTTCCACTCAGGAGTTTGGATATGCAGTTATGGTCCCAGGTCTCCTCAAAGCCATTGGGCATTGTGCGTAGCATGAGAGAACTATCTGTAACACAAATTGACGCAAAAACTGTAACGTTAAATCTTCATATGGTGCTGCAGCGCATGACAAGGACCATTGTGCATTGCATTTGTGGAATCATTTGGGGGCAATTTCCGTATGAATGCCATCGCTCTCCTGGGTTCGATCATTGGTCCACAGCGGTCAAGGCAGTTCTGGATTTGTCCATTATCTTATTGAGAAAGACTCCTTTATTCCAGGGCCAAGCACCTCACGGAAAAATCATCCTGTTGATGCTTCCCTGCATGCAAGCTTTGATCAAAGAGAAACCCTCGCCCAACAGAATTGGCCTCAGCAGATTTAAGTCTGCAATGTTTCGTTTTCAAAAGGACGGAACCTGGATCAGGATGCAGCGCTGCCGACGGCAGCTGTATTCACACAGACCTGTCCGAGGCAGCGGGGCAGTAAGGCCTAACTCAGCAGTAAATGAAACACAGTCCCGTGAGTCCCGCTCCTCATTCACGCAAGTAATGCTCACGATTAGACTCAGAGATGAGCGAACATTGCCGACGGACGCGACGACCATTTGTAACCATTTTTGGAGAGTGCATGTAAATTATTCATCGACTAAATGTGTCCTTCGTTCAAAATAAGAGTTAGTAGCTGACAGCAGGGTCCATACGCACGGTCGACTCATATAGGCGTTCAACCTCGGACAACACCGATGTACCTTGATTGTATGTGAGTACACGTAGTAACGTCTGATCACGGTGCATTGTACGCTGCGTTTTGAGATTAAAGAGCACGCAGAACTATTGCAATTAAGGGCATTGTATAGCGACACATAAGGGTCATCGAGACAAACGGGGCAACAAGAGCCTTTAGTTGTCCACACATCATGAAGCGAACAAAGCAAACACAATCAGCAGTGCGATTAGACCTTCATTGGTCTTAAAGACTCATGCTTTATTGCCAATTTATGATGATTAAAAGCGGAGAAGTAGGCAGCACTGGGGAGCCGTTCTGAAGACTGAAGACATTTATTCAGAGCAGCACAGAGGGGGATAAGAAAGCACCTCTGCTCTCAAAGACATCACAAGATGCTTACTCATAGTTCATTATATACAGATTACTTTTACAGAGTTCTCGAGAAATGTTCCGAATGTGCCATTGAGTGCATGTAGTAGTATAATAGCATCTAATGCAAGTTACCTGAAAAAACAGGGTTTTAATTCAATATTATTACCCAGGGAACACTCATTGCTCTATACAATCTGGATATAGAGGTGGAAACGCCTAATCAATGCAAGACAGAGTCCCATAAGCAAATATATAGGAATTGCAAATAAGAAACAAAGCGTCAAGATGTCTCCCGTTATTTGCCTCTTTGGATACAGGCATAGATCTTCAATACTCGCGGGTGACTGATCCCTGGAGGCGAGGAGAGGGGTGCTCTGTATTTCTCTCGTCTATTTCCTTATTGATTTGCAATGGGTCTTGATGTGCATAAGTCACTGCCGTGCGTGTGTACAAATGTTTTGATGTGCGTTTTCACAGGCCAATGTGATCAGTAATTGATGACAGCTTCGGCAAAGGAGATGGCAGCATGCAAGTCACGCGGAGTCGCTCACCCGACGTTTGCTGCTCAGCTGAGGGTGGGTCCCCTTGATGAAGTGGTGCATGCTATCTCATGACAGGGTCGCCCAGTTAATTGTGCATGACCTCCGAGGAGCTAGAGCCGCATTCGGGTTTCCGTATTACTTGATTTACAGACGTGTAAAATGTGCACTGCGAAGATTGCGCGAGTAAATATATTATGCATCCGATCGGACGAGACGTGCTTGTCATGGCGAAATCGTCGCGGCTTTGTCGTCGCTTTGAAGCGGGGCACCGGCGTTATGATGGACGATGGACAGGCGCTAGGCAGGGCAGGAAACGCACGGTCTAGTCACGAGGAATATTCATGCTCACACAAGAAAATCGGAGGCCGGTGGTGATAAAGAATCCACTAAGAATGGCTCAGCAACAGCAATCAAGAGGACAGCGCATGATACATTTTGGTCGAAGAGACTTGTGAGCTGAATGCGATATTGGAGTCATTAGAAGGCAAGGAGTCTGCGAGGGTCTAAGTACCACTTATTCCACCCTTTCAGCGCATCTGACCGCTCTATAACAAAGTATAGCAATGACAGACAATTGGCCCTGACGTGTAGATGAGGCTTTAGATGGATGGTGCAGCGAAATTTCCAGGCGAAGTTTTGTCCACAGAAGATGGATTACGGGAGAAGAGCTTTATTGAAAGTTCCTGTGTACATGAGCGCCATTGAAAAGGCGATGATTTGTGTAGCTGGGCCGACCAGGGCAGCAGCAGCAGCAGTAACGGGGACTGCATGCCGTGATGCCTGTTATCTGCGAATAACAACATGACGAGCTATGCCAAAAACACTAAGCCTGGAAATCCCATTGATGGTATCGCTTTTGCAATATATATATATATATTCGCAATGTACATGTATATGAACATGAGAGGCAAAGAAAAATCAAAGAAGTGGACAGAAGCCACGATTACTACCCGACAAAAGCCAGAAAAAGAGGCAACAAAAAATACCATCACGTCCAAATTGACGGCAATTGACAGGCCTCTGAAAGGGATACGAAATGCCGCATTGGTTTGGAATCTTTGCCAAATTGCTCGGCTTTGAGGGAACCATCACAAAAAAAAGCCTGCTCAGGACGACACCGGTCGCCTGGCCCCATACTTGATCCGAGAAGCCTCCAGATTAGCAGAGACGCATGCGCGGAGGCAGCTCTTTCTTCAGAGCTCTAACATCGCATAATACCAAGCCAAATCTAGATCCATTTTAAGATAGTCCTTTCACTTATAATTGTAATATATGAAGGTTAATATTAATACATTGTGCAGTTCACAATGGTATATACATCGGGAGAAGTCCCAAGAATCATATCACCACAGTGCCAATATGTTCCGGTGTTGGGTTCAAAGGCCAAGCATTGAATGGAGACGCATGGGCCCAGCCATGAGACACGGTGGCAGATAAAAACGCCAAAACGGATGATCCGAGGTGAGCGGATGTGCTCGTGGATGGAGGCGATGGTCGGCGGAACCACTCAAAGCGTCAGTGTGACACGGGTTGTTCATGATGGATCTCTGGCCAGCAGTCGGGGACATCAATCATGAATGCCGGCTTTGTTACGTTCTAAAGACTAACTTACAGCCCTCCAACAAAGCAATGGGCGCCCCAGGGAAATAATCCAAGCCCCATGAGGCTGATTATGACCAATGCTCACAGAGAACTCTTGAAGATCCTTACGAGGCGTATACGACTACACGTTTACACAGCTTGCGCATGCGTCCGCTTTTGGAAATAGGCATTCTCAAAATAGAAAAAGGTCGATTGTCAATTTCGTACCTTATGACTTTATAAGTACATTGAAGGCACATTTGAATATAGTTTGATCCAAAAGTAACGCTCGCTATTTATATACCTCTACCATTGATGCAAATTGTTCTTCTTGGCAGTTTCACTATAACTGGACAATCTTCCAGGAACGAAGGCAAAAATCAACCCTAAAACAATGAAAGTGTATTTTCGACTTTCGTTCAATACAATTTGGCAAAGAGGTCAGGGGGACCAAAGTTTCGCGCCCAATGCATTATGTGTCATTATACTGCACCAATTGGCTTCCACGTAGGCCCCTGTGCCAGGGCATGTCAAGGGGTGCCTTCCTGCTCATATACTACGGTATCCCCATAGATATACCGAAAGAGACTCGGGTCCTGACACATCATGGCGTACGACACTTCAACAACATGCCAAATTCCTTCCGTGGAGAGTGGCTATGCCATCGATTTCGGTGTTTCCAGAACGGGATTGCCACGGGTTGGGCCTCTCAATATGGTCTCTGGATCTCTGCTCCGAATCATGGTTGGACGTTGTAATATTTCAGACTTTAATGGGGAAACTGCAAGTTCTTGCCATATACCCTTGCCACATAGCAAACATTGGTCGGTAACATTTGCAAAGATGACCCAACCGGATCATTGAATGTTACTGCCTGGTTGAGACATTTGTCAAAGTCGCCGTAAATCATCAAAGCAGATTCATCCGTTGCAAGACATCGGAGTAAAAGTATATAAAGTACATATGATCATCAAGTACAGACTTTCCAATTGACAGGATTCCCCTTTTCTTTTTCTGGAAATCAAGCTAAACTGAAGGGCACAAAAAAGCAGGGATCTTGCCCGGTGAACATAATGCTGAGGAGAAGTTGAAGTCCTCCATAATGTCGATATAACAAGGTATAGTGGCAAATGAAAAACGCGAGCGTTATTTATGGATGTAAGTAAATACACATGTGTACGCATATAGGTTGGATGAGCTATTCTAAGACTATAATCGTTTTAACCCTAGGCATAGGCGAATGCCTATAACGCGAGAGGTGCTATACCGGAGGCCATTGCTAAGAAATTAGAGGATGCAGGGGAGGATCGATGCCATCTCTGATCAAGGCCTCCGAAGCCGAAGATCCAATTAAACGAAGACGCACCAACAGAAGGCAATTATTTCAGTTTGGCGCTCAGCAGTGCGCAGGCGTCACTCGCTTGGATGGCTGCGAGTCAGCATCGAGCGACCTCCGGGGCAGAAGTGACGGAGGGATGTCTTCCGCTCTTGCCCTCCATTTGGACGTTCTGCCCTGCGCTATCACGTGAAGGGGGGGGGGTGTCGTGGCGCTAATCACCTTTCTCATATCTTCATTCAGGTGCAAATGATGAACTTATCCTCATCTCTACAGCATATACATAAATCAAAGGATGTTGAAACGCTTTCCAAGAATTGCAAAACACGGGACTTCTAGATAAATGATGCTGTGCTTAGCACACAGCCATCACAAAGATTGCATCTGTCACGTTTCGTCCCAGGAGCACTTCTAGGGAGATGCTGTTGAGGCCTCGGCACACATCCTGCATGTCATAATTGTAAAAAAACAACTGGATAATGAACGTCACAAACATGTCTAATTTAAGAAACTGAGGCAAAAACTAAAAAGGAAGACAAATTAGAAAAAAAAAGTGCTATCAAGGCCATATATTAATTCAGTCGTGGATAATTGGATATACACTTAAACGGTCTATAATTAACACAAGCTAAATCGATACAAATGAAAAGCCGCGATGTTCGCTAGGTTCCATCGCAAAACTAATTAAGACACTCTATCATGAGATTAATAGAAAGCTGATTGTTCGGGAATTCAATACATGGCTTTTCTTTCCAGTATACACATCATTACAGTCTTCAGCACATAGACTCAGTGCTATGGAGATCCTGGTATAGCCTGGATTATATGGAGGAAAACAAGGCTGGCGTTATGGAAAGAGAATAGAAGTATAGGTTAGCCAGAGAAAACGAGAGTAGATTAGGCGAAGAGCCAACATCAGCAAAGCGCAGACTGTTTGCCAAAGAGCAAGGACAAGACAGAAGATTCCTCTTGGAGAACGAAAGAGCTCTCGTGGAAGAGATCGGCCGGCGCTGCTTCATTGTGCATGGATCGCTTGTAGAAAGCGGGGCGCCATGGGTAATAGCAGCAATGCAATTGCAGAGTCTGGTTTCAGCACGACTGCAGCCGAGGCGCGCAATGGGACGAGTGCACTCTTGTCTTAAGGTCAGAACGTGGCATTTTGTAGGACTAGCTTCGTTGTGTGATCAAAGAGGTTCGCTAAATGGGATCATTCCAACACTGAGACACTAAATGCCAAGTTTTTACCAGTCGAAATAAAGACGCTGCCTACGATACCATGTTCACTCTCGTTTATCACGCCGCGAGTATTATGAGATCCGTCGTAATGAAGACAAGATCCACTTACCAGGGGAACAGGATTAGGGAGCGATGAAGGCGTTGTACTCATTAACCCTAATTGGTGCCCGATGTGAAGACCAGGTGCACCCGTATGCGGGGGCAATGCCCTATCCAGACCATCATCTACACCATAGACAACCAACACGAGGCCATCCATCCCATAAATAAGCCACCCTAAAGAGGGGGTCTCATCGCTAATTAGACAAGATTTGCGCGACACAGTAGTCTGATGCGGGAGATCAGGGTCAGAGTGTGCCATAAAAAGACCCTGTGTATCATCACTGCCGCACGCCTCCGCATGAAACTCGGGCATTTTTGGTCCAGAAAATGACTCCTGACCTTCTTCACTTTAGTTCTTATACTATTATATGAAGGCAGAAAGTCTAAAGCCAGATCGAAGCGTAAAAAGAGAGGATATTGGAGGCATACATTTAAAAACCAATTTCAATTAAATTAGAGCTGACCCGCAATGCAGCCGGCCATTCGGTCAATCACTCTACAACAAGCGGGACGCCGTCCGCCCAGAGCGATCCTTCCATCCATAATCTTCCCGGAGACTGCCGGGGTCCGCAGGTGCTGCTTCTCCAATGAGTCAATGTCACGCAGGGTGCAATGCGGACAAAACAGCGATGCATTCCAAATAACGGCAGCGACGACCTCACATCTCCCTCATAACTCTTGCGAATCCGAGATCAAATCATGCAGATCGATCGATTCTGAGGGACCCCGATGCGCACGGAGTTCATGGCATTGCAGTTGGCACCTTATACGCGATCAATACAACGAATGGTCAGCACTCTCTCTCCATCTGGGTGTCCATTAGATTAAGGCATTTCTATCAGATTGCTGTATCAAAGGGAATAATTAATCTGAAAGCAAAATCGAGGTAAACTAATTGCAGTACGTTGACTTAGGGATGAATTGGGGTTAATTTGCCTTTGGTGGCGGCAATCGATGAAAGCGATGAGCATTGCACACAGGTCATCGGGGATAAGGTATGCGCCGTGAGCGGGGACGTAACAAACCGCAATCTCCAGAGTCCACAAATGGCTTTGTCAGCCGAATTCCACGAAAACCTCTCTGTGGAACTGACGTGGGTAGAAGGCCATGAACAATGTGACCCATGGGTCGAATTGAAACGCCTACCTGGGCATATCGAGGCATTAGTATTTTGAGTGAGATCAAAGGATACTACTTAGCCGAGTTTTCGTCCTTATACTTTGCCAATGTGCAAATAAGGTTGCATGGGTGGGGGTGGTGGGGTCGCCTTTGTTGTTGCAAATGCCGTAAACGTCGCGAGACATCGATTGCACAAACAAAGGGCATTGAACTTACACCAAGACTTGCGCATTACGGACACCTTAGCTGTCTCTGTCTGAAAAGGTTCCTAATGAAGCATAACAAATGACGAGAACGACATCTATATTTCTATCTGGGCACTCAAGTTGTATACACGGGTGTGAAGAAACGGCATCAATAATTATGTTTACACAGTTGAATTAGAGCCATTTGCTTAGGAAATTCGAGATTTTTTTTATTGCAACGTGAGATAGCATTATAGGAATTTAGGATTGTTTGTCCTGTAAATGGGATATTCTGTTTTTCGGACTTGTCTCTGATGTAAGTTGGGGTAATTGCGCAAGTGCTGACCTCAGCCAATCTATGATCATGATACCATTCAAGGTGAGCAATCCGAGGAATAAATTGTGTTCGATTTCACGAGAGATAAAAATTGTGCGAATAAAATGTCGAATATGGTGATGCAAGCCGCTGCTGGATCTCACGTCAACAATCGAATATGGGGTAGCGCAATTGTTATGAGACCAAAACGGCGATAATTCAACGGAGAATAAATAAATTGATGCTCAGTAAAATTCCAGATCTATCTATAACAAAGCACTTGACTACTACTTCTCGTGTAAATATATGATATCTACCATAAGGTAGAATATCCCTTATTCATCGATCATGGTGCATGATCACCTAGGAATTTAATTTTAACTGTCAAATTTGATTTAGATAGTGACCAAAGATCAGTGAGCCATCACTTGTCCATACAAATATTACACGTTTCTTGTACACTGTCACTTGAACTGTGTGATTCAGGAACAAGAACGACAACAAATTATTTGAAAACTTGCAGTACGTGTGTGCTTATAATTATGCATGAAATAAATAGTTGAAAATTTCAACAACGTATCAAAAATCCCCAAATACTGAGTTTCCACCACTACAAATGGGGGTATGGTTAGGGAAATACAAATAGCTTGAAAAAGAACATGGTACCATTACCTTTATATATTTATTTTACAAACATATCAGGCCAAATTTTGAATGCATAAGAAGGCCATGTTTTAGCAAATCATAGGTCATTGGGATCTGAGAATAATCGTGAAATATGGAAGTCCGAACACAGTTTTTTTTAGATACTGGTTTGATGTATACCATTTTTTTTCTTGTATTATAATGAATACATGTATACTCCAGTTATTAAAAGTTATTTTTGTCTTTCAAGCTCCTTTTCTAGTCATTTATTGAGTATTTCTCAAAAGAGCGTCATACCATGGAGCATACTAGACATGAGTGACTGTGTATACGAAACGCGTAATATTTGAAAGACAATTAAGTGAAGTTAAATTGATCCAGGATCACTATATGAATCAAAGTAGAACGTTGGAAATAAAATCCTAGTTGGTCACTAAATAGCTCACTGAATACAAGATATTCTACCTTAAGCGACGCATAAATCATTGCACTGCTCAGAATACAACCTCGTGCACTTTAGTAGTTCTCAGAATCGCCGATGTAGTCTTACCTGGATCGATCGAGGGTCGGAATTGTTCCCAGATATTTGATACCTTGAATTAAATGTATATCGGTGCTTTTTATTTATTATATGCTCAGGATATTATTCTTGATAACGGTGAAAATATCACACAGGAACGAAAACCAACGCACTAGACCTTCAACCATCTTCTAAAATTTATGCGTGCAAAAAAAAAAACAAAAAAAAACAAACAACAAAACCGTGCAGTATTAGCTGTCACTAATCTGCTGTTCATCCACCAAACCACACTACAGAGAAATCAGAAACAATTTAGTCAAGATAAACGCGACTACTTTGAGAAATTTCGTTTTACTCGTCCGTGCCGAAGACTGGACTTGGAGCGCCGGGTCAGATCTTGGTGTTTCTGCATGCACTAAAATAATGTGATTGTTGTCTTGGTATTTCATAATTATTATGAGCACTAATAATTTTGGAATTGGAGTATTTGTTTTCTTGATGTGAAATAGCTACAAGTGACACTCTACGCTACTGAAGTCTATCTGAACAGCGTTCGACGATAAATTCTCAGAATCACGCAAGACTTGTACTAGTATACGTTCCCTTTTCATCGTCGGCGCAATTAACTCCAAGGGTCATTGCGCAATTATAAAGCGGGATTACGTCAGTTTTTTTTTATCAAATATGATATGAGAATTTGTAACCATCATCTCTGTACATAGGGTTACGAAACAGTAACAAGTACATGTATATTATGTGATATGGATTGGCAAACTTCTGCGAAGAAATACGTGCGCTATTCTTTAGAGCATTGCCGTGATGAATTTGCGCAGTCTGTCCTATAGCGCTTATACTATACCGACTGAGGCGCCCTATTTATCCTCTCACCCCCGTCGAACAATAATTCATCAGGGAAGTGCTTCGTGAAACATGAAACAATGCCATGCAAGGGGAAATGTTCTCCCTGGGGGGTTGAAGGCACCCCTCGTCGGGAAACCCATTCCTCGACTTCTAGGAAGAAATAAACCAAGGATAGAAGAGTACAATTTTCAAAGAATATAGTTGGCGAGAGCGTGGTTAAGAGCTAAGCTGAAGCGTTTTTTTTTTTCTCTCGGATATGATGAATACTGAGGTTAAGGTCACAGTTATATGGTTTCATTACTTACGACAACTAGATCGAAACCTGCTCCTTCTGGTATGCCGTGATGGGTAGGGATTAACTCTATCGCATAAACCAATCCAACGCATGTAGTGTATAGAATTGTGAATGTGTGAAAACGAATTATGACACGACATAATATTATAGCACATTGATCCACGCATGGATAAAACTTGAAGATGCAATTTGCGTAACAATTGTGGATCATTGTGAGCCTTACACAATAAATTAATAGCCATAACAATAACATAATAGTAATTATGTGTCCTTGACCGCAATATAGGGCAAGCAATGCAAATACGCAACGAAAAGAGGTATTAAAAAATATATTGGAGCTTATCAACACTCAATTAGCATCATTCAATACAAGATCTCCTTCTTACAGGTGCGGGCAGACAATGTGGAGTAGCTGGCACTGCAAGAAGCTCCCCAGGCACCAAGTCATTAATCTGAAAATTCCACAAGAAGGCATTGTTGACACCATAAAAGCACTGATTGGCACAGAGCCTTGAATATGTCCTCGTAACGAGGAAAGATTCCATATCTTCTTGATGATATACGTGCGGAGAAAAAGAACCACCAGAACCTAGCTAGCTGGATATTCAGTTTTATCCCTAATTTCGGTCACATCTGCCGCAGTTTTCTTCTCTTAACCAGATAAAAGATAGGGTGTTTATATATTTAAGAAGAAAAAAGTTTAGACTTCATCTGTTATAAATCTTCTGGTTCATGATAAATTCATCCATGCAGAATTCTTGAAAGGTGATTGAAAGACGAACTAACAAATCAATCGACAGTCGGAGCTCTTCGGAATTTCACTTGTACGAGCCTGAGAAAATTAGTTACTAGTACACATGCTTTATAGTCAATTGCGTAAAAATTATAGTCAATATATAGGCATTAACAGGTACTAGTAAATGGTGGCACTTCAGTGAACGGTGCGTATCGTTTAAATTTGATATGTTGTCGATTTCAGGGAGATTAAGATTGGTCCATTATTTTCCTTATCGTATAAGTATAAGCCAACTTCTGTAGCAGATACAATGGGGTCTGATCAAATCATAGCTTCAAATAATGCGCCACGCGATCTTAGAAAACCCTAAATTTATTGAATACATGCTCTAAAGTCTAGAGCAATTTTGAAAACCTGAGATAATGGCAGTGTCCCCAGAATAATTGTATGAAGGAAACACCACTTCTGGTTTCGAGGCACGCAATGAACTTAAAGGTACAGATCGGTTGCGATGCGGCGACGGATTTCCCTGGGGCAAAATCGCCAAGGACAGGCTTGGGCAGTAATGACTCCTTGGAGACAGCGCTCAGGTATGATAGACGGGTGGGATATGTGGTACCCACTACCCAGAGAAGACCTTGGGAAAATATATCGGTAGGGCTGTTCCCAATTAAACAACGTTCAATCAAAACACTGAAGTCCAGCTGGTGGGTCTGTATCCGTGCATGTAATGTTAAGTGGTAATGTATAGGGCTAAAATTCACATGTGGTGGAACGAAAAGAAGGGCGATGGGAAGAGGTCGAGGTCGGGTATAGGTTTGTAAACAGATCAAATTAGTGCACACATTGCATTCGTTGTTTTTCATGCTTGTATTGGTACTGTTGAGTGAAGCAATCTACACACACACACACTCACCTCGCTGTCATTGTAAAACATCTCAAGCTTATAGCCAGGTAAAATGTCAGGCTCGTCATTGACAGCTTGCAGCGCCATGATCACCGCCGGACGACACCCTTTCCCCCCAGCCCATGCTCCAGTCATGGGGAATATTCCCCCGATGAACAGAGTCTTGTCTGTGCCATTGGAGAATTGAGTCTTCTGCATGCGACCTTCATTGATGGCGTTATTATTCTCATGCACAAAATCCAATGTCGCATCGACCACGAGCCAAGACGCAGTCGCCATCACCCACCACACAAGGCTACGACGAAGAAATTCGCCCGACGAATCGAGGACATTCATAACACCTCGGTGTGATGCTCTGTCAGAATTTCTGCAACACCATAGATACCGCATTGTACCAAAAGGTAATAATTGTAAATCTCAAGTTTCGCACACCGATCGCCGTTTGTCTCTGATCAGCGGGGGTCTCAAGGCAGACAATCCACGATCGCAGGTAGATTAGGCTGCATTAATCCTGGTTGAATGCTCCTCTCTGGCATCGAATGCTGAGAGAGCACTGTGCATGAGCTGAAATGGAATGCAGCGGCAGCAGCAAAGCGGCGCGATACCATGGGTGCCATGCCAGAGATTCGAGTGCACGGTTAGCAAGAGATGCACAGCGCTCAGTTTGACAACTGGCTGTGAACTACGTCACCGCTTCCTGTGTACACAAATGACGTCCCTACTCCTGGTGCACACAGAGCGATAATAGAGAACAACACGCTGCTCAGCTCAGCGCTGAATCGTTTTCTAGATTTTATTTGCAGGTTTTGGTGAAAAGTCGCAGCAAAATGCCTAGGTCTGTTATATAAAATTATGATGTTCATTTGTTGACCAATGACCACGTGACGGTCTATGAGTGCTAAACTGTGACACAGTGCAGTCATAGCTGACATAGTCTCCATACTTATGATAGCCTACTACAGCGAGCCCTCTCAGCCTCTGGGTCTCAGACCTCGCCCGAGAATCTGTGCTAGTGCAGTTACTACTCACTGCGGTGCAGTATCATAATCATAATATCAAAATATGATAATCATGAGTAATTCCACAAGTGTTCTTAGTGTAACTGATCTATTCCAGTTTAGTTTTATTTCAGTTATTATTATTGTATTATTTATGAATATGAGGTTATATTTTTTAGAAATAGAAGATATAAATAAAGAGAAACTCAAACGTCAGATTGTAACAGTGCTGAAACAAAGGCACTTTAATCCAATCAACCTAAACCTGAACCTGAATCTGAACCTGATTATCAGTTAGTCTGGCATTGTGGATTGTCGCCCCAACTGCGGACATTGTGGTTTATTATTGAGAGGGGATCGTCGAATCGAATTTCTCGATATGGCCAAAATGGGTATAACTTCTGCTTACCGGGGCTATGTTACCAATACCTGATGATGCAACAAGAGTTCAAGTTACTTACTACTTAGTCTTAGAACACAATAAAGTTATAAAATAAAAATATTATTAATATTATATATACAGTAAAAGCTCGTTACAACGACATGTTTGGTTTCAGGCAAATCGGTCGTTGTAACAAATTTGTCAGTGTAGTGAATTTAGCCCATAAAGCACCGACTGACCGTCATGAACTCATGATGGTCACTCCATAGTGCCTATTGGTTTACTGTATGTAGTGTTACCTAGCATGCATACTGTGTTGTTACAAGGAAGAACAATTTTATGGATTTGAAGAATAGTTTAGGCCTTACATATTTATTTCTTGAAGAAATCAAACATTATTCTTTCATAAGCAAAAGCTGTGAATTCACACCTCGAGCGCTCACTCTGTCGCCGGATTTCATTGAATATTCATAGAGTATTTTTCCGATCATCAGCAACGATCAAAGGACTTTTTATCTTTTGTAATCAAAACAAACAATAACGCTTTGAAAGCCGACAAAGGCGACCGCTACCTATCCGTTGCTTTAATTGAGCGGGAGATGTGCATTTCACTCTCTGTGTTCAGCGTCGGCGTTCATAGCTTTAATCCATTCGTCTGAGCAGTTTACCAACAAACCATTGAATTAAATCTTTGATATTTTTACCAAGGCTTAGGCAAACATTACAACAATAACATGCCGACAACATCAGAATTTTAATTTATGTGAGTCGTCCGTCGTGGGTCAGTGAACATCGGAGACAGTCGCGTGTCATTGAACATGAGCGACCTCAAGGCGAAAAAAATGAGTCGAGTTGAGTTTTCTCTTCGTAGCCACGTTGACGAGTGTACCTGCAGAGACGAAATGATGACCAAACACTGCCCTCCACTCATTAATATACCAAGTATCCACCCCCTTTGAAGTCTTGGGTGCCTATCATATTTTCTCTGATATTGCTGATTTAAAAAGATTACAAACGCTTTGTAGATTTCTGTAATCGTTGCATGTCTTTAAACAATGCCAACCACAAATGAATGCATTGAATGAGGCTGTGTATCTCTGTTTTCACACCTATTGTAAACACGAATAGGATTCGGGAGTTACTCCGAGAAACCGCTTGCTGTCAACTTCGAGAAAGGTGTGAATGTTGCTGATTGGACGCTCCCAAGTCGAGCGATTAGTTGAATCAGCTTTATCCAATCACAGGCAAAGTTTCTTTTGCATTCAAGTAATATTATGCATGAAAACAATGCATATTTGAGTTGACTTTGACATAAAAGTATTGAAAGTTACCCACTGGGACGGAAAATGAGTTTGAGTTATAGAGCTTTTCGAGTTGTGTGAGTTTGACATATCGTTACAAAATTCAATGTAGGGGAATTAGGAGGAACTCGGGGATTCGAAATGGCTTCGACTCAAACATCAATTGGAGTTATGGGAGTTTGACATATCGAGATTATACTGTATAAGTGTCCATGACTGAGTCACTGAGACAATGTGTGAGTGACTTTAGTGAATGAGGCATTGACTCAATGACTGATTAATTGATGGTTCAGTGGGGATTGCCCTCAGCTGACTGGCCAATGCTGACTATAAGACTATTATACAGCAGGGATTCAAAAGTATATTTACAAGTATTGGGGATTGTTCAACCTTGCGTGAAGTGTCACAAAAATGCCATTTTTAATGAAAATGTGCGCTGAATCTCAAGATAATTACTGTTTATTGTTGGAGTTGCCTTTTATCAAACATATTCGGCCTTTTACCGGGTCATTTTATAGCAAATATTCCAGAAATTTTGCATTAACGACTCCGCCTCAAAGCGCCTATTCGTAATTCCGCACAGAGCATCAGAGGCCACAAACACAATCGTGTCATCACCAGATCTTCCACTTCAAATGAAAACTATTATTTATAATTAACTAATCTACATATCAATGATATCATCATTGTTCTAGAAGTTTAGGACATGATAAAAAATTACAAGAAAGTGTTATATACTGCAGAGGGTCTTCTCATTTCTCTGTTGCTATAATTATTTCCTCTGCGCTTGACATGCTCATTTCATTCGATTCGGTACAATGGCCCTAAAATTTGGAATTCAGCCTTGAGAAATAAAGTTTTAATACTTCCCGACGACTCATCCATCTCCAGAATTAAAAAAAACTTAAAATGTAAATTCCTTTCAAATATTGAGTCCTGACTTCTAACCTTCTATTCTCCTCTCCTACAACCCAACTCTATTTCTCTCTTCCTTCTCCTCCCATCTCTTTCTGGGTTTTTTTTTTCATCCATTCTTCTTTTCTATATTATAATTTGACTTGTTTGGCATTCATATTTATAAACACATTAAGAAAATTACAACTGTAATAGTACATACATGAGGGCCCATACTCCATCTGGGGTCTGCCCTTTTTGGCCAATTTATATTTAATTATCTGTAAAAGTTATCAAATTTGTATCTACTTATTATTTTTTGTTGCCGGTATTTAATAAATATCCACAAAACTTTACATGAGAAGAAAATAAGCCAAGGGAGTTATTTATCAGAAAGGGTTTTTGCATTTGTGATCTTCCCTCTGCATGCTCATAGAAGCCTATGGCGTAAACCTTTATTGGTTTACATCAATTACGTGAGAAACCTTGCGATGCTAATGTGACCGAAACATGTATTTATTATGTAGTGATATTTTATATGATATAAACACTGCTTTATCATTGAGATATCCCTCATCTGACATTTTAGCGATTGCTATTATTAAATATTTACATTTAAAAACACAGTGAATTTAAGCAGGCAAGGAATTATCTGTCAATCTATGTATTAGAAACAACCATCATACTCAAAAGTGACAAAGCACTCGTATATAGAATAATATTCTCATTATACAGTATCCATGGGGCGGTTCTCTAACTTCATTATGACTTTCTTCTGCCTCTTTTTACAGTGCCCAATGTGAGGTATGCCATGAACTGCAGTCCAAGTACTGCTGTCCTGGGTGCTTTGTGAAGACCTGTTCTCTGAAGTGCGTGAAACAGCACAAGATCCGATCAGAGTGCGATGGGGTCAGAGATAAAACCGCTTTTGTCTCTATCCCACAATTCACAGACATGCATTTAAAAAGTGGTGAGTCATGTGTCTAGTTGAATGTTTGCTTGTCAGCAGTTGTATATTCTTGCAGCGTATTTTTGTTGCCCTGTTGAACGCAATTGCTTAATGGGAGTCAATATTTCCAGATTATTGTTTCCTGGAAGACGCTGGTCGTAAGTCTGACAGTTCTCGTAGAGAGCTTTCTCTTATGGACGACAAAAATGTTATCAGAAAAGGAGCCAAGAAATTTGTGAGGAAATTTAGATTTATTTTATCACAAACCCATTTCTATTTTTTTTACTTCTTCTCCAGATCAATAAACTGATTAACTCAGCTAAAGTTCAGGGAATCACATTGAAACTAATGCCCAGTGGCATGGAGCGACGGAGAATCAACTCGACAGTTTATTCAAATACGTATGCTGATATTCTCTTGCATATAATCCGGTTATGAATAATTCTCATTTTACAGAGATAAAGCCATCTACTGGCACATTGAATTTCTGTTTCCACAATTCCAAGCTAAATATTCTCAAAGGTAATGATGCTTCAGTTTCATTCTTTCTTATCTTTGAATCTTGTCCATAATATTGCAGGAGAGTTTCTGAGAAATCCTCGATTGAGAAACTACTTGAAATTTATCTGCATCCGGCAGAATCAGATCCCGTCATTCGGCATAAATTGCGGGATTTGGTGAAGGAAGGGATGGAGGCTATTAGTGTGCTGATGAAGGTCGAGGAGAGACCAGCCTGCTCTCCCAAGTAAGTTGTATGCAACAAGGATTGTGATGTCATAATTTGCAATTCTTTCCATCAGATTCTATGAGATTGATTTAAAGAAATCGCTTGTTGACAATTTGAGAGGCAAAGTTGTGATTGAATTTCCATCTATGATAGTAGTGAGGAAGGCTTCGATGGCTGACTTTGATCTCCTCAGTGAAGGTTTGTTGTTGTTTTTTTAAGGTACTTTGGGCAGAACAGTTAAATTTTTTGCCTTAACCTGATTTTGAAATATTTTATCAATTTTGTTTCAAAACAGAAACGTCAGAGTCTGAATCAGAATCATTAGAAGAATCTTCAACATCTGAAGAATCAGAAGAAGTATCAGAGGAGGAGGAGGAGGAGGAGGAGGGTGCTGTGGGAGATGACAAGGAGAAGGAGGAGGGAGAACTGGAAGAGGAGAGTACAAATGAGGCAGCAAAGGCAGAGGAAGTGTTAAGGAATTCGGAAGTTGGCAGCGGGCCAGATTCTGAAAGGACTGACAATATTATTATTGAAGAAATGGAGATGAAAAATGATTTGGAAGAAGTCTGAATAATTATCTGTTTGCGATATTAAAATTTAAAAATTACCATTTTGGTTTTTGATGCCTATAGGGTTAATGAATCATTGAATGTAGAACTTGCGAATGAAATTTTTCTTTTGTTTCTCCTAAAATCATTCCTTTAGGATTGAGAAGAACTTTGAGAGAAGTGAATACTGTTTGCAGACCCCTCTTATAAAAAGAACAAATTCTGTTGAAGTTGAAATACAGAATTTCACGCCTCTGGTTTGTTTTTGAGAATGCATAAATTATCCACAAGGCATAAATTATTTCCACAAGACATAAATTATTTCCACTGTCCAGTGAGAATGGGGGTGAGGAGGAATGTAAAGCAATAGCTTTGGAAGTCAGGGGCTTCATTTCATTTTCATCACTGCTGAAATCTGAATTCACCCCTGCGGATACTTTGATGAGGTCACTACTATGCTGTGTTATTGAGCACATATAAATGCCTGCTGTCCTACATGTACCCATTATGCAACACCCAGTTGGCCGCTCCGCCTGGTGGTGTGGCCGTCGTCTGCTAGTGAGACTTTGTACTTGCAACTGGATGCAAAGATTTTGGAGGGAAAACGTGTCCGTTATGATTTGCTTTGTTCGTTGTCTTCTTTTCAAGATGCGTTATGGCTGTAAACCTCATCCGCGATTCTGAAGGACACACTGATTTTCATTTCAATTGTAGAGTTTTCTTTCAATCGGTCGAGATGAGTAATCACTCAATCAATTATAGACAACAATTTATTTTGACGTTGAATCAAACGATACTAGAAAGAAGGCTGTCAGTTTCGAGGCTTCAGACAAAAATCGAAGGATCCCTGGAACCCTCGAAATGAATGCTCCCTGTAGATTTTGTCCTCAAATTATCGCTCAGTTTATTTTGCTTTCTGAAACATCCAAAATGACATGAGGTAAGTCCTAAAGCATCATTAAATATTCCGCTAGTGTACTCCCGACTTCAGAATTCTTTGCCTTGTCAATGCCTTGGGCCACTGGTTGACAATGAGTTCCACTTTAACTTCAAAGAACACATTCACCGCCACAGCTATTTCTGAGTAATTTCGGGCCGATACCCACCGATTACAATTTACATGAATATAACATAAACCAGTCTATTCGTTTTGACGCGAGCAATTGCTCTCTGCTCGCCATTGCTCGCGCAAAATTGATTCACGCGAGCGAAAAGTTGCTCGGCTAAGATATTCTCTCAACATGCGAGAGGTTGAAGTCTCCTCCGAGTGTTGCTGAAGATTGCCGAACTCCGTTGATCCTAGTTTTCTTCCATTTGAGCTGTCAAAATGCTCACCTTGGCCAAGTCTTTATGACACACTCTATCACACATGTTTGTGGCTGAGGGTTTGTAAATGGCAAACAGTTGTAATTATTTATAATATATTATTTATCATTATCATGAAGGTCACGGTGAGCGGTTGAATGAGGGCCATGTCAAATAGTCAGTGTTGAAATCTGTTGATACAGAATGTTTATTTGTTGCAGCGTGCATGCCATGCAGTTCTGCGATTAGACCATGGCTCCTCCCTCTGCGGCTGATCCTCTTGATCGGCCTCAGGCCATGCCTCAGGAGGCTTGTTCTGACCCTCAGAGGCAGCCCCAACAGCAGTTTGTGCTCACTGGAGACTTCCTCCCCAGTGGCTTCCGCGTTCAGTCTCTGCAAGTGGCTCAGGATGCCATTCACTACATCTGCCAGCATGAGAGCTGCGCCCCTCCCCCCAACCGCACTGCTCTGATCATGCGCAACCTCCTCGATGACACTCTTAAACATCGACTGGATATGATGCGCAACCTGGTGATGACCCTGGACATAGAGGAACGCAACCAGTTAGAGCTGCTGCATAATATCGCAACCAGTATGTTTGATGACCAGCTTGTCAACTGGGGTCGCATCGTCACCTTCCATGCGTTTTGCGGATACCTGGCGAGGTATTGTGAGGAGAGGCAGATTCCTGACTGCGGAGATCTGATTGCGGACATTCTGTCCAGCACTGTCATTAACCGTTTGGGGCTGTGGATCGTTGCCAATGGTGGATGGGTGAGTGAGTGTGTAATGCTGCTAAATATCTCTCATGAATGTCTTTTTCTAGAATGCTTTTGAGCAGCAGTTCCCTCCATCTTGTCTGTGGGAAACGAAAGGCGTTTGGAAAGGCATCGCGATCATTGCTTTGCTTATTGGTGCCATTCTTGCGTTCTACTCATCGATGAGGTTTATGAACTCATCCAGCTGAGGCCGATGATTTTGTTGTGTGGAATGTGGTGCCACTTGGCATCTGCGTCGACACGTGATCTCATAAAAAAGAAAATGACCTTGAGGATTGAGGCTGCTGAAAATGTGCAATAAGTTAAATTCTCCATGCATGTGTTGGAATCTTTTTCAATTAAAGATATCTTCATTGAGATGGCTAATGTGCATAATTCTGTTTTAAATCAGAAATGGCCATTGCTTCAAAAATATATTATCAACTTTTCGGTACGTGCATGTTTTAGCTTACTTATTTAATCAATATATTAATTTATTTACATATTTATTTATTTATTATCTTCTTGTCAGTTTTGTATTGTGCAGCTTTTTGTGTGCAATGGCTTCATTTTTGCTTAATAGTTATTTTGTGCGATATAAATATTTTATAATTATTATAATTAAGAAGTTAAGAGTACTTAAATCAAGTAATAATTCTGCGTTCATATTGATTTATTGTTCTGCTTGGGTCATAAATGTATTTCATTAGTCTGTATACCATATTTTTCCTGGTTTATGCTCAATATTTAAAACTTTATTTCCCATAAATGCATGAGTTCTCAGAATAATATTCATATAATATTTATGTTATGCATTGCACTTCTTTTTTATGAAAATACTTTTCCTTTTTTTTTCTCTCATAAAAAATTCACTCTGTTAAAAATTCACCAATTCCTTGATCGAGCTAATGTTTCAAAATCTTCCATTATTTTATGTGAATTGTTTGGGTTATTCATGTTATTCATTGCAATTGTAATGATTACTATCTGTGTGTTTTTTTTTTTGCCTTTCGTTTTCTTCTGTTCTCCTTTCCTCTCACTATATATATATGGTTAACTATAATTATTTTTTTTTTTTTTTCCCCTTCTCTCTCTCATTCTCATTCGATTGCAGGTGAACACAAAAACAGTGTTCAACAAATTGCACGTGTTTGAATAAATTTATTATTATTATTTTAGTGAAAATATCCTAGGTTAATTGTGTTTTAATTGCTACTTGCAATAGCTTTTACCATGGCTATACAGTACACATGTGTACAAAGTACTTGAATCATTGTTCCCAATAATTCTCTGTGCTATCATTCTTCAGGATTTTGGCTTTGAGTCAAATGTCTCCTAGCAGCATACCGGTATCTTTTTATTTACCTGTATTTATTTATTGTGGGTGTCATGGAGGATGTTATTTACCTTCTTTTTGAAAAACAAACCAAAAATCAAAATTCTACTCAAACTTCTGTATGTGTATGTGCATAATTTATTGATTCTGAAGATTAAAGAGACTTATGCTGCCTAGTGTATGTGGCGTTTGTTTTTTTTTTCTTGGCATTCTTTTGATTTCCCGTGATTTCTCAATGTCATGTAAATTGCATTCGTTTTTTTTTTTTACCCCATCACATAGCAACGGTTTTTAATGACATATCTTTGTTGACCAGACAGTACTAACTACTAAATGCATTTATTAGAAGAAATCACAATCACAAATACTTTGGCAAAAACCGACAGATCTGCGAATGAATAATTATTCTGAACCCTGGCTTACATACATGTATTATATTTACAATTTTAAATCGAATCATGCTGAACTTGTGGAGGGCTCTTGCTGGTCAGCCTGATCACCATCAAGGACAACAACCCTCCGCTGATAGCCGTTGGTCAAGAGAGCGCAACTCGGGTGCACTGAAGGGTCATCCTTGATGGCCTCTTCAACTGGAACACACTGCTCGTACTCCCGGTATCTGGCATAGAAGACTAAAAGCAGGACGAAGAAGAGAGCGATTGAGATGGCCGTCAGGCAGAGAGCCAGCGTCACGCGGACGACCAGGCTGTAGTTGAAGCCGTCGGCTGAGACCTCACTTGAATTCGAGGTCGTGTTGAAGAAGTCGAAATTGAGAGTGGTATTGTTGAGCATGGCTGAACATCATATGATCGCCCTGGAAGGAGGAATGCATGTAGTATATCACCAATGTATGTCGCAAAAAAAGTCGGAAAACAAGACTCGCTTCCATGCTTGGGCATTGGACTGAATGGACTGAAATTGACTCACTCTGGACATCGACTCACTCTGACAAGCAGGCTCAGTTGGCCTAATGAATGCTTGGTAGTACAACGGCAGTACGTGACATAGCCAAGATTTATTTCAGCCAGGGCAGCGAATTTTTCAAAAGATTGGTCATCATTGCTGATGGAACAACGTCAGAGGGCCGCATACGTGATTACAAACTGACTTTTGTTCTAAGGGAGAGCTACACATTCCCGTTCTTCGCTGAAATTTATTACCCCGCTACACGCAACTGCTTCCAAGTGTTCTTAACTCGTATATTTTGACTGGTTACCCCAATGTGTACCGGCACTGTTAAAAAACACTTGTTTCAACAACATCAAGTGCCTTTGTAAAGTCGATAAGAAAAAAAAAAAGCAATTAAAAAGACGAGAAATGTGCATGAAAAATGAGATAAAAAATGAGTTATTAAGATACTGGAACGTGCAAATCCCTGTAAAAAGATCGTTTTAGTTAATTGCTCCAATTCTCTTAATGTATTGTACATTTATACATTTCGGCCGATAGCTATGGAGAACATCACCCTCTGGTTGGGTTGATCTGTGATATTGTGGTTGGATATCAATCATCCTGGAATTCCAGAAAGAAACTTAGACTGCTGAACCAAGCACTTTCACATTTAGCGATTCCTTTTAGGTATCTTACTCCCAGAATGCTTAAGTTTCCTGCTGGAATGGGTTAAGCATGCGTGCCAATTGGGTTCAGTGCTGACGCCTTTTTTTTCTAAGTGCGAGTGTACATTCCACATTCATTGAAATGACACAATGGTATGAGGCGGTCTATAAATGACCAGCCAATATTTCCATGCAGCTAAGCCAGTTACAACATGTACATATACTGACGAGCAAAAGATCAATTTGATTATTATTATTTTTTTGTGCCATGAAAAATAATAAATAAATAAATAAATAAATAAATAAATAAATAAATAAATAAATAAATATTTATAAATAAATAAATAAATAAATAAATAAATAAATAAATAAATAAATAAATAAATAAATAAATAAATAAATAAATAAATAAATTAAAATAAAATAAATAAATAAATAATACATTCATCAACACAACACATAATAACAGATATATGCATGCTGACAATTGTACGTGATTTTGAATTATTGTGTGAACTGGTATCCAGAACAAGACAACACCATCAAACAACCAAGAAAGCAACCGAACACCCTGAAACACCAAGAATCCTACAGCTGAGGGTTGTTTCCTCAATGAAGTTTGTAAGATAATTCCCTTTCTATCCCCGTTCTCTCTCACGCAGGTCGATCTGCGCCTCTAGGTTGCCCCCTGCAAACTATAAAAGAAACAATCTCATGAGGGAGAGTGGGAGCGTCTAAATAATCACCTTCCTGAGCTGAGCGTGGAAAGATCGAGCTCACGATCGAGCAGCTTCGGCATTGGGATTTTTTTTTTTTCTGCGAGAAAAAAAACCCCTCTACTAAACGGAAAAGAGGGAGAAAAGTTCGTTATGATTTCTTATGTGTGTGCGTTCGACGTACTATACTAAACGAGGTTGTAAGTGAACGTCATAACGCACGGGGTGGGTCTGAGCCGTGGTGCCATAGACCACTGATTGCATATTATATGTACATGTACTTACACACAAAGATAATATGATTATGTTCATTTCGCTATGGTATAGCACTAGACGTGCATCGCTCACGTTAGGCTCTATTGGAGCTAATTAACCAAAAAATGTAACTTCATGTTGTCTTCATACATGTATTATGTAACTTGAAACTGAATTGAATTTAAATCTCAGTCAAATCAGATTATAGTAGAACGACCAGATGAGAGGGTGAAGGAGAGGCGATATATTATATTGATATTAATAGATTTTAATTGCATGGTAAAAGAGGTTTTCTTTGGCGGCGTATCTCCTTAGGAATAGACAGAAGGGTAGATGTTCTAAAGTCCTGCGACACCACACCATGCGTGAAATGCAGGATCATAAAGAATACGTGCCAGTACGAGTATATAAAGGATCGTCTCGGGCCTCCATGTGATGATCAGATCATGGTTAGGCCATTGAATCAATGGCCCCGTCGATCATGTTTTGTAGACTAGTTTTCCAACAGCTTTGACTGTATAGACAATATATAGTCAATGAAGCACATGTACGCGTACATTTATAAATCATTCAACGGCAGATGACATCACTTGTGTTTATCGATATGATCCGAATGTTTTTGATCTGCTCCCTTCCTCTCACAAAGCTGGCTCGCTCTTCGCTGATCTTCATTTGATAGACACTTATCAGCATGCTTATTTGATATGAAAACAACACTATTTGATGTCTTATGAAAGGAAGCCTTATCACAGTGAAGCAATGAATGAAGCGTCAACAGTTTTCTCCTCAATCCAATTTTCATGCAATCTTCCTCTCATTATTGTTGTACGTAGTTGAGTTCATTCCGAAATTATTCTCGCAATAATTACCATGGCGTGTCCTGTCGATCAAATGCTTCTGATATTCACATATTTCCTTGTATAACGTGATCCAATTGAAAGGGGATTTCTTCCACAATATTACCCACACAGCCCCCCCCCCCCCCCCAAAAAAAAAGCAACCTACAACAACAACCCAAAGAACAATCCCAAAAGTGTTAATCAGCAGAAATCTAAACCAAATCCCTCGTGGATGTGACGTTCAAATGATTAAAAGTGACTATATATTTCCTAATATATAATGATGGAGAATTGGCTGTTTACTTCCGATTTTCCATGGCCTGAGGGTGTCCAACTCAGTCGCTTTGTTCAACCAAGAAAAATTAAAATTTGTGTACAAAACGTGAAACGTTAATATTCTTCGAAATGCAATGACTTAAACGAGAAAAGCGCCGTTTTCCTTGTTTTTGCTCATAATTTTCTCTAATATTTTTCGCCTCTAACTCTTATCAATATGGGAATATAACATTTATATATACATATTATGTATTTACGGGCATCTTCCAGGAAGTCCATGTTCTACTATTGCATCTTGAGTGATTCACTGAATTCATCTAATTTTAATCACTCATGAACTTTATTCTTTCAATTACTCAATTCTATTTCATGCTATTTCTTTCTGTTGTTAATTTCTACTCTAGTGTATATAAGCCCTCTGTAACAATTAAATACTTTGCAATTGGTTTCGTGCTCCGACTTGATTCATTCATTTAACTTGAACAGTCCAGACGGCTTTTTATAGATTTGTTTCGTTTGTCTTATTAATGTTGTAAGGTTGAATTGTACACGTGTTTCCTATACTTACCAGGACTTTCTCATCTGTCTACCTGCGTGGCAGGAATTTGGCGTTGGGGTTTGTGGAAACGCTAAAAATCCTGTGTTGATATCCTGTATTATGAATGCGCCACACTATTCACAAGAGATTCCATCGCGAACACGTATATCCTAGTTGCATAAAAAATTTACAATGACATTCCAAGATGTAAATAAGTGAAACTGCACTTAGCTATTTGCCTCATTTGCATAATAAGGGAGTATATATATACCTTGCGTCGCAAAGAAATCATTTTGCGCTACTAGTATATATATATACACGTATTATCCATTGTGCAACTCCCACTCGGCCGCTCCGATTGGTTAGACAATTAATACTCGTTAGACAATTAATGCGTATTATCAAGATTGATCGTGCTCTACAAAAAGTCGGCTTGAAGTGCCATATATGACCATATATGGCCATAATTTTATATGTTTTTAGGTTCGTTTTTCATGCAATTTCATTAAATACATTAAATACCAAATTATGCTAACACAAGGCTTTATCTCATGGATAATGGATTAGCTGGAATAACAGAGCAATTTGAACAACGTGACTTTTTTTGCCAAATGAAGTAATGAACGATCCTCATTTTAATGCATTTTCTCACACAAGTGTCTAAAATTGAGCGGATGGATTTATGGAACATTCACTTAAATTAGTTGCCTTGCATCCTATCTAACATGCAGTGGTGTTCAATTCTGATGAACGATCACGGGTCTAAGCTATATTCAATAAATGAAATAGCACACTTAATTATGTTAGTATACATTCGCAATCCGATTCAGCGTGCATTCGTAGTGTTATACACCTTCCTCCTTTTAAACCAGGCGCAAGAATGCTTCCAGGTTCTCATTATGCTTCTTAGATTCGATGTCGTAATGGACATCATGTGAGCTGACATGGACAACAATATATCTGATTGCTTCTGAGCGCAGAAGTCACGGTTCGCTGACCAAACTGCGAACCCATCAAATGCGAACATGACAAAACCATCAACGACCGAAGGCAGAAAAAGCGTGGCTCGACCGTCAGCGTATGCAGGGAATTCGCCAATAAATCTATAATAAGCAGTTCCTCCGAAATCGAAGCAACCTTTCCAATCTCGTTTTTTCTTTTGAATATCGGGTATTATTTACATGTTTTCTGTGCCTTCAACATGGTTATAATGATTCACACAAATTTAATATTCATGTCCTCATTGACAACTCCACAGTATAAAGTAATTTTACACAATTGCAATTACATAATTATATCTGATTTCACCGTGAAAGCCTGACAGAGTAATCAGAGTTGAAGTATTGCAACTAATCTTATCATCATCAGCCACCTCAAGTCAAGTCAGATAGCCCTCGTGATAAGACAATGATACATATATAAATATAAGCGTAGCCGATTAAACCAATTCTATTAAATCGGACTCAATTGTACATTACGCTGGCAGCACACAGTGCCATTGGTGACTAATGACAATCTACTCACTGCATTCATATTTCGGCTCTAGCGAAGTTTATAAAGGGAATGCAGACTGAAATGGAACGTTTCTCACACGCGAGGATGCTATGATTTCATTGATTGGCTGAACCATACGACCATCGCGGGCACATAATCTTTCCTTGATTGAACATTTCCTGTTTTTCATTTTATTTCATTTCATTTCGCTGTGTTTCATTTCATTATTTCATTTCATCTCATCCCTCTTTTTCATCATTATTACCTTATATTTCCGTTACCTGGCATTGATCTACGTTGTGATTGTTAGAGAAAGAGATTCCTCGATCAATGACGAGAGCTTCTGATGCCACGTTGTCTAGTTAATCCATCGCTTTGATTCTTGATATGATGAGTTATGGAACACGGGCAGCTATTTAGTTTTGATGCTGCAATACAAATATACCAGGTTCCATACAAAATGCCATACATGGGCCTCGGTTCTTCCAACTCAATTAACGTAACAATATAAACGCCTTTGATTTAGTTATACACGCACATGAGAATCAGTATAACGATAGAACAATCCAAGGCTATGCTAACATACTTCGAGTACTTCGAGCATAGTTATGAGTTAAGACAACTGTCTGCATGCATATATTTCATTTGCTTATACAAAATGAGCCGAAGAAATGAGTCAGTGATAATTATATGCATAATTGTGCATTAACATCTTGCTTTCGCGAGGGATGGCAAACCTCAGAGGTCCACACGGACACATTTAGGCAGAACCTGAATTTGTCTCCTGTATTCCCGGATACCTCTGCCATTCAGAGCTAATACCGATAATCGACTCATTGAGGGGGGATACATTTTGTGGCATTTATTGTGACTATAATTATTACCTCTTCAAGGCAATTCCATGATACACACGTGTTGCCAAGAACTTCATTTAGTTAGAAGCACTCGAGTAGGCGTGGCCCTACTCTTTTTGAGAAACGACATGATAACCGATTCTTTGGTTTTATATAGCTTAAGATCAACATAATTGTTTACCTCTGAATAAACGTACTTATACATGGATATAAACGACAATGGTTGTCGTGCTTTTATTTGTATGTCAGTTCAGGTAACTCAAGACCTCGTAAACACTTTTAATCCTTCAAGTAAAAGAGGAGCTTACGTATAGGATTACAATATTGCATATCACCTTGCACGCACATGCCGTCAGAAGTACATGGCAATTAAATGTTCTATGCATTTCACAGTGCAGAAGAGGGAATTGTCATTGGGATTGTAATTTACCTCGCCTAGAATTAATCATGAGTCGTAGATTTCTGCCTTTGGAATGTGTTCTATTTATATCTTTGGTGGATGCTTGTCAGAAGTATGCAAATCATCGAATGCCATCAGCAATTAATGAAGTGTATTGGGGTACATGTATAGTGAACCCAGTGCATGCAATTATTATAGAGTACGCCTAAGCGATAGCTTAATTGAGGAATTGTTGAATTCCTAGCCTTCTTAATGAAAGGTATGAGATAATACAGAGCATCTTAACGAGGAATTAACTCTTCAATTACGCGAATAATGCCTGGAAAAGAGAAAAGGTTTAGCATGCAGTGGAGTGTGGATTAACTTCCAAGAACAAGTATTCAAGGATAACGTTGCAGAGTTCATATACTTTCCATGTTTGGCCACCAAAAACAGGTCGATGCTGCCATAAATTTTATGATCATTGGTCCCACAAACACCAATCAGTAATTGTATCAGGACACGATGGTGCGATTATATATGCACAGGGCCGCATATAGCCATGCAACGCCTACATATCGCCCTACGAGGTCGCGGGTTTGATGACAAGTTTAATGAGCCGAGACTTCTCGTATTGCCCTCGGAGTATCGTGTTGTGGAAATAGGTCACCCGAGGTTACGCTCGTGGTTGCAGTGATTGCCTAAAATGTATATGCTGTAACTGCAAGGAACGCGAGAGTTCAGATGGAAGAATTGGCTCTAAATTGTCGTAGCTATCTAGCCACACAGGGAACGTATCGGGTCAGGGCGATCGGTGCTCCAACGATGTTTTCATATCTGTGAAGCAACCCTGAGAAATTATTTCATTTCATTTTTTCATTTCATTTATTACATTTAAAACGCATTTTCAGCAATATCAAAGAACATTCAAATGCGCTGTACAAACAGAGATAAAAAGGAAAATCATTAAATACTAGAAAATGCAATGTTAAAATAGTAAGTCTTAAGTTGGGCTTTAAAAGCATCAAGCGATTGCTGGTTCTGTAGGTTGGAAGGTAATCGGTTCCAAAGGATGGGTGCTTGATGGGCGAATGTTCGGTAGCCATATGATTGAAGATGAAATTTAGGTACAGACAACAATGTGAAGTTTGATGATCGAAGGGAGCGAGCAAGTGTATAAACATTGATGAGGGAGCAGATATATGGTGGTGCTAAGCCACGCAGGGCTTTAAAAGTAATGACATTAATTTTGAACATTATTCGAAACTTAATGGGTAGCCAATGTAGTTCTTTCAGCAGAGGGAGGGATGGCGAGTGTCTATCTGCACATTTCACTAGGCGGGCTGCACAGTTCTGTATGTGCTGGAGTCTGTCGATCAGGTAAGATGGAGATCCTGCTAGCAAAGCGTTACAGTAGTCAATGTAGCTCATAACATTGGCGTGAACAAGTTGTCGAGCGGCTCTCAGA
>KB310466.1:411202-429929 GCA_000328365.1 Capitella teleta
TGCATGTTTGCCCTGCCATTAGGACGAAATTAAGTCCTTATGAGCCAAGAGTCGAGCAAGCGTCCACACGAGTGTCCGCTGTGTTGCATAGCGCAGCATGCTGTGCCGATCGCCGCGGCGTTCGCCATGCACTTAATGCGCTCGCATCTCGGCAATAGCGCGCATTCGGCGCGGGGGAGTCAACTGAAGCATTCGACTGATTGTGTTTTGTGCACATTTGCATTTAGTCAGGATTATCATAATCAAAGACATACGCATGTGCTAAAAAGGATGCAATAACTCGACCAAAAGCAGCGTTGTTTTCACTCAAAAACACAGGTGGGTGAATGAATCGTTCGAAATTTGTGCGCATTATATGATGATCATGATCCCTGTAAACATAAAGGTAAGAAAGGTGACACCTCCGTTGTGATATAATCATGGTCTACTATTTCCATAGCACCTGTGGTGACGTCACCAAAGCACTGTGTTAGTGTGTAGAGGGATTTATGTGGTGCTGCTAGAGGGGAATTGTGAGGGGTCATATCCGAACATTTACGCGATCCGTGCAGTTGGTCGGGCGGCTCCCATAGCTTTGATCGTGGTGCTTGCGCCGCTGAAGGTTTTAACGCTTATTGCTCTCTCACGACGCACGAGAAAGTCGAATGGCGACATGTTATGACGCTGTGTCATAAAATGTGTCTAATTTTAGGGGCAGCTGATTGTTGTTCGCATACATGAACCTGTTGTAAATCTTAATTTCCTCTGATATGGCGCGATGTCATGATCAAGATGCAGATACCAATCACATAAACGCCACAGTCTATTGCAATCGAGGCATCGTTACATCATTCCACTTCCTCGAGGTCCTCATTGCACTCAAAGTATTTCAGGTGCGCAATATGTGATGTAATATTTGGACATTCAGATTAGGCAAATAAGCACGCGATGACCCCCCGCCTCCTGGTGCCTCACGTGTTTCTGCAATTAACACTTTCTTCATGGAACCTCCGGTGTTATCATGTGCTGTTCATTGCTTGTTGCATTGTTCATTTCATTAAGGCACCTTTCCCCGTAGATGAATCAATCCAGGGGTCTGATCGGAGGCGTGTATTTGTCTTTTATAATATTTATCTTGTTCTTGGTATCATTTACCGTAATATTTTAACGTCAAAAATTTGAACCTTTATACGTACGCGAACTGCATAATAATCTTAGTAATCTATACATAACTTAAATTGTGTACAAATATCATACAACTCCGCTAATTACACGTGTCCACTTAAGCACATGCTTGAAGTGAATACGTCACCGGATCAGAACACGGCAACCGCTCATTTGATCGCAAGCATTTACCTAATGAGAGATCCAAGTGCTGGCTGAGTCACAACTCGGAGGGTTTATAACTGTCAGCTTAACATTGGACGAATGGGATTTCCAGGAGGGATCCTGATATTGACAGCTTAGCATCCTTAAAAACACCTTCATAAACCGAAGTTTGTTTGTGTCAAAAATAAAATTATGGCCACGTATAACAATGATGATAAATTATACATTTTAGCCATCATCAGATTAGAGTCTTTTCACTAAGACTCTAGAGCCATCGCCTGGCGACGGAAAACGACCGAGAGGCCGAAATCGACGAGATATCCAATCTATGTATACAGATCCAATAGTTGTCTTTTTTTACCCATTGCTGCGTATATATATAATTATAATTGTGCTTGAGTCACCAGCATCTCACGTTTTCTTCTCCGTATACTTACAGCCAAGCACATCAAGTCGTTTTTGTGCATAGCCTGCTATCCATGCATGTAGTGTTATTGCTGTGTGCAGGGTTACCGTGTTTCATTATTGAGCGACAAAACCCCTGAACCAACCAGGTACGCCATCAAGTATTTTGCTAGCCCCCTTGCCACTTTAATTATCCACTAAGTACAGGAGTTAACGCTCCTGCCACGCGCCGTAATTCTCAGAAGAGCAAAGAAAAATCAGATATGTAAAAACAGTGACCACCCACCCACAGGATGTCGACGCGCTTCCTTACTCTATTATCGCCCAGGCAGATTGCGTGCCTCGTTATGAAACTTGTTTTGCTGTGATGTTTAACGGGCGCATTTTGCATTCATCTGCCGGCAAAGTGGCATTCTATTATAGAAAGTGACACGCAAGGTTCCGCTTGGAAGCCGTACATAACAGGAACTCCATTTGGTGAAAAGTTGAATATCATTAATCTTCTTCTGTTCGGATGCAGCTATTGCACGTGCGGTAAACCAAATCGTCTTTATAACCGGGCATCACGGTAGTCATTACTCATCTCTTTAGCTTTGAAAGTGATATGTGTTAATAGTACATGATTTCGAATCCTGCTTGAGAATTTGCGATCGTACTTTTAAATAATGGTCTTTCTTCTTGAGTTCAAACAGAGCGCCGGCAAGTATACAAATAACCGGCGTGGGCTGAGCCGCAGTCGTTGAGTGTTATTGTAAATCGAGTGAGTTTGTTTCGAATAATTGCAAGCCGATGTCTAGATGATTTGTTGAAAGATGCGTCTTTTGGTATATTCATTTAAAAATTTCCATGTCGTTATATTTAAAATTATCAAATGTGTTCATTTCATGATTCAGACGGTTAACTTTAGCTTTTGACGAATCAATCACTTCGACATAGTGTGTCCTTTATGCAGGTATGTGCGTGAAATAAAGGTATGCATTTGTATTAGATACCTTCATCAATACGTATTATGCCTGGAATTGACGCAGCCGTTCCATCACATTTGATCAAAGTGGTCGCCATGAACTCATCAATCGATGCCCTTGATTACCCCCTGCCCCCCCGCCCTGGTGGCGGCACCCCCCGGATTCCCACACAAATCCACGGCGACAAGTAAGCCAGAAACTCCAACAACGTCTGCGCCCACACGAAGAAGCCCTGTTGACGAAGAGGACATTCTTTTGTGGTCAACATGCGTTCTTCTTAACAAAGGAGGCCACCGGACAGGATCCGAAAATAACCCGTTCTTTTCGTTGGCATTTGATGAGCCCCGAAAGCTAATTTTTCTCTCGCTCCTGATTGAGTCTGACTTGATCCAAAGCAATCCGCTTCCTTCGCCGCTGCATGAAATGACGTAATTGGCAAGTGCACTTGACGGCGTAACTCAACTTAGAAACCTTGAGAAGAGCAAACGTTTCGAAACGTTGGTTGCTTCACTTTAGCCACCAATGCGCATTCTTTGATGAAAATACGTGACTTGTGCCGCCCCGTTGAGAAACATCACGAGGGACAAATTGATGGACAAAACTGAAGCTCGCTCAAAAACTTCTCTTCGGTATTCAGTCATCAACTTACAGGCATCAAACAAGTATTGTGACATGAAGGTCACGTCTTATTCTTGCTGCCAATTTGGAGAAAAATACATACCACTCAGCAATGCGCGGTGATTCGGGCGTGGCATGGTGCTAAACATGGCGTACCGCCATCCACGATCAACAGGCATCGAGAGGCACAATGAAAGGCATATGAAACCACAATAATATCTATTACTCCACTCAATATATTGTCGTCTTAATCAGGAATCAGCAACCTGAGGGAGCCTCTAGTCTTCCTCCCAACTCATCTATATGGATCAGTGGAAAAAAAACACACGTGAAATTGGCGTCTTACTGTTGAGTGAGTGCATACCTCATGTATATTGACTTCTCTGAGCCTTTTGCGACACAATGGGAGTGGAGGTAATATAGAGAAGCGCATTAAATCTGCATACACCAACACAGCTTCGCATACTGTTTTAAGACAAGGAAAAAAAAATCAAACTCATATGGGCCGAGAGCTTAATTATTCATTTGGCCTTGCTTTGACGATCGCACACATCGTTCATCAGCACCCAAGAATGATCCTCTCAATGGACATAGCGTAGCTTAATAGGTAGGTAATGTCATGACATCAGGGAATGGATTTCTCTCTTGACCTTGAAGGTATTTCTGAGGTTGATCATGGGTTAGCGGAATGACCGTTTGAATAACAAACCTAATTGTAGAAACTCAGTTTAATCAGGCGGATTTAATGACTGGCTACTTCAGTCGACATACATCCGGCCTCATATTGATTGTGATCTGCCTTCGGTCATCGCGTGCCACCTGGGAGAGGCTCAGTCGCTCAACAACCCGACCAACAAGTAACAACAGGGGAATTCGGAATGGACAGCTCTTATAGTTCCGAATCGAATTATTATAACTTAAAACGCCTCGGTGACTTCTCAGCACCAAGAGTGCTGTTGGCTACTGCTTATGTGATTGTTGAAAGGGTAAGAACCCACTGGGGTAATGCGGGGAAGGGGGAGGCTGTGTTTCAGCATACATTATAGGTTATTTATAGACTTCTCCAAAGCAATTGAAACCATGATACACGACACTCGATTATTCATAATTGCAGCACATCACGCCGGGAAAAATATAATTGTGTTCTGTGGTATATACGCATCCCACATTAACAATTATGTGTGAAGTTTTATCAATCAAATCAATATCGGATGCAAAACACCTATATCATGCCTATATTTAATCAACACTTGCTGATAACATTTACAGGTACAAAGCGAATCAGTGCATCGGGGACAATACTGAGGCGTAAAAAAGAGTCACAATCGTTTATCAGTTGCTAATTGTTAGATGTTGACGTTGAAAACAAACAAATCATAGAAAATGGACGAAGCATAGATGGAAAAGAATAAATGATACAAAGGCAGAGAACAAAGAGACCGCTGTTCATCAGAGTCAGCGCACGTGTTGTGCTGTCACAATGAGTATCGACGACAAAACCAGAAACACAAAAGGTGCCACGCACTCTTCTTCTTCTTAAAATTACTTTGATGGAGAGGCATAGGGTAGGGCAGTGTAAAGAAGAGGGTGTACGACCTAATTATATCACAGAACCCAACTAGTCTTGATGTTGATTATTTAATTATTTGCAATGCACAGCACACTTAGTCTTGTTTTAATTATCATCTTTTAGTAAAGCTTTATTATTATTATCATTATTATTATTATTATTATTATTATTATTATTATTATTATTATTATTATTATTATTATTATTATTATTATTATTATTATTATTATTATTATTATTATTATTATTATTATTATTATGTCTTAGTTATACCGAATATTACATTGGCATTATTGAATTCTCCCCGTTCTACGGGAATCTCTCGCTGATCAAATTATTATTATGTGTGTATATACTTGGCATAGTATAACATTATGCCTTAATGTTGTGATTGACTGATGCAATTGGGTTTTGCACTTTTGGTAGTACATGTAGTGAAATAATAAACGATGACATCATATCTCCCCCCTTGCAAGAAACCTAGCTGATATGCGAATATAACTGACCAGTTGCAACTGTGTCGCTGCCCTGTTGAGCAACCTTCGGGGCAGAATTAACTCTGAGTCTCCGTGCGATGGCAATCAACGCAGTGTCCTTGCCAGGATTATTAGACTTAGCAACTATAAGCTGGATTAGAAATCAGGGGAACGATGACTCCAGAGGGGTATCAACATGTATGATGCGCTATGTATAAGTAAGTCTTTCTAAGACCTACATATATAGTTTGCATTAAAATTTGCTAAAATGTATCCAGTATTCCGAAAAAATAATAACTGATATGGATTGATTAGCTTATTATGCACCCATTTATTCAAATAAATCGAATAAAACGTCAATTTTGAATGAGGGAGGAACACTTAAATGGTAGATTTTTGTCCTTTTCGTGGATGTTCGTTACATTACAGTATGATTCATGTAAATCCAATAAATATGCATGTATTGGAATCGTAATATAAGTAATTGTCCAGTTACAAACTCACCTTTTATAATACATAACAGCCACTGCTACTACTACTACTACTACTACTAAAATTAGTAAAAGAGAGCATGAAACACCGATGGTAACACCATAAGACGGTCCATCGGCATTGACTGGTGATATAAGTCCGTTATCCAGCGTCTCAGTCGAATGCGGAGCGGAAGTTGTGATCATTCAAGGGGAATTTGATGTGATGTGAGGCCAATCTGGAAGGAGGTAGTTCAGGAATTAATTCTTGAATGTTCGTTGGAGATCCGTCTGTCCACTGACCTGGGCAGTGTGTCCGGCATTCGAACGTGGTTCCCCATCTTTCTGCATCAACACATATACTAGCACAAGGCTGACAGATCCCAACGACGTCATCATAATAGTAAGACCTCCCTTCGTCGGGACAAACAGAATTAGCATCCGTCGTGGGAAGACTCAGCAAACTGGAAATACAGGCATGCCTACATGTAGAGATATACAACGACGCATACCATTCTGCAAGAGCTGTGATCAAAGGACAATTGAACAAATAGAATGAGCCTTTGATCAACGGCGATGTGATAAGTTATATAATCGTCAATTATGCCTCTAAATTATCACTGGTTTAATTAATTACTAAATGAATTGTAGTGTACTTTATCATAATGACAATCAGGTTAATCTGCTTCCAATGTCAAAATACATGATGCTGTCCTGATCGGCTGATCTCAGAGTCAGTTGATTGGTATGGATTTCTGATTTCGATTGTTTACGCTGTCGGTGGTTTAAGGTGTCGCTGTCGGTGGCAGTTATTACTTATTTAAAATGCTTAGTTACATATGAAGACAGGCAGGAACAAAGACCCCGCCTATCTCGCCATATCAAAGAAGATAAGTTCAAATCGCGCATGCATGATCACGAAATTGGTGATGGATTTTGGTACAAAAATTAAAATTAAATTGAATGATGAGCCAAATATACACGGCAAAGTTGTACGTAGGCCAACACAAAATGTGTTTGCCTGAACTTTTTAACTATATATCGGCTTGAGATCTCTTCAGTATTTGTTCATTCTTGTTGTATTTCCGTTGTACATGTTATAGTCTTCTCCTTTTCTCTTTTCTCCCTGTGTTTTCCTATTTTTGTCAGTTGTTGTGTTTTTCGTGTTTTGTTTTTTTTTTTTTTTTTGTGGGGGGGGGGGCTGTCGTTTGAAAACTAGGACTACCCCATTATGTGAATACTACTACCTGTACGTGATATACATGCATATAATTACAACCAAAATTATTACATATAGTCACTGACCATATTACGTGCAAGCATACGAGCAGTCGAAGTGAAGAGGATTCACGGAGCCTTGGTACGGACTGACTGCCGCTGTGCTTCGCTGGCCGACCGATGAGAAAACTCTGCTCCTTCGGTTGTTTAATACGAAGGTTTCGATCAATATATAAAACGTCTGATTTGATCATTTTGGTATCGTGGAGCTCGTCTTTGAGCGCAGTAATACGTGACGAGCACAAGTCGGCGTATTATATAGTGGTGAAACCCAGTAACCACGCTGTTTGTGTTTGTATAACCATGTAAGATGGTTATGCAGAGTCACACAGATTATTTTGGTACACATGCACTAAAATGACTTGAAGACAGACCTACATTTAGCTCCGTTTTTGACCTGGAGTTTTTTTTTTTTTTGGTACCCTCCATCCGGTTTTGCGTAAGTCTCCGATTGGATCCGGTTTTCATAATTTCTTTGAATTTTTATTTTTATTATTTTTATTTTTATTATTTTCATTAAAATCACTGCAGCTCCGTTTTTCGCTCAATTTCTCGTACTCTTATGAGGCTGCGTGTGATTGCTCCATGCTCTTTAGCGTTCCGAATCTGTGACCAATCAGATGCTCTCTTTCATTATATGCTCAGCTTGTTCACTTAATTATGTTAGTTATGTAGGCCTAACACACGCGTACTACTCTATTGTTTTCTTACAATATGATTTTCATAGTCAAATCTCCCAAAGGTGAGCATTTTACCCGGTGGACGATCTGGAGTTGGTTTTAGCGTCAACTGGGATGGAAAAATGGCCGTACGTGGTTGATCACACCGGGAACACACCAACAGAATGCTGAGATGGTCGCCAAAAAACTTCAAAATAAGCAGTTGCATAGTCGTCAAATTTATCAAACAGCAACCATAACCTACCTGTTTGGCTCAATTGTAGAGCGGTAGATTTTCAATCAATGGGTAATGGGTGTGTTTCCCCTGGGTGATTATACCTACTAACGTACAGTCTCTGGACTTATAATCGTGATCTTATACATGTATAACGAATGAGTTAAGTATGCGTGGCTCATGGGCATTGCTTTGTGCACTTCGAATGATATTGCACTATATCAGAATGATTTTTGTTACTAACGCTGAAGTTATTTTCACTGGTTGGATCGTTGCTAATAATTGCTCGTTGTCGGCTGATTCCACCAACCGTTTGTCCAAACGAATGTTTCCAGAGAGGAAAATCACGATTATCATTGTGTAAGGACAAAAACAACTGGCATGCTTAACTTTGCTATTGATCAAGAGGTGACTATGAACATGATGAAATTTGCAAAATCCAAATACTTTGGGATTGTTACAGATGCTGGCAGTGACGAAAATAATAACTGCCTGCCAATCTTAATTCGAGACATGAGGACTCAACGGACTCAAAGTTATCACCATATAGTATATATGCACATCATTTATGGACATGCCAGTCATCGTAAAATAGAATCAATGTATCAGTTCATTGATGATGTTCTTTATGATCGTAAGATAGGCACTGCTCATGATCGGCACTGTAACCAGGATCCTTGTCCTGGTCACAGTGCCGATATCCTACATCAGACAACGCCAATGCCATACAGAAAGAATATCTTTTCTTTCTCTATGTCAATACTAGGGTTGGGGGCAATAATTAAATCCTGCAATGATGCCACATACTAGACAATGAACTCAAGAGCTGATGAAAATAAATGATTTGAACCGTACGTACGTGTAACAGTGAGTTTACTTTCCTTCCATATTACATTATATATGGTTGCATGGTTGCAAAAATCACTACCAATATACGGTTGTCTGTTCTCTTTGGTACATGTACAAGCCTTCGCTGTCTTTATTTTCATCGTTGAATTTATTTGTAACTTTTGTGAAGTGGATTATTTGTACCAAAAATTTGGGTTAAAAACTCTATAGTTGCTACCTGATGCAATCCCTAACCACTGAAATACGAAAAATTTGCCTGCGGGGCCATACGGAGGGGGGGCACTCCTCCCTTACCCACCCCTGTCAGCGATTTCATTGATCTCCTTTTTTTTGCCCTGGACAAAAGTTAGCATGTATGCATGATTACGCGATATACTACGTACCAGAAGAACGTATTTTGATTGTAACAACATATTCTCGAACAAAAAGTGCTGAAAAAGTCAGAGCTGTTTGACGGCATTCCTTGCTAACACCTCCACCATCCCGCCAATGCGCAATGTACGATGCATTCCCATTATTATGCACTGAACGATCATCCCTCGGACCCTCGCATACTTGTACTATTATGCGACAGGTCACTAAGTGTATCAGCGTGTTAAGAGCGATTCCTTATTTGGGCATCAAAATGATGCTCATCCATGGTCAGGGGCTGAAAGGAAAAATAATCAAAATATCACCGAATGTTGGGTGCGCTCTTTTGATTGAGATAAATCGGCATCAATGTTGACAAAATCGGATTAGAAATGATAGGAATAGCAGCATGAAATGTTAAACTATCCATACCAGGTATTTATTACTCTGAGATTTGCGTGGTTTTGCGATTGAAAAGCATTGAAAATCTTTAATATCGAGTAGATAGACTACTTTTGGCCCACGCTGCATGTTATAACCTCTTAAGTGACAAATATAAAATGATATAAAATGAAATTACATGTAATTAAATAAATGAAAACATTGCTAGTTTGCATGATACATGAAACACAAAATAGAAATTTCAAAAATGCCAGGCGCAATCCATTCTGGTACATGTAGCCTATATTAGTTCCCTTAAATTCCAAGCTACTGCGAATGGGCACTTTAACATTGCACTGTCATTTTGACACTTCTATATGCCAAACATCGCAAACATGCACAGATATACCGGCGTTTCCGGTGGCGTGACCAGTAAATCTGCCCACATGTTCATCACATTTGTTTTGCGTGGGGTATTCGTCCGTGAATAAGCCTATTCGGCTACTCGGCTAATGAACGATTCCACGTATGACTACGCGTTTCCAGTTTTGACTTTTGCCCCTAACGTATTCATTGTTATACAGAACAATACAAGAACCACCCGTGCAAGAGCGATGACATATGCATGGTCATGGAACCATTGTTTCATTGTAAATGAACTTGGCTCCTATTTGGTAAAAAAACAGACAAGGAGTTATAACTTACAACGATACCTTTATCCTCCCACGTCATGATTCCACGTGTCAACCCCTCCCCCCCCCCCTCCCCGCAAATCTCACGTGCAAAGGCACTTAATTCACGATAATTGATGATTAGTCCAAAATGTTATATGTGTATAGTACATGCTATGCACGTACATGCATACCTATATATACCTATCTGTCTCCTTTTTTGTGTGTGGAACGACTTTGTCTGGAACACACATTACTCGCTCCGGTTAGTGGGTAGTATGTTTGTCTTGATATTATTCGCGGGTCTGTTTCTAGTTATACGGAAGCTCTGTGGAATAAATTATGTCTTACACGTACAATGTACATAAACATATATTTACCCCATGATTGGTTATTTTATATAGAACGTACTTTTCTTATAATATCGATTAGGTTAGACTGGTTTCCAAATAATGAGCTATCGCCGAAAACACGAACGAAGACACGAACTGAAATTATAATGAAGCTGATCGTACACCGTGCATCGACCGTTCGTCACGTGGTATCAAAAACCCCAGAAGGGGTGAAAGACTTCAAAAGTCAAAAGGGCTGCAGTACAAATGAATCATAGCACCCCTACCCCTGCTTCAACAAGGGAAAAAATGTATAAAAATATCACATATATTTTATTTCAAGTTTTAACTTTACACACGCAATGCAGCTGTGTACCATGCCTTAGCAGGCCCATGCAGGTCTCGAGGCCAAGGCAAATAGCACTCAGCTGTAATTCGTGATTATGAGGAACTTGTGGAGTCCCTCTGACCTCTTCCGTTATTAGTCTTGTGTGCACCCACTCGACGTGGAGGGGGAAAACAAAGGGAGAAAGAAGGATTGGTTCGCATGGGTGGATGCGGGCAGTTTTATTGCGTCACAAGGAGACCTGTTTGCGCTCGGTTGACCCTTGTTGACCCCAAGAACAGCGGAATCGTGATATTGACATCGCATTCAGAAGGAGGAGGGTGTGCTCAGCGTCGTTAAACGCACCACTCCTAGATTACACAGCGATTGGTCTTTGTATAGAGAGTTGATTAACGCCTGAGTGTGTAGTCGTGGCTTCATCTCATTCTACAACCAAGCTTCACCAACTCCAAAAATAGATTATCTACGAGGGCTCATGCCATGTATAATTCACGTGTCTTTCGTTCAGTTCCGTGTGTCGGGGTCTCTCATAAAGCGGATGAGTTGTTCGCTCTGCGGTAGCAGGACTGCCCCAACATGCTTTATATTAAAAACATCAAAACCCTCAAAATACGCAAATTCTTGGATTGCATGAGTGTCTTTTTACTACCAAATGGGGCGTATCAAATTACGACCACTTTGAAGAGGACTTCTGTTCATTTCGGAACCTTTTTAGATCGATTCTATGGGCTTTTTTTTTTTGAGTGACGAGAGACCATTTTTGAACAATTTCGTTAACTGTATATGGTATTCAAAACAAATTAAAATACGAATTTCCTACTTAGCCAGAATAGCTTAAAACGGGATGAGCGCGAGATTTCTTTTATGAGAACTGCTGAAAGATCTGCTCGCTCGACAGTTAACAATAGGAGAATTGCTTTTGTCACCACAGTCTGAAATCGAACGCGAGAAGAAAGCGAGATTTTAAACCTCTCAAATTCGATGTATCTAGGAATTAGCACACAGCAAGCGAATTGTCTAATAATTATGTCAGTCAAAAGGCGTATTTGTCTTTCGAAATGCATCCTCTACCATCAGTTATTATAGTTCAAAACTATCCTCTTTAATTATGAACCAAACTCAACACCCATCCAAATTCTGGAAGCGCCACTTCACCTTCCAATCCCTTTTCGCCATCAAACCATAAACTATCATGCATGCACGTAGCAGGCATGATTTGCATTGTCCTACTAAACAAACACGAGACAAAGGGCAAAACCGATTGCAAATATATTTTTATGTTTGATCACATTATTCATGGATATGATACATAATGTACTCTATTTTTACACTTGGCCTTTCGATTCAATAGCATGATTTCACATAGGACCTATAACTATGTGTGTGTGATGGTGTGTGTGTGTGATGGTGTGTGTGTGTGATGGTGTGTGTGTGTGATGGTGTGTGTGTGTGTCTGTTCCCAAACACAGTTATATTGATACAAATTCCCCAAAAAAAATAGAAGAACATAATTATATAAGTGTCAGCTTCAACGATATAGATCAAGAGCCACCAGCAGCATTGTAGGGAGGGGGTTGACTGTTTGTAGCTGAACATGTTAACATATATAGTACAAGTAAAATACAATTATTTGATTTAAAACCCAAGCACTCAACCATTCAATGCACTTTTGTATTACGAAATGTCATAAATCTCTACAATTCGAGAGGTTCTCCGCGTCTTACATTCTTTTACTTGATGCTCGTTTAATTATTATTATGGTTTCAGTGAGAGAGGGTTGCGTCACTTACGTGCAATGATATCTCGGTTGTTTGCTCTTTTGTACACAATGAATGAGTGTGAGATCTGGATGTGACCTTGAACTTTTATACACCATGGTATTGAGTTATGCCGATGATTTGACTTTATTAGCTCCAACCGTATTTGCTGCCAAAGTCAGGCTAAATGTAGATGAACAATTGGTTAATAATTTTAACGTGTTAATGCAGGTGAAAGTGCTCTTCTAGTATGTGGCAGATAATAAAGGGAAGAAGATGAGATGATGCTTCACGAGTGTATTATTCATCAATGTTCTACAGACGTATACATCGTACATCAAATAATTTGTCGTGGGGAAACATATTTTAGATCCTTCTATTTGCAGTGTATGAGCAGCAGTAACGCCATTGATTGTAAAGCTTGCCCGCAATAATTGTTTTTATAGTTGCATTAAGATTTATATATTCTGCCATTAGTTAAAGTGTACATTTATGTTCTGGTATGTTTTATATTTGATGATTTAAAAATGCAAAAAAAAAAAAAAGTCATTTACAAAGAGGCATATGAGCTATGATCGTTGAATCGTCTCCTCCCTAGACTTGTGTTGCCAAATGTCTGTCAAGTTTGAAATGATTACTGCTGACTTTCTTTGTGCGTTCAGTCATGTTCTGTTCAAACAATCTTTATTTTGTAACGTTTTATTTGTTATTTATTTGTTGTTTTCGTTTAACCTTTCATAATATGTGACACAAGCGATTTGGTTTCACTACATTATTATTGCACTTTTTCTGTTTGATTGAATAAAATTATTATTATTATTATAATCCTAGCTGTACGTATATTTATTTATACGAATACATTATCATTATTATTAAACGTTACATTCAAATAATTAAGGCATACACTCCAATCCCATGTCTCCTCTAGAATCGTTGACTGTAAATCGCCAGTCATATACACTCCTCAGTTAGCAGTTGCAACATTCGCACTAATTTGCCTCGCAAGTCATATTACCTAAATTAATGCGTCCTGTCTAAGTCTTACAGCATCAGTCTCGTCTCAAGGAAGTTACGCGTGCGTTTGATTAACAGCAGCGTGCTTGGTCATTAGTTGTCTTCCGGTTTCCATGGTGATCCTGTGACTGACCGATTGCTGTTTACACATGAATCAAACTCGTCCAATTCCGTCCATCAAGTTGCCTTGCATTGCGTCTTTATGACGAATGGCGTTTCATAAGTATGCCCCCTCCCCTCAAAGCAAGTCCTTTGAGATCACCCTGATCAAACTTCAATCGGTACACGATGGAGATCTGAGACGTGTTATTGTTTGCATCTTTGTGTGTGATTCGGTATCACATATCTCCCAAGTGCACATCAGAAGTAGTCGTCTTGTAGAATTCAACAGGAATCTCTACCGCACAACAAACGTGCCCTCCTTTCCATTGAGTTCTAATCAAAGGAATGAGCAGTAGAACCGAGTTGTGTCATGGTCTCTGGCTGTCTTGGAGGGAAAATTCTTGACCACAAGTTGCATAACGCACCTTGTAACGATGGTGAGGCATTGGAAAAGTCTGAAGTGTAGTTTCATAGCCACGAGCTAAACCAATAAATAAGGTAACCGACGTACATAATCTAAAAGGTACGTACCTAGTGTTCCTTAATCATATTCGTCACATATTCGGAATGGGTCTCTCTGGGTGCTCAGAAGAGGTCCAGATGCTATTTGGCATGAAGGAAAGTAGGTCCTTTGGTGACGGTGTATTTATTGTGCGTTATTCGTGGTTGCATATATTTTGCGACTATTTTTATATCCTTGCAAATCAGAGATAAGCTTGTATTAGCTCAAGTCCGACTTATGACGAAATGATTAACAGTAGTTAATTTACGTGAGCTGGCTGTCTTGGTACCTAAGGTTTTTGACTATACATTGTACTGCAATAACTACATGATGTTGCACCAACAATGCCTTATGAATTGCACGATCATGACGTTGCACACTTCTGTGTTTCTCAAAAATCATAACGTTCCAACCTGTTGCTTCTGTGCCAGGAGCTGATCAAGCATCCTCAGTTTCCCTATACAACGGCAGCTTATGGCAGAATTCGACGCAAGAGTTTAGTGTGCATGGGTCGATGGTGGCAGAACAATATACGAATATACAAATACATGCCATACATGGAAATTATGTTATATGTTTTGATCTGAATTGTTTTAATACACAGAATATATGTATATGTGCATATAATTATTCTAATCAATTAGATGTTTTAACGCAACAGGAGCTTTTGGTGCGCATTATACTACTTCATAATGTAACATCCGCATATATATGTATATATATAATTACTATACCATATTATTATACTTTATGGTCATGATAATTTTACGATGTCGATTTTCTTCGAGTCGTAATTGACAAACTGCAATGTTTCATTTCAGACCTGCGGCATGAGTTCTGCAGAAGGACCCCCCGAGTACATGTACGCTGTATATGTCACGGTTCCTCTTCTCGCCTTGGTCGGAGTCGGTCTTTTGGTGTATATATGCTGCGCTCACAAGTATCGATTCAATTGGTTCGAGACGAGCCTGCTGCAGGAATCAAGCAGCAGCGGCGAGCAGCGTTCCTTCAACTTCTATGACGAGAAATCCTGCTTCAATACTCAGTTCAGCCCAAACTTTTACGCATTCGGTCCTCGCAGCTCCTTGGTGGCTGGCACTCTGCTACCGAGCCACGCCAACACCGGCTGCGGTCTAGCAAACCCCGTCACTCCCACTGTTACATGCGTTTATCAGAACAAGGGGGGAACGCCATACCAAGCGCTCCCTCGCGAGGATACCCCGCTGTCGCCATCTGAGAAGGCTTCGGATCAGAGCAAAGCAGCTTGCAGCAGCGGTAGCACTCGCACAGGAGTCGACTTGCCGACTCTGACCGTTGCCAGCAACGTGCGCTATGTGAGCCTACGGGCGCGTAGTGAGGACTCCATGGGTTCAAACCCGAGCAGCCCGACCTCGGAGGAGAACTCCTTCGCCAGTAGCCTCCGGCGCAACAGTCACAACTACCTTGGACGAACTCATAGTCAGCACTCCACGGGCACCCCCGGAGCTGGCCCGGATACTCCCTCCACGCCCCATGGTCTCCAGTATGGAGGGGGCAGCTTCGGGGCCTTGGCTGCCACGGGGACCGGAAACGGGACAAATCGGCGAGGGAGTAGCGGGGCAATCTTCAGCGGTGAAGCGGAGCAGTTCTGGGTGCCACCCACCGTGCTGAACAAGAAGAGGGCGCAGAGCCTAATTCCGCATGTGCTCGATCACGGTGAGTGAATTGATCATGTTGTTTGAGAAAGTGGCGTGGAATTGTGCTGTGCATCCACAAATGGATTGTGGTGCCGCTGAGTGCTCACCCCACCCCCTCCTCCGCCTCCCATGCATCATTATATTTGTCAAGGTGTTATCTTGTATCAATACCCATATTTGAACATTGCGTAATAGCGTTGACTGCCTTCCTTTTTGGTCGAAACGAGTGTGCGGACTCACGCATGATCTTATGACATTGATCCGTGGCTGTTTGGGGAAGCGATTGCGTGAACAGAGGAAACACAGGCGTATTAGAAGGAGAAAGAAAAGACCGTCTTTGCTGACTGTTCGATTGCCCAGGGGCGAGAAATTTACATGGAATTATACATAGGTCTGAAAATGGCTCCATCGATATCAATGAAATGAAGAAGTCGAATAAAGTTGGAGAGGAAGAAGAGAAGGATGAGGTAGACGAGAAGGGAGGGTTGAATCCGTGATGACTAAACTGGACTCGCAGGCAACGCTGTTCAGGCAATGACCTCATTAGCGACATGGCAACAAGAAACGAATGGCATACATTAGTCCAATTGTGATAATTACTCAGTGGCCACTTTACAGGTCTTGTCATATGGTTTGTGTGCAGGATAAAATGGAACAATGCATGCACAGATTAATACTTGTAGTCATGGGGTTTATGTCACTGCTATGTAAGGATATTCATCAAACAAAAACAAGTACAAAACCAAACAAAGGTGTATACTAGTATACGCGGCATTGCATTCAGGGCGGCTGCAGGTGCCGCCTGAGACCATTATGCAGTGCAGGGCAAACAGGTTACTCGACAGAAAGCTCCCTCGCAGCCAATACCCTTCAATGCTCCTACGCACCCTATAAACAAAACATAAGCGATGAATTATTAAAAGCTCTCGAGATTAAATCTTATCATGTGCTGATGTTTATGGGACACAACAATTCGGGTGTATGAGCCCGCAGGAAGGATCTAATCGCACTGTCCCAAGGGGAAGGTAGATGCTAATCATTCATACGCTGATAGCAGTGATTATGCTGAATCCATGAGCATGCTGACTACATTCATTACCTTTGCATGTATGTATACGGCAAGAAATTCGCCGATATTGAACGAACTCCATAATTACAGTCACATGCAAGAGTTTCCTGCTTGACCATCGGGTTACCTGCTGTGTACCTTAAGTGGTCATCTACCTTCGTCAATATGAATCATTGTCCTCTTCTGATCCAGCAGCACCTGCGCATGCGAGGTGCACACATACACAAGGGACAGTGTAGTCAGTATTTAGGCAGACATCTGCCTCACCATCGGATTGTCTTGCATCGAGGGTTTGCTTCGTCTAATAGCATTGGCTAATGGGGCATGCTACACAGTCTGTGCTCAAGGCATCCGTGTTGCAATGGCTTCGAGACAGCCGTGAAAGCAAAACAATGAGCTTTATATATGTTTGCTTTTTGTGAGATGTTGGATGGGTGATCGGTGTCCGTCAGGGGGAACCTTTTCCACGAAACAGACGAGATGAACATATGGGATGAAGTCAGAGCTATTGCATAGTTAATTGTATCGTGCGGTTCAGCAGTGAAATGCTCAAACGCAATAAAAGTAGCTTCTACGAAGAAATAAACATTCTCCCTCGAATAATTGATAAATGGTGTTTTATCAGGGTGTTCCATGTTGACGAGCGGTGCACGCGGAATGTCGTATTGGCCTCTTTTCTTAATTGCCCGAGTGCACACGAGTGACTCCATTGGCCCAGGTGCCCAGCAGTACAATCTGCAGCATTTATCTCCCTAATGAATTCCATTGCTGTTGGAAAGGTCAGAGGTGGAAAGAGAGCGTGGAGACGCAGTCTGCCAAATGAGCCTCATTGCCCACGACGAATGGTGCCAGTGATCAGGCTTCGGCGTTTCCTGCTCTGCAATACATTCCAAAGGCAAGAAAGCAGAAATTAACTTAGTCAGAGAGCTTCACCGGGGGACTCCGTTTAAGCCTTTACAAGGTGCAAATGCTGTTCACACCCTTAAGCTGCCCTCCTAGGGTTGGTGAACCTCTGTGGGTTGAAATATTCATATCACTACACTCGTGGGGTCCACTCAGGCGGCCGCATGAGGCATGGCCTCCGGGTGAGGGCCTTCTGGACCAGCGGTGCCAATTCTCCACAGGTTGTGATGGCGAAATCACATGCTTTGACGGTAGCAGACTTAGCGGTGTGGTTTTTATGGCGTGTTTTAGACAGGGATAAAAGTTTTGCCTATTTACTCAAGAATCTCTAAGTGTGGCTGAAGAGGTCCTTGCAATCGCCCACTACAACACTGTGTGCGCAGACACACTGTTCTATGAGCAATAGAAGAAAAAGGAGCTGGCTCCAGCGTCGCACTCGTCTCTTAGTGGATACGTGTTCCGTGTCTAAGACAACACGGGAAGGTTGCGCCATAAAAATAACGTGTGCACGTTAAAAAAAAAATACATCCTTGAGAATTCATAAAATCTGTAGACATGTATATATTATGCAAGGGTCGTTATATAAGTCATCGTCTAATGGGCTGAAATTTGGCTTGCCGAGTGCATGGCAGCCTTTCTGTGGTACATAAGAAGCATTCATTTTCCTTGAACATCACGTGACCACATTGGACGCGCATTTATTTGAAGCAATCGATAGACATTTCTTGGAAGTTCGGCGGACTCTTTGTCCGTCGACAATTGAAGATCTGATTTTCACAGTACAAAATCC
>KB310466.1:429979-443344 GCA_000328365.1 Capitella teleta
GTGAAATAAAGTGCGAATGAAAAATGGCGGTGTGAATATTCATCATACATCATCGTGGATACCTTGTGGTTTCTTTCTCCTCTGCCATCTTCTTCCATTTTGAGCTACAGACCAACCCCACCCACTCCCCCCTCCTGACCTTCCCTTCCCTTCGAACGACTAGCTCCTGCGTTACCAGACGCCTGGCAATTTCTACTGACAAACAAACTGGACTTATAATGTCTCCATGTCTCATGTCTTCAATGTCTAGCAGAGTGTGTCCGGGGCAGGTTCTGCCACCTGAGAATGAAACCCCCCTTCCCCTCTCCGCTTCCCGCTGACATTTCCAGTTGCATCGAGCAAATCGAAATCCCCATTTCTCTCGTTCAGCGTTACAAGGCGAGATTCAACAGGGTGGAAAATTGCGGGCAGCGCCGTGTTTGTACTTCAAGAGGCCTATTCAAGCTTTGGTCTGTCCCGAGGATCTTTGCAGTGCATATATAGTACCTGATATAGTAAGCGAAGCAAACAATTGGCTGGCCATAGGCCTGCAACCATATAAAGAAAGATACACAAATGAGGTCCAATATAACCGACACTGATTGAACTAAGTATTTAATGGGCGTATACCATTGCGTATAATGAATGAGTAGCCACGAACCATAAAACTACTACTGGTAGATTCACCTGATCACTGTATTCCGCACTGTCAATCATCATTCAGCTGATCCTGTCATCCTCATGGCCTTTCACGTTGTCAAGACTCTGACGGTGCACACAAGTGACCAGTGCCTGACTGACTGTTCATGTCATTGGCCATTTGAAAGAGGAGGGACGTTGACACGGACGATGCATGCAAATCAGATCCTTATAATATTATCAGTGCAAGTATAATGTTATTGTGACGTCACACAGGGGCTATCTTAAAGTATTATTGACACTAGCCGTTCGATAAGAAATGAGACGGTGGTACTGTCTTTTGACAATTTTACATCACCAACCTGGAAGCTGTATTCAGCGGAAGGGTCGTGTATCACTTCAACATAATTATATGGTTGCAATATTAACGGTTACATATTGCTGGAATTGAAGGTTTGTATTCGTATTCAATGGATGCCCTTGGGCTTCACATAATAATCTCCACTCCTTCTTTACTTGATGGGTGAACCAACTTTGAAATATTTATAATGGTGCATTATTCTGCTCATTATAGGTTTTATGTCTTGACGTACGTACTACGTATCAAATAACAAAAGCCTGTAAGATATGCATGTGTCATTGAGTACCCGCTCTATTGAATTCCAGTAATTGTGTGTTTAGTTCATGCTTCGAATTGCTTATACTGAGAGTAAACACCGGGTGGCCACAAACAAGGTCAAACAAGGTCGCGTCCTTATCTGCCAAGCAATAACAAATCCTGATGAACTTCTCCATGCATGTTATTATCATTTGTCGCCAGAAAAAACTTGTTAATTTTATGGTTGTTATGCATCGAGGGTCGTTGGGCTTTCTTGATATATTTCTCACATTCATTTTTTACATACCTGAAATATCCTCTATTATGGGTGATGTCAAATATAATTTTGCGGTAAAAAAAAAAAAAGAAGAAAAAACCATACTGAATTTAAAAGCGTTGCAATTGTGTCAAGAGTTGCACGTTTCCTGTCAGGAGATAGGAGAAAGCAATGCAATCTACAAACGTTGTTTTCCGCACAACAATAGCCAAGATCCCGCTTTTGTGGCGAACTCTATTGTGAAGAGCGCAAAGCATTGTGTGCAGGTGGTATCTCCACCGTCTGAGTAAACGGATCCCATCAGCATGAGAAGGGCAACAATCTCAGGTCACGGCGCACACTGCAGACGCCTCAGCATGGTATATGGGTGGGCCAATTTAATAGGATACCTGCAATCCTTTGGACTACAAGAGACAGCCCACGAATCTAAGTGTAATACTTTCTCCTAATATATACTGGGTAGACCACTTAGGTAGTCCGGAATTGAGCAACAGATTGTAATCCTTGGGGGCGAGCTGTCAGGCGACGTTATTCGGACTGACGTGACGAGTGAATGCATTCATCTCACCAGAGAACATCTTTGCTTTCAAGACTCGTTGCACGATATGGAAAGACAATTGAATGCCGGACATGCGATAGGGAAATCTACCTTAGAATTAGCATTCTTAGCAGATTGCGGGAGAGTCGCCTCTGCAAATCTGCACAATCTGCAAAGCAGCAAAGAAAGGTCATTAAGAGGTGATTCAATTGAGCGTGGAGCTGCAGGATCTCTCGTGGCCAAGCCCTGTCCACCGTTGACGCTCAGCCTGCCATGTCCAAAGCCCTCTTGACCAGCCCAGGGTGCAGGGTGAATAGGGGCCATGAAGCAAGCAATCAGCTTCCAATAGCGTTTGATGAGCCCTCTCAGAGACAAATGATCACATGGCATTCGCCGCAGTTTCCACAATCGCCCTCTTGCAGATTCCTTTCCCAGTGTGCCACGTCGAAGCGTTCATTTCCGCATCAAATTCGGGCCTTTTTTTTTTCTCCTTGAGAGAGAGGGGTTGCTTCGTTTATATTCTGCTCGAATTCATATCTCGGTTTCCACCTCACGTCGAGTATTAAATTAAAACAGTGGTTTATCGGTTGGTGTTATTTTTTTCTGTTATTTTTCTGGAGGATATTTTTTTCTCTGCTGAGGAAGGATGTGTCATTGCACATGCTTATAAAGCTCGTTATGGGCTTTGGAGAGTAGGGGGACCCTCTTGAGTCGAAGAGGGAAGAGGGAAAAATGCCATTCCTTGATCTGCATTGCGCTGTTTTCTCTTGATCTGTACCCACAAAGGTAAAATGACACTGAAAGTGATTATGCCCACTAGTCAAATAGAGCAACCTGAGCGAGATTGGATCGACCAGATCGACGCAAGGAACGAAAGGGTCCTTGTACAACGGTATGCTCCCTTCGGCCTTCACCTAGCTAATATGGCGTCATGACCGATTTCATTTCTTCAAGAAAAAAAATAGAGAAACATATTACCCACAATTCATTGCAATTATAAATATTCATTAGACGTCACGTCGGAGAACAATGGCGGGCAAAAAAAATCAACAATGATGTAAATCTAAGAAGAGACAGTAAAGAAACGCTGATAATCTCCCACGTAATGAGCTCTGACGAGCGAATTAGGTCGCGCAAATTTGTGCCATGAATTCACACCAGTGCACTTTCGAAAAGTCATCCTGCTGCGTGGTGTGTTTTGCCTGCGTTCATTGAATGCGCACCTCAGCGCGGCTAATGACATAGTCGGAGCATCTAATCACCCGTGGTTATCGTCTCCTCTTTCGCCCTCCATACTGACCTATATATCGGCCCTCTTTCCACCAAAAAGGTCACCGGCGATGCTATCCATTCTCGTGTATGTCTGCTTATCAATCTCTTGCTTTACTGCTGCTTTGTATTCGGATTTAATATTGTTTCTAATTATTAAATAACAATTAATAGCAGGGAATTGCAGGAAATTCAATCCCGGAATATTGATTACTGAATATTGTAGGCTAATGGTCCGTCCGTCCGTCCGTCCGTCCGTCACTGCCGAATACAGATTTGACCACCTGGAGATGCCATCGATTGTGCAACCAGTATTTTTAGTATATGAAATAAAATATTATTTTATGAAACGACACAAAGGTGTATAGAATACACAACTGCTAATTGCTGGCTCTCCTTTCTGTATAACAAACCTAAGTTTACATTTCAGATGCATATGTGACCTCACTTTTACATGTAGGTCAATCAAATGTCAGATACATTGCCCTACTGACCCCTGCCGTATATTTCAATGATGACCTGTTAATTACACCCTTAACCTGTTGTAAGGTGTGTTGAAGGGTTCATTATCCTGAGGGCGGATGGAGAGGAAATGAGGCTGAATGGACTTTGGTCTGCTGCAATTCTGTTGGAGTTGGCCCCTTGAAATTGGCTTGTGAAGAAGAAACAAGGCAGCCACAAAACCGGCTGCCACCGTCAAAACATGACAGAGAAACAAAAAGCGTGATGTCACATATGGCTTGAATGGGCACTGGCAACATTAGCAGACATTCTCTCGCGAAAGGTCAACGCCTTGTCGCTGCGGGTGGATCCAAAGGAGAATGACAGCCACACTGGGGTATTACGAAACAGTGTGTACTGCTCATCAGCACGACAGGTCGCCTATCTGATGCACTGCTGTAACTCTTTCCTTCAGCGGGAGATCTCTCAGCACATGTTTATAGGGAAAGCGTCACAAACAAGTCTTTTTGTGGGTCAGTTGTGCAATAATCGTCGATGTCGTGTAGTTTTCATCTCGTATATCTTTCCTTATGGAAGGTACTTTCTGGGCATTATTCACTTCAACTCTTGCATAACAAACCTTGTTTCTTACCAACTTGCATTTGCACGCATTCGTGGGTTTGTCTCTCTGTCCACCGAACTCTCAGCACCCTCCTCGGTGACCACATCTCCAACTCCACAATCATTTTCTCCTCTTGTTTCTGATGGTCTGAAGTTTCCCGTGTAGTGCCACGCTCAATACAAGAACATTTGCCAGCCGGACCTTCTGTTCACTTGGCTCGATTTTCACTGCCTTGTTGGTGACCGTTTTAGCCATGCCAATCCTAATTTTGATGTCAACGCAGTTGTCGCCGTCTGGTCAAAGATACAACCCAAGAAACATAGCTTTCTCCACTCGCTCAATCTTCTCTCCTTTTATTTCTATTTATCCTTCTCCATGCTCTGTCATTATTGCTGTTTTGTTTTTGATGATTTTCAGTCCAACTTCTCTGCTTACACTCTTCAGAGCTTCTCTCATAGCATTGCACTCCTCTCGAGATCTCGCAATCATTGTCGTACCATCAGCATATCTGCTATTCCATAGGCATCTTCCGCCAATCACTTTGCCAGCTCTTTTCTTTATTCTTTCCATCAATGAAATCGATACCCACTCAGATATAAAATAACCAGATGTGGAAACCTGCTTCTTGTAATATAAGAGACACGTAAGATAGGCCACAGTGATGGGTTGTGTGCAGTGGTAAGAGACAATCATGCGACACATTATTGCATCTCATTATTGGAATTTAAGTCATTTTGATGTCTGATAAAAACGTCTATGTTTTTAAGAATTGTGTTCTAGGGTTTCTTGATTGACAACCACGATGTTCGCTGTATATCAGATAGATCTTTAGCCGAAGCGATGTCCTAAGTGGTGTATTATAGACATCTATACCTATTGTAAGAAATTTGTCTATCTATGGGTTTGCAAAGCTGATTGAAATTCTACCAGAATTCTACCAATAATAGTCCTACATGTATTTACAGCCAGGCAACTAATCCAGCAACAAATGATCCTTTAATTCATGATTTTATAATTAAAATTGTACTCTTTCGCCAGTTGTATTCATGCCTAGAGTTATTATAATTAAAAAATGTGCTTACAAGAAATAAACTGTATTCATTTATGTTGTGATAATAGATACAGGTTCAATTTTCTATACGCATGGTTAGAGATTTAGAGCCATAATTACAATATGGGAATTGTACGTTAAGACTTTGTGAGTAATGTTCTGCATCCCTTTTCCCATGTACTATGTTTAGCGCACCAACCATGAAGCTGGTGTCTAACATTATATTGGAAAACTCAATGATTTCCCAACTTAGTCACGTATGCACAGACTTTGAAGGTCACATGATTATGCGGAGGTCATTGGCGTTCACTAAAGCAACCCTATAATAGCAACAAATTACGTGTTGGATACATCGAGTGTGCGATCCACACACGCCATATATAAAAGACCATTGGAGTACACATTGAGTGGTATAACTGCCTTTTCTAGCTGCGAACCACACTCGATATGTTCCTAGAAAGCATTGGAGAGGTTTTCTCTGCGATATTCGCAGCCAAAGGTTAGTTTATATAACAACTCTAGTAGTCTCTCGATATATTCGAATTCTCTCCTCTGAAGAAATAATTCGAATCTTTTGGCAGTTCATTTTTTGGGATTACTGAAGTTCCTCTTTTTTTTTTTTCTTTTTTTTTCTTCTTTTTTTTTTTTTTTTTTTTTTGGGGGGGGGGGGCGGTAATTGTTTGTTCTGGATGGGAATCGGGGTATTTAAATGTTGTTTCCTATGCTGATGAATTTGTCTTCACAATTCACATTGTATAAATTAAGTGATCATGTAGATATTATTATAAATTGTAATAGTAATACGCGATTTGCACACTGTGATACTTATTTCTAAATTGATATCATAATATCATAATATACATTCACACAACTAACCTGATTAATATTCGATAACTGATAGATATGTAGAATCAGCAAATTCATTCTGCCAAATTACTTCTTACGAATTGATCAAGTCTTACGTCAAATGCCTTGAGGCTTTATCTAATGGCTTATTTTATCCCTACTAATTAGCAGTCGCCCTCACTTGGCCATCTAGGTCACAAAGTCACCTGGACAATTGGCTTCGTCGGCATCCGGCTTCATACAATTGGAGTCTCAATTTTATGAGCAATTATCTAGCCATCGGGAGGAAATTTGCCACTCGATCTAATACGACACCTTTCCAGATGTGTAACTCCCCATTCCTACACTTCCTATGGCTTGGCTTTCTACGCTGATACATATGTACATATAGGATGCACTATTGTACACTGGTAACCGTGGGATCTTGTTTTTTGTTTATTTAACTGTTACATCTATTTTAGCCTTTCTTTATTCCTTGGTTGTCACCTGAGCTAGCTGCGCAGGAGTACATCAAAGCATAAAGCTTATTGTTTGAGTTTATAACAATGGATCCGCTGTATGGGGCATTTTTCTTTTTCTTTGTCTTGAACTACGATATGTTTGTTGAGGGAAATATACGCGGAAATTGCTCAGCAAAACACTTGCTCAATATTCTGATTGAACGTGTGATCGTATGAGACGCTAGCTGTGTTGTGTTGAATCTACTTGGTTTTGTTCTATTACTTCTTCGATTGTATTCAAGTGCAGAGAAAAAAAAAATAAACATGCACATGCATCATGACTGTTAGCTTGTGGCACATAATTATGTGTATAATTGTTATAAATAGAAACGTATTGATCGAAAACTGCTCGCAAATAAAAACACATCAATTACGAGTATAAAACTCGGAATTTTTCCTCGCCTCTTTCGCAATATTTATTTCAGGATTCGAAATAATGATGATCGCACTTGAATTGGAGGGTTTCCCTGTAGCAAGTCAATTTTAACCCAGAACCAGGATGTCTGTGCCTGTCATTACACAAGCGCTAGGTTTCCCTATGAGCAGAGGTTATTTAAGCTATTTACCTCAATAATTAATGTTTATAAGTAATATCTTGAAATTATTAGCACCCGGTTCAACAGTCGTTACCCGTGGTAACGCTTTATTGTTTTGATGTGATGCTACAACATTGCAGTGTTAGTTACATAACAACGTCATAATCAGCCCAGTGAATCTCATAATATTGTATTTGTTTCAAGTTAGATGCAGGTATTTTTGTCAAGTAATACAATTTCCGCACATGTTGTTGACCAATATCGTTCGTTTTGCCATTGTGCTATGCATGCATGGAACCGATATGTTCAATGTACTTACATGTGCCGGTGGCATACTTTGCATAATAATCTACAGTAACTTCCGCTGCGTGTTAATTTAAACTATTCGGAGAATTACAATTGGTGATTGTCAAGATATTCGATTAAATTACCGTAAATTCGCTAAAGCAATCGTGACGGATCGCGTGACCATGCAGCTGCACTTAATTATTCGTTTGATGCAATTATTGTTGACAGCAATTAATCATCGAGCCCAAACCGAGAACCTACCCCGTATTCTGCTCAAGAAATCAAAGCTGCGAAGCCAGAGATCCTTTCTTGATCAAAGAGATTTCTTCCAATTAAGGAGTCAGCATCATTGATTCCATGAGGGGTTCTACATCATACACAGGCGCATTTAGCTCCAGTCAAAAAACTCAGGAACCGCAGACAAGAAAACAAGGTCACGTGAAAGGTTTCGAATCGTAAAAGGGGAGCACTTGAGTGAGTGAGAGTAGGAGTAATATCATCACTGTTATCTACAATAGCTGCTTGATCGAATGAAGGAAAATGGAAATTCACAATTAGCGCCTTCTTACAAGTAAATCAAAAATAGAGGATCAATGTCTCTCTTGAAAACTCGTTCTTATTAACGATCTTTATTCGATCATTTTTATCCCAATTGATGTGAGTATTCTTTTAACTCGCACCTATCGAGACTCGTTTAGGCAAACATTCCTTGGGGTTTTGAGGAGCATGACTGGACGGATCCCATGCCTTAGGATCGACTCATGAAATATGCAACTCTTTCATTGGATGCAAGAAATGCGAGATGATTTTTAGAGAGCCTTAGGCAGTTGGCCTTTAGCAGAACAAAAGGGATGACTTATGCAGGAGTCTGTATGATTGACACTTCGTTACAGTCAATAGAATACCGCTATTCTACATTCGGGAGAGCAAATTGATAATATTGAAAGTCAGATGTCCCTTCCAAGATTTATGATATATATATATATTACTGAGATGCAACATGAGGCAGTGCAATAAGGTCTGTTAGAGACGTTAATGGGGATAGGTCCAGCTTATAGAAATTTCCTGCATTGTTTTAATCGGCTTTATTCTCAGACTTCAAAGTACAAAAAAGATCCTCACGGAGTTGAATGACAATTTCAATGGGTATAATGAGACAGGCGCTGCCTCCATCACAACCGGTGATTCGCATACGAAAGCAGTCTGAATTGTTGGTGGCTGTGTTGATGCCCTTTCTGCTGCTGCTCTTGTGTCCGTCATGCTCTCTTCTTGGCTCTTTGATAGCTTGGAAACCTTGCATCTCTAGTGACAGACCTTGCGACATCACAAGTGACAACACAGGCCCCTCTCCGCATCAGAATGTAAATTCTGCCCTTTCAATTCGAGCAGAACCTGCTCGACAAGCCCGACACTTGTCCAGTCAAACACAATTCCCACCGGACTCATTTCCAGCCTTGCAAATTGCCGTGACGCCAAAACCCTCATCGCACTACTCTGCTCCTTGTAGGGTGGTATCTGTTTTCCTTGTGTTATGTAAGTCACCTTCACACAGAGGATGTAATCAATTTCTAATTACGGGAGAACGGCGCCTTGATTCAAAAGGTGATCAAAGACAGTCTTGAAGCGCGATACATCAGGCAACGACAACCCCGTCTCCAGCTCCGCACATCCATCTCCTAAGACCCTTGAAGCATCGCGATAGGTATAGATTAGACCCTCCGTGCAAGATTGAGTGCAGCTTGCAGTCCGTTATAAGAGGAGGGAACCCTCAAACAAGCCAGCGATTGGTCGCTCTCTGGCGGCTGCCAGCTGTTCTTTGAGCTTGGATCACGATTTGCGGATCTGCAATTAATCCGCATATCGACAGTCATGGCGCTGCTAGGCTGAGGAGGCACAACAGACCTGCAGCAGCCATGCCTTTCCCCAGCATATCTAAGGCGGTGAATAAAGTGTTTGGTGGTTTTCGTAATGGTAGGTAACGGCGATTAAGCGTGCATCACTGTGGATTATTGATTACATGTTCTCCGATTATCATCGCTGGAGACTTTGCAAATGGAGACTTGCACTCTCGTAGCAATTTAGCAGCCTGCCTGCTGAGAAGTTCTCTCCTCAGTGCTGTAACCAATTATATTTATATTGAAGATTTTTTATGAAATCAACGAATAACTCGATTCTGGTTTATTAAACCATTCGCCGCATTGGTCCTAACCAACAGCACTCGCGGTCAATTCTTTTCCATAGATTGACCACCACTCTGCCCTTACGTAATGGCCTACCTGCATGTGTCTCTTGAGTAGAGTGTGCTCTGCATGTTGTGTACCTCTTGTAATACTCTCTCTGTCTTTGAAGGCACCGCCTCGAAGACTCCTCCTCCACCCCCTCCTCTCTCTGTCCCCACCGACAAATCCAGTGACAAAGGTATGTCCTTCGCTCTCTTGCTCTTCTGTTGTGTTGTCGCTTCTTGTGATTCGCATGATTTCCTTCTCGTATTCATACCTTTACCCCTTTTAACCAGAACGACGGGTTGTATAGTGGCAACTGTGCTGATATCAGCCGATATCAACACGATTCATCTGCAATCCAAGATATCACACGCGTTATCGCACATGTTATCACTGATTGATATAGTTATTCTCTGACGTCTCTAGTTTGTGTATACTACAATAGTCTTTGTTTCACCACTCGACTTCAATTGAGATTTTGATGAAATTAATCATATAAATGTTTACTAATTCATCCAAGCCTATTACAGGCTTGATTGTTCAACGCTTCCGCTGCAACTGCATGTGTTTAAATGGCTTTAATGGCTGCTTCCTTCAATCCTCAGTTGAGATTTCTTGACATTAACTTTATATATTGCTCAGGATCGCCATGCAAGACACCGACGTCATCAAACTCCCTTCAAGAGATGGCAGTCCACCTGCCGGTCAGCGAACGACTCAGTGAGAGCGTCATGTTGGTGCAGGTTCCCTCAGGACCCGCGCACCGACGACGTCGAGCCTCGATGCAGGATGCTCTCGACCACACCAAGATCAACGCATCCCTCTACATCGACCGTCCGGTGAGCAACGCCGCACGTGGCTGTGAATGGCAAAAGGCGCACGGAGGGTCAGCAAAGGCTTCACGCGGTGCTGAAGGGCTTCACTCGACTGCACCACGTGTCAAGCCAGAAAGCTCTTAAGCGCATTGCATTTCTGACGCTTCTCTTATCGTGCGACGTGCCTGCATCCCATTCACGTCTCCGAGTGAAGAGCTAATTGAGTTCCGCAATCCTCCACGCCAGTTCATTTGACTTAATAGTCCCTTACACTTTCATTTTTGTCTGTGCAATTCTTTTAGTGGTATTTTCGTTTCCAGGTGGCGCTTCAGCGACAGCAATCCATTGGAAACATAGAAGAGGAGAATCTCGGTTCGATCAACTTCTCTTTGTTGTACGACCAAGAGCAAGGATTGATCACGGTGCGCCTCATCCAGGCGTGTGACCTGGTACCACGTGACTTCAGTGGGACCGCGGATCCTTACTGCCGGCTGTGTCTGCTGCCGGTGCGCCGCACGCAGATCCAATCCAAAGTACACCGTAAAACGTTAAACCCAGAGTTCAACGAAGAGTTCATATTTGACGCTAACCCAAATGAGATCAGCGACATGAGTCTGCAGATTTTGCTCTACGATTTTGACCAGTTCTCGAGGGATGAATGCATCGGCGAAGTTGTGCAACCCCTGGGATCACTTGACCTTGGAGAGAAAGTCTCGCTTTGGAAGGGCATCACGCCCCGCAGCAACAGTCACGTGGAGGTCAGTACAGAGGTCAATTTATGGCCCTGCACTGAGTTGTTTCAGGCATTGTGTAACCCTTCGGTTTTCCGACACGGCGTCGCGCTTATGCTAAGCTATGGCGTTATCCATCATGCCGCATGCCAATGGCCTTCTGTCGTGCTCTATTGTCGTCCGCAATGTATCGTTGGGCGATGCAGTTCGACCGAATTCTTATGATGTATAGACAATCTTTCTCCCCTTAATACAAGGTGCGCTTCGATCCATTCCCAGGATGCACCGGCTGCGGCTCACTTCCGGGGCTTTTACTGCATGCGATAGGCACCATGTTCTCACGACATTTGAATTAATTGTACTTAGCTTCAATGGACGAGCTAAACATATAAGTAGATACACAACCACCTGGAGACGGCAAATGTTATCCTGTGAATATAATTATATGCAGCGTGCATGCCGACGTCAGAATATTTGATGGAAGTTTTATTGCCCCCAAGTGGCACTTATGACTTATTATTATGTATGTGTGTTAATTAATCGAGGTATCTGTATATTGTATATGGTTAATCACACGCACGTATTGTTACAGATAGATGTTTGGTTTTTTTCTTCTGTAGGAGGAAGCTCTCGGAGATCTGATGTTTTCCATGGCGTATTTACCTAGCGCTGAGCGGCTGACTGTGGTCGTTGTGAAGGGAAGGCATCTTCAACCGAAAGACGACGGCAAAACTACATACAGTGAGTCTCACTTCTTACCCTATGATATATGGCAATATGCCATATGTAAATACTCTCATAAACACTGTGGGAGGAATGTTGTTCATTCCCGTATTGTTGAGTTTGCATCTCAGACATTTAGGAATATTTCTAATCTTCCAGGTCCTTTCGTCAAAGTGTCGCTTATCTCTAGTGGAAAACGTGTGAAGAAGAAAAAGACTTCGGCGAAGCGCAACTCTGCGAACCCCGTGTGGAACGAGGCGCTCGTATTTAACATGCCCAGAGACAGCGTCGGTGATGTGCAAGTCGAGTTCGTCGTGTACACGGATAACCTACTGGGAAATAACGAGGCTTTGGGCAAAGTGATCGTCGGCTCGAAGTCGTCCGGCGAAGAGCAGGCCCATTGGAAGGATGTTCTGAGTTCTAAAAAGGCCATGGCGATGTGGCACCGGATTCGCGCGGTCGATTCCACCTCCTGAGATAGCGACGACGCTGTCGATGTCGAAGTGGTGTGCTCAGCGGTTGGCAATAATTGTATATGTATAGACCCTAATTTGACCGACTCTCTCATTCAGTGTTATTGTCACGTTATCGGTTGTTGAGCACGTTATATTCAGAGTGTTTAGACTAAGGTGGTTTCTTATTCACTGCTGTGTTCAGTGCAATTTATATCGAGTAAAGTTATCAAACAAATTGCTGTCAGTGTTCGTTTGTCTTTCTATTTCTTCATTATCTTTTCGTGTTGGTGGATGACAATCGAGTTAGGGTTGTGTGTCCCTAAAGTCCGAAATAATTCAGGTGGAAGGTCGTGCATTAATTGTCGATTTCTCTGGCTTAATTTTAGGTCATGTTGTTATTACTATGGTATATGCATAGGACTTGCTACCTTGTGAGGCATTGTCGTCATATTGAGACATGTCATCAGGAAATCCAGGCATGTGATACGAGCTGTGTTCACGAAAGCACAATCGGGAGCCGGGGGGGGGGGGGGGGGCTACACCTTCCTAATTGATCTATGCGCAATTAAGACCGTCTCAAGGGAACATTATAAATGCGATGCTGGACATTGTCCGATGACCGATTTCTTGCTGTGTGAATGAACAGCCATGTCGTTACTTCTGCCACGTATGCCACAGGGAATGTATATTTGGTGGCGGAAGAAACAGAAATTATGTGAAAAAGGCAACGAATTTACATTCTCGGGCACGGTTGGGATTAGCCCTGATTGAGATATATACACATTCAAATGGCAGTTTCAGGAACAACGATCGATATTATATAAGAAATTATTAA
>KB310466.1:451800-463400 GCA_000328365.1 Capitella teleta
CCTTCCACACACACAGTCCACACACACGCACACCATCTCACACACACACATTCAATGCATAGTCCAGTATGACGGAACAGTCGTCTTTAAAAAGTATACTAAGGGGCGATTGTTAACAGAACTTCCATGGAGAATGCGTCAGCTTCGCATGTCTTGTTATAAATCGCATGTCTTTGCTTTATTGTCCTTTGGAGTTCGGAGATCAAGCATGCGCGATTTTGCAAGTATGCATTATTATTGCGTTATGATTCTCGCCCGATCTTTCGCTGAGCTTTTGCGATTACTGTGTTCGTAGATGCGTTATGATCTGTCATAGTTGCATGCAATTGTTATGCATAGATGTATACATTGTACATTTATATACTTATTATGTTAAGTGTCTCTCATACCTGCCTATCCGAGGTTCACAAATTTTCGGGTCATGTAGGAAAGCATGGCGATAGACTAAAACTAGACCAATGGAATTTTGTATAAATATAAGATATCGGGTATATATGCATGACACCCTCATTTCGATGACTATTGCTTGATTAATTTCAATATAAATTGCAACTTCCGACGTCGTGTCAAATAACATTAAAGTTGAAATATATCTTGAATTAAATGCTTTCAATCAATTCTGCAATGTTTTCACTTGTGCAAGAATGTTAATTTAACAAAAAAAAAAAAAAAAAACACAAAAAACAAAAACAAAAAAACAACCGCATCGAGTCGGCGCGGACGCCAGCTGTTTACTAACCTTTATTCATTCCACTCCTTTGTTATAATGTAATCCTTATCACACGCCCTTATGGCATATCCTTCAGTTGTTTTATATCGCGATCCGCAGCATTTCTTGGGAAATTTCCGCGGGCTTTGTTGTCCATGAAAATTATTGCAATTGAAAAAAGAAAAAAGAAAAAAGAAAAAGAAAAAAAAAAAAAAAAAAAAGCAGAAAAAGAAGAGCGTCTATGGTAGTCACGTAATATATTCTCCGAATATTAGAAGTACCCAATATATATCTTATACATATATGGCTGCCCTACATTCGAACCGAATATATTATGTCAGACTCCTAGTAGGCTAGTTGGCCAACAATGTTTCCTGCTTCGACTACTAGAATCGCGACAGCTGAATTTACTGAATTACTTTATACGTTTCTATAAATATATATACTCTGTGTATCGAAATTAGCTTGCAGCACAATCAGGCCGTTATTTTTTTGTAAAATAATTAATGAACAATTAATTGTCAATTGGTTAAATTTCCAGGAAAAAGGTGTCTGGTTGCAAATTATAATAGCGATAGAATTATGTTGCATGATATATTGGACACAAAATGGCCGTCTGCTAGACAGATTGTTGGCCTTCGCAATATGAGGCACAGCCGAGTGTCTTTAGTGCCCCAAAACTAAGATACCCATTGTTTTGTATACTAGAATCTAGTGAGTTATAGCACAGTCGTAAAAGTCAAGCGCAGACTTAATGTATAACCACACAAAGAAGATATCAACAGCACACAGAAATAATTCAATGTGTAAAACTTCTTTATTAGAATATATCTGCACTGAGTATCGTATCACATCTGTGTTTGTACAGAAAACATTATAAAAATATATCACTCATATAAGACAATATATTTTACCCAATTAAACAATTTTTTTTACCAACGTATTTTACCAAGAACGTTTTCTCCACGTTCCACGCATACTTTTATATACCCCAAAACATAAAAATAATTATGCATCTGCAGGTGATATATTCCTGAGGTAAAAAACTGTTTGATTAAAGCTTAAGAATGAATAATATAATTATGATGGAATGCAATGCGACCCACAGTTGCACCTTGTGAGCCCCAGCGTGCACTTCGCCGTACAAGAGAGTGCGTTCGTTGATCGAGGCCGCGTCCAGCGTGGAGTGGCTTCTGTAGAACGCCGGGTCACGCAATCGTTGGCAGTGCTTGCCGGAGACATCGAGGCAACTGGCGTATGACATGACGTGGTAGATGTAGTGCTGCTCGTGTGTCGAGTGGAATAGATGCGCCATGGGACCCGTGGCATAGATGCCCACATCAGTGCCATCATGCGACACAATGCGCGACGGAACTGCTGAAGCCTGTTGGTAAACATAGGTATCTGCGGGAAGCACAAAATCGATTACCAGTGGACACTCATTGACACAGGGCTATACATGTTTAGCCACTTTTAATTACAGGTAGGTATTCTGGATATTAATCAACCAAAGTACAGATTATAATACAATTAAAACATGGTAATTATAGATACACTGGCCTACCTGTAATCACGTTTGTCAAGTTAGGTCTAGGGGAGCTTCGATAACCTGGTCCGTTTGCATAGCTAAGAGTTGTGTAGGGCATGAAATCGACATCTGAATTACCGTTACGGTAAATGTCGTCACTGTAATCAGTCAATCCTGTTGGAATCTAATTGATGCGGATGCTTTCAAATCTGACCGACACTCACCCAGGATGGGGTTGCCTCTGGTTGCGTATGAGCTGATGGTCAGCGGGTGGGAGTGGTCCGCTGTCACCACGATCAGCGTCTCATCCAGGTTGACTTGTTGCATAGCAGCGAGGACAGCTTTTTCCATGGATAAAACTTCTTCCAGGGCTCGTCTGGCTGTACTTGAGTGATGGGCATGGTCAATTCTGGCTCCTTCATGTGCGCAATGCATAAATTAATTATTCCGCATATTTCGGTGAGTCATGTACCTTCAACCAGGAGGAAGAATCCCTTTTCATTAGCCTGCATGACTTGAATGGCTTTCTGTACCATTTCAGCCAAACTTGGTTCGCCATTTTCTTCCATGCTCCGTTCACTTTCATACTTCATGTGGCTGTACTCGAAAAGACCTGGATTGACACACGCGAAATTAACACATTGCAAAGAGGCTGACGACATCGACACTCACCCAACATGTAATCTGTTTCGGAGGGCTCGATCGAATCAAAGCTGCTTTGGTCATACGCATACTTTGCTTGGAATCTTCTCGTCTCTTTGTCCCTCATCCATTCAACGACCAAGTTTCGGCCATCCTCTCTGAGGCCGCGACTCTGGCTCTGTTCTGGATCAGGTTCTGTGTTCGGGAGCAGGAACTTCCTTCCACCTCCCATCACCACCTATTGCGCATGTTAATTTAACGAGTCTTTAAATATTTGATTTATTAACTGACATTCAAATTGCTCCCAACTGGCCCCAATAGTTGTGCTGCAATGTCTACGCAGCCTCCCTCCTTGGCCTCCTCCGGTAGCTCACTGTCCCCCTCCCACATGCGGTCTGCCGTGCGAGCATACAATGGGGCGGGGGTGGCGTGTGTCACCCGGGAAGTGGTCACAAACCCCGTGGCTTTCCCTGTATGATTCGACTGCTGCTTTGTGCATCTTAGAACTAGGAGTCTTACCTGCTCTTTGGGCTAGTTCAGCGAAACAGGTGATATTGCTTTCTGTCTTGATGGCATTACAGTCGCCTCGTTTCACTTTCGGTCCGACCCCAAGGGTTCCATAGTTGGCCTTTACCCCACAGAGAAAAGCCGTAGCTGTGGCTGCTGAATCGGTGACTTGATGATCTACGTTGTATGTCTGTAAAATGGGACCATAAAGCTGCAAATGGAGAAGAATGCGCTTTTTACCTTGCTGAGTGCCACATTTGGGAAGCGATCAAAAGCTAAGCTTCCCTCTTCCCCTGGTCTTCCTTGCAACTGTCCCTTGTGGATGCGGGCAGCAGTGACTGTTCCTGGCCCCATGCCATCTCCCAAGAATAAAATCACGTTTTTAGCGACCTTCGTGTTGATTGGTCGGTTGAGGGCTTCATCCAGCTCTTTTTCGGCCAAGTTGTGCCAATAATCAATGTCTGAAATGCGCAAAATTAATTGCTAATGTTTGAATGTCAGTATTATGCTGATTAAATGGCTAAATGATTGAATATACGGATGGCTACAATGATATGTTGAATACATATGCGAGTAATAGAGTAAATAGACTGGGTAAGTGAAGACATTATTGCGTCTGACCGAGTGCTTACACCTGGTAACGGGTGCGAACCGCGTGCCATGTGCGCTGCAGACAGCCAAGTCGTTTTTCTTCCCAGTACAAAAAGCCAGACTTTAGTTGTTGTGATATCTAAGAATGCGACCGATAGCTCATGTGCGCAATGAACAGAGGCATGGCGTCCCCCCACACCGACACCATTCATCAAACAGCTTGAAATAAACCTGAAGGTTTATTGGTTCTGTCATGTAATTAGACGGTTGTACGAGCAACAGCCGCCCTTGACGTAATTGAGCGAGTATGCACTGCTAGGATTAGCTTGCAATTTTCAGTTAGGCTGAAGATTGCAGACTTCCGCTGCACTTTTCATTCACTTTCTTCACCTCAGTTGATCATTTTTCCAGGCGACACCGATTATCACCGAGCGAGAGCTCAAAGTACTCAGTTGGCCTACTGACATCATTGCAAGTCATCTCATTTTGTATATGTACTTTCAGGAGTGTTCTAAATTTATTATATTTCATTTCAGACTTTTTATGAGGTTTGACATTGATATTATATTGTGTGTAGCTGTGCCTGAACGAAATTAAGACCTGCTGATTTCTATTTCTATTTCACACCAATCGGAACATTTGTCAATTAATTTGTAAATCACACAATAAGTTAATGATAGCTATTTTTAGCCCACTCACTCTGACGCACACAGGAAGTGTTACACGAAGCTTCACCCCAGTCATGGTTTACCTATTAAATTATCAGAATTCAACATCCATTTATGCAAAATGATGTTTGCATGGAGCCCCGGATGAACTGTGGCACTGTGCGTCAGTGTCACGAGTGAGTCCAGCAGACACTCCAGTGTGAAAAGGCGGAGGTCAGCGCAAGTCAAGTAATCAATTAGGGTTAAATAATATAGGTATAAATAGCATGTCGGAATCACGAGATCAGCTCCCTTCCAAGTAGCCATACAACAGACACCGCATGCGTGTATATACTGTATAAGAAGTGTTAACCAACACAATATCTTGCGGTTACATCACTTGTGGGTTCGCCTTTTCAGATACCATGGCTACTTATGATATCCGTTTCATGAGAACTGCACGACCTTCCTTTGATAAGGTCCCTGACTCGTAGAATGGCACTCTCGTGTAATTATGAGTATCAAAGACCAACAGGTGAACTGATGCTCAGGTGCAAACAATAACCAAGTTCAAGTACTAATTTGTATGGTATGTATGGCCATAAATTTAAAGTAACCGAAATGGAGGGATCCAAAATTGCTCTAGTAATTAATGAAGACTGTATTCATTCACTATATATTTACCGAAGAGTCTTTAGTGTATAACATCCATGTGTCTTCATCCTTATATAGGCTCCACTCATTTCAGTTTCATTCTATGTGGCTGTACCATCCATTGGATCCAATTAATCAATCGTAGTTTTGCTTAGCAAGGCGTGCCCTCTAATTAACTGTTGCTGATAGTTAGAGTAATATATAAACAATATTAGATTTATAATTTACACATTTAAGTTATTAGGTTAATCAAAGCGAAATCAATGATTTTATGAGTACCAAACACTGTTAAATTGGGGTTACACCTTAACCTAAACTATATCCTTTCGTTGTTGCCATGCATTGGAGCGATTGTGTTATGATTCGCATGAAATGGTACGTGCATTTGTCATCCTTTTAATGCGAACAGCGTGAGGCATTAATTAGCTATCTAAAAATTTGTGTCATTATCCGAAAAACATACCGGATCTTCGGAGTGTGGAGATCTGATTCGCGGATATGCGTGCATCCCAAGACTAAGAACGCCAGGTCTTTCCACTTGTGTAACCCAACAGCGTGATGATAACAACATTGGGTGGTGCGAAATACTCTCTATTGTGATATGCAATTGAATGAACATTCAAATTGCTAAGAAAGTTGGTTAAGAGGAGCCGTAAACCACAATATTCTGCCGTTCTAAGGAAGAGTTCAACAATTTAACCAGACATCAAAGTTTTGCCCCGTGAACTTTGTAAACACAGGCTGAATATGCGCACCTCATTTGTCGAGTGCATAGATCATTTGGCCTTCGCATCATTCATCACCTTACAACAACACCGCAAAATGATCCCAATATCCACAGAGGAAGAAAACGAACCTTCACCCGAACATTGCCCTCAAGTGATCAGATATTCTTCAAGGCCGACGTGGATCTGAGCCATGGCTTGGTACAACCAAGCAACCTCACTTGTGGTGGAACATTCATCAACCGCATTTTTATTTCTGTCCTTTGTTGTCTGAGTGAACTTGAATGTGCCATTTCTGCGAAATGATTCAAAGTGTACTCGACTAACTTGGTACAATTCTTGTGATGTTGATTAATCGCTTGCCCCCTTTTCCTCGATGATCACGTGACGACAAAGGTCACGGTGATTACTCATCTCATAAGTATGTCTTCCATTCAGAATCTAATTTTTATATATATTTTGCTTGACGGTTCAAGGCGCATGACTTTCTTAGTAAGATTCCAGCTCAGGTTTCCACGCATGCATCTAATCTAAGTTGCCTTCGATGCAGTTTCAAGCGTAAGTATGGGTACTAATCGTAAACCTGTTGCATAAATGCTGTCGGCTTACATAACACATGCATCCAGACAACGCTAGAAGGTTCTGATCGTGAGTAGCTTATAGCAGATGCCGAAGCAGCAGATCTCTCGTGGCGGATTACTCATCCAGTGGCTGACCATACACAATGACCACATGTGAGTGTCAACTGAATGAGCTATAAATATACACAGTCTGTGTGGTTGCAAATAGCTAAACGGCAGATACAAACAAGAAACTTCAGTCAATTCAGACCAGTTGAACGACGCCGCAAAACCAATTGATCAGGTGCATCGTGACCACCCTGGCGAGCGACAGTGCAAAGATCCACTGGTAGAGAAGTACATGCGTGCATCAAAATGTGGCCAGACAAACTTTGCATGAAACAGATTACGGTATATGACTCTCGATCCACACTTGATTGATTAATTAAATACTTGGATTATGTGCAGCAGTAAAAAACATCAACTACAGCTGGTGGTAGCTGAAACGAATGTAAAGAATTAATGTATGTGAGAAGCTCCAGTGTAGTCCAATTGCCCAGGACACCCCAACATTATAAAGAGATAGTTGGAGCAACCGTTATACGTAGACATTTAGTATATGTACCATTATTCCAACAAAATGCACTTAAATTTGGGGGATAAAACAATGGACAGGGTATAAAACTTATAATCATTATGAAAGAGTGAGCAGACTCGCTTAATTAATTTACCGCTAACTTTGAATATGATTGTGTGATAATTATTGACCAAATTCGAAATCACTCATGAGGGAAGGCGTTGATTAATTAAGGCCAAATACTTGAGTTTGTCAAAGATTACGTCGGTCGGGTGTAAGGTTTTCATGAACTTGACCGCACATTTAAGTTATATGTGAATGGCCGATGAAATGACTGAAATCTCTGTTCGTCCAGGCTTGAATCTTCGACTACCAATCATAGAGAGAGATTTTTAGGAATTTTTGTTATCAATTTAGGATTACGCATGCGGTGTGACAATTAATTGGAATTCTTTAGTATCTTCTTCCATCGTGGAGTTTGGGCCAATCTTCAACAATCGCATAGAAATTCAAAGTATCGAAACAATTGAGGGAGACAAGGTAGAACAGAGCTAGTAGCATGACGTGAATGTCTCGATTGGAGCAACGATGTATGATCACTGCGCATGAATGTTTGCTTTGCAGAGACTGTTATTAAAACGTCACGAGAGATGCAGGACCTCCACCCTCTTCCTCCCCTTGCGACATTCATGCTCATAGAAATGTGCATGACAGGTCAGTGGCCATTTCGACGTGTGGGCGGATGGCTCTCTTCTGATCCCGTCTGCTCAGGTGGCCAATTTCCCACAACGGGAGTGCCAAGAATACATCCGAACACCCGTACATCACCGCCCACAACCTCCAGCTCATTGGTAAATCACGTTGAATCGTCTAATCTATATTGGATGGTCATATTACGTAAGAGTGACAGCGTGCGAATGACGCGCCAACTTCCCGCCAAGCAGGAAATGATATTCAAGTATAATCAACGATATAATTATGAGCAAATTTTAAATCATTATACGGTGCATAACATAAAATAATATAATACACTGTCACTTTAAGATCCTTTGGTTACGTTACATGGCAGAAGATACTTATTGTGGATGAGTGAATCTTCCATAAAATAAAATAAAGTAAAATAGAATGAAATAATAAAATATTGAATACGCTTTAAGAATTATTTTCTTAATTATTGTACTGCTATTGAGATGATAAAAATAATTATAGCTTTATAAAAAAGGAAATGGTTATCTGCGGAAAAAAATGCATACATTAATTTTACGTGTATATAACTATGCAAAGCATTAATTAATGAAAGCACATTCTTTCTCACAGTTTCATAACAATAAGACAAAAAACAAGACTCACCCAATTCCTCTTGTGGAATCCTCCTGGTCGATGAACCATGTCTCTTTCTAATTCTTCCTCCTTCTACAGTCCAGATGAAGAGGGCAAAGAACACGCCATGGAGATGAGATGGCAGTTTCATATCAGTCGTCGATGTCGTCAGCTACGCTTGGTAGCACAGGGCAACAGTGCTTTGCGAGCCACCAGTGTTGCCGCTTATATACTTGGCATTGGCACCATATAGCCCTGAACCTGCGCGGGTCAGACTAGCTGTAAGTGAGCTTGCACGCAGTTACGAGATATTTTGCTGAACACGTGTGAAACTACTTGCGCTGGATCTTTAGTTCTTTACTCTGAGATACGATGAGCGATTTGAGGCGGATGGCTTCCTGGCGCTCCCGATTTTCTTCGCGTTGTTGGTTTTTGCTGACTGAGCTTTTGATAGAATGGCAGTAATTGCAAGATGAACAGTTTCGGGTGACGAAACAAATATGAGAGCATTTTTTTGTTCCCGCAAAATAATCCTAGTGGTGCAGTTGCCTACGGCACTACCGTGCCAAATGTGTAAGAGAGGGAGAGAGAGAGAGCTTGGCACCATTACCCAATAATTTTGTCTCGATCTCAGCTCCCTGGAAATGCATGTCTTTAATCTGCATTTTAATGGTATTAAGGTCTTGCATAAGCTTATAACTTCATAATTATGGCTCATCAGTCATCAGTGATAACTTTTGTTTCAAATTGAACAACAAGCATAAGTGCACTTATTTATAATCAATGTCAATAACGTAATTATATATCAGCCAATAAGAGTTCTATTGAAATGAACACGAAAATATGTCCAAACTCACCCAGATTTTTAAACCTGTCGCAATGATTGTTATTTTAGCTACTACAGACGTACCGTTGCTACTAGTTTTCTTTAATTTGGACAAAATAGCTTTGAACAATACACAAGGCAATACACGGTGCGTACGAACATGGTACCGAAATCGCAAAAAAAAAAAAAAAAAAAAAAAAAAAAAAACCCTTTGTTACAATTTTATGAATACATAACTTATTCAATAGTTAATGAAATTAGAAGAATGATCGTAGTGTTTTAGAACAAATTTGGACCTTCATTTGACTTATGGTGTGGATACCTTGAAGCATCTGCTTGATTTCAAGTGTGGCATGCACACTGCATCCACGTGATCAACGCATAACAGCGTTCCCGTGAATTAACGCCTTAATTAAATTTCAATTAAATTGCTGGCAAGACTACTTCACTTCCACCAGCTATTTTAGATGACTTAATGATATAATATATTCCGTTTGGTGTGGATTTGCATGTAATGCTCCACCCCTCGGGCTCTCGAGTGTTCTATTTAAATACATTTATTTTCAGTCTTTGTACAAGTGTGCAAAAACATGCAGTATAGCATAGGCACAGTTATCTTTCACCAATTAGCCACGGAGCAGAATCATAATTGGTATGATCTGATATAAATTGTTGTGTACGCTCTTTAAGACATATCGCGTGATAGGCCCTTCTATATTAGATAGCACATGCGACCTTGCTTGATTTGTATTAATTACCGGTGACAAAACAGGGACCCGTAGAATTAATGACCCCCTTGGTTACCTTAGGAAGCCCAGGCACGACAAAGGCGAAAACAACAACCCTGTTCTATAGTGCTATAGTAGACTAGTATTAGTGCGCGATCTAGTGACTAGTCAAATTCCAGTCTCTCTGCAACGATCTGCGAAAAAAAAAAATCCTTAAATAAACTATATGTTCTTGTCGAAATGTCGTATGTGACGAACGTGGACGACGATATGCATGATATGGCATTATTATAGAATAATTATGTCTGCTATGGTAATTAATATAGATTTGTTAATTATAAAATTCTAAATAAATAACCATTTTTCACTATTATTTATCATGTGTTCATGTATACGTTGAATTACTAGTGCGATTCACTCCTCACCAACCTGGTGCAACCGAAATTATGGTGGATTATACTCGATGTAACATTGCACGGTAACACTATGGCCTAGCTTGTATTCCTCAAATCTTGCGCTGGTGGAGATATGTGTGCATTTGAGGGTTCCCAAAATCTTACCAGATTGTACTGTTACCGTATGCTCCCTCGGTTATCTCTGTTATTCATTGTGGTTTTGCGGTGCCTGCTTTTACGCCCTTCAGTATATGCGGCATTCTTTGCTTTGAATAAAAGGCATCTAGAACGTAACCGAGATCGTTCACGAGCATGGGATTATGTCCGGGAGCGATCGGATGGCTTATTATTATTACGGACGAAACCGACGGGAGGGAAAATCCCCCAGTATGTGTGACAAAAATCAGCCATGCTAAATAGCGTGTCCACTCTCACTGACTTCGAATTAAGCTACCACGGCGCGCGTGGGTTGTTCATTTAAAAACCACGCCAATTATATAATCAATACATAAAGGTACAGATTAAAAAATATGAGCGCAATAAAAAAGACTAAGTGCTTTGCTAGCATTTAATATTCGTAACAACCGAAGCATACAAAACCCCGAAAATTAGAACAGGCGTTATCTCACTTGCACTGTTCGAATTTATTTATTTATTAATATTTTATGATTATAATATTATTTTTGTTATTATTCTTTATTTATTTAAATTTTTTTTTTTTTTTTTTTTTTTTTTTTGGGGGGGGGATGATTTCCCTTATGAGACGCGGTGCCTTGTGTGCGTGATTTTTATATGAATACATTCATACATGTATACATTTATGAATCTTTTTCATATGAATGAACATGTCAAAGTCGCATGCATAAAATGATGATGATTATTATACTATAATTATCTATTCAGTAAATGTCACGAGGAAGTCCTCTGGAGGAGGTCATAATTAGAGACAAATGTGTAAAACTGGCAAGTAGCACCATAATTCACGGGGAGATGATGTGAAAGATGAGATATCTGAAAGAGAAGGAAATGTGTGTTGAGTAAGTTTAGGATTTTCAGGCCGGAGAGGAAATTAAAGGGCTAGTGTTACATACTAAGCATAATGAGGATCTACTTAAAGGGAGGGAGAACTGGTTAAAAATTGACTTTGAGTCGTTATTTGATGCACCATAAATGATTCCTATGGCTGGCCCA
>KB310466.1:463450-481262 GCA_000328365.1 Capitella teleta
TTGTTTTCTTCTGTGGCTGCTGCATGCAAGATATTACTTACAATGGCGTATCTTCCCATTCACGAAAGAAATGCTTTGTCTTATACCGCCACGTGAGCCATCCGCAAATTGCCATGACTGCATGAGGTCTTCAACGCTCCCTAATCACTCAGGATTTCTCATACACAAATCCCTCAAGTATAAAATTAAAAAAAAACAAAAAAACGAAACTCTCAATGACATTAGAACGCATTATTGTACGTGATAACCTAATTCTGTTAAAAGCGACAATAACGAAAGTTGCTTTGTTAAATTGCTAGTGCAATCAGTGCATGATTGTCTTTGTCATTGTCATTGTCTTTTGTGTGTGTGTGCGTGAGTGTGTGTGTGTGTGTGTTACGGTGTGTGTGCGTGTGTGCATGTGTGTGTTGGTGTTTGTGTGATGGTGTGTGTGATGGTGTGTGTGAGGGTGTGTGTGCGTGTGTGCGGTTATTTATTTATTTTTTTTTTTCGCGTCTGCATCTTCCGAAAGGACTAATTTCTTTTAAAACAATTTAAAGTTATCTTGGATGAAAAATGCAGGCCTTGCTTCAAGAATCAGTTCCATGCACGTGCGACTCAAAATTCCTCGAGAGAGATATTATAAAAATGGAAAAGAGATTTTTTTCTCTGATCGTATTTCTATATCATTTATTCAAAAGTTAACGCAATACATAAATGTCTCGAATGTCTTGACATATATACAGGGTATATACTACATGCAGATTTTGTCAGGGTTGAGAAATCCAGGATAGGACCCACATCATCTCAAGATGCCCTATGAACCGAAGATTTACGCAGAAACCACCCCAATGTGAACTATAATTTTCTTAATTTCATTCTTTATGACGAACATTTGTTTTGAATTTATCAGAAATTTTGTTTAACCTTCCTATAATTATTGTATGCACTATTATGCTGTCCTGCAACAAAATTATCTATCTCTATCTATATGCACGACGGAAGTTCTATAGTTTATATCTTTGAACACATAACTTTATCTGCTATGCTTACATATTACGCCGATGACACGAGACAGATATGCTCCTCACGTGACCAGGCAATTGCCCATGGCCAGATATTTCGATAAATGTATGCAATGTATATCTAATCCGATCTAATCTAATGTGTATCTTGAAAGTTTCTAGACCAAATAATTCCCTGTATACAGATCGGACAACGAATTTGAGATAGTGGGAGAGTGCTGTCTGGTTGTGGTGACTATTGCACCGCACTTCATGACTTTACCGCTGCTGCGGTTACAGCTGCTATTAAAAAGCTCCGTCCGCATAAAGCTGACGCTGAATTTGAACTTTCGTCCAACCATTTTATTCGCGGAAGTCCTGAATTGTCTAACAGCTTATAGCCCATCCATTCAACCTCATGGTAAATCACAGCTATACCCCATCAAAGATGAGTTTATCAACGTTGGTTCCAATTACCCGCCCCCCCCCAAAAAAAAAAAAAAAAAAAAAAAGTGAGTGACTCCTCTAATTGCCGTGTGGAGTGTTTTTGCAACAGTTTTAGACAAAATAATTATGATGAAATATGCTGGGAATTTAGTGACTTTAATCTTCAATTTGGGTTCAAGGCTTCAACCACTCAATGTATTTTTGCTTAAAATGAAATAGTGGAGCACATAAGAAAATACCCGCGCATAATTATTGATAATTCGATAAGTAAGCCAGTCAGCCATGTAAAATAACCATTTCGCAACATATGCTAATATTATTATGTTTTATGCAATGTGGAAAATAGGTATTATTAGGGCATCTGTCTCACACCTGTCTTACAATTTTGTCGATCTGCTAATTTGGTTTATTATATATCACTATAAATGTATGTCTCTGAGATTTGTTTGAGTGACAAAATACTGGCTGTATCCAAATAGATGTGGATAATTATATTACTTTATTCAATGATTTGATAATATTCATATTCCTAACATAATACTACCACATCGCATTAAAGGAATAAGTGGAGCTTGTTCGCGAAAAGAAAATATTGAACCAGAATCGTCTTGTTACGTAAAATTTTGTCGAAACCTGAAAATACCACAAAAGGATTACGGGACACGTTTTTACGGGACCGCTAGATCTACTTTGACCTATTATTATCGAATCATCGAACGTGCCAGATAGACTGACTCAGTCTGCATGTTGACAGAAGTTGACATATTTATGGCCCTAAAAGTGGACTTATTATATAATTATTGCACTAAACTAAACCAATTATCATTGCAGTATACCACCAGACAGTTAAAAGAATGTCAGACATAATTGGCCAAATGCAATTGCAATAAAAGTTTAATGAGTAAACAAATTAAAAATAATCATCAATTAAGCAATTAAATGATTTAATTATCGCAATGACCTTAAACTTCAAGCAACTTCCTTTAAAATCAGGATTTCGTAAGAGATGTATGCGTGGCATATACTCGGCAAATTTCGAGACTGCAACTTACATAACCATTGAGTTATCGGCATTTGAAAAAGTCATAATTGCTATTATGCAATATTACGCAAGAACGGTGCATCTTAGAAAGCCTTAATACTTGAGCTTTATTTCACATATTGATGCACTGAATCAATTAATGCCAGTTACAAGTTGCTAGCATAACTAGTCAATCAATCAGCTAGTAGCGATAGAAATGGAAACTTTGAAAAATCACAGTCACCTTGACCTTTAACCATTAACCTTCAAACTTCCAGTGTTAATCCGAAATAACTTGCTTCGATCATTAATAAATGCAACTTATACTAATTGACTGACATGAGAGAATTTAAAATATTCAGTACCAAACATTGTTCATGAAAATATTTATGTGATAAGTGTGCTTAAAGAGGACCTCAGGTTGTTTTGAACTAGTAACGGATGGTAGAGGATTCACCCAAAAGACAAATTACGCCTTTTGAATGACATATTTTTAGACATTACGCTTGTTGTGAGCTATTTCCAAGACACATCGAATTTGAAGGGTTTAAGATCTCGCTTTATTTTCGTTTTCTATTGTTAACAAGGGGAGAAGTCGAGTGAGCAGATCTTTCAGCATTTTTCATAAAAGAAATCAGGCACTCATCTCGCTTCAAGCTATTCTGCTTGAGCAGGAAATTCGTATTTTAATCCGTCTTAAATATCATTCACAGTTGGCCAAATTTTTCGAAAATGGTTTCCCGTCACCCAATAAATCCCACAGAACCGATTAAAAAAGGTTCCAAAATGAACAAAGGTCCTCTTTAAGTGTTGCCAAATATGTGTTCCGACCGAAAACACACAAATATCCTGAATTTTCACATTGTCTTCTAAGATTCGATAGCACACGTTGTATGCAACTCAGAAAAGTTACGAAATTCACGATATTCGAAATCAGTGGCGTAGGAACCGGGGGGGGGGACCGGGGGGCCGAGGCCTCCCCAGGTCTAGGAGTGGGGGGGGGGGCCTGAGTATGTCCCCCCCCCCCCAAAAAAAAAAAAAAAAATAAAAAATAAAAAATTTGCATGTGCAGAAAAAAACATCACAGCCATTTAGAGAAATCAGGTCCTTATTTTTGGTATTCGTATGTACGCAATTGTATGATAGTTCCATATTTTTAAACTCAACTTTTTTAGCAGATTTTGCAAGCTAGCTTGTTGCGTTAATTATACTTCTAAGATAATTATGTTGTATATCACTTATGTATGGCTTAAATTGTTCATTTCTCATTTCTCAGATGGCTCAGCCAAGGACAGCGGACAGATTAACGAAAGTGGAACGATGCCAAGCAGTGTGCTGCACGGCTATTGAACCTCATATAATCTTCGGTATAAATGTATATGCATCACTCGTGAATTTATTTGTAATAAAACTAAGGTTGTGTTCTCCATACCTCGTTGAATCGTTGAACTTTATAGGTCATAAGTGGGAGGATACACAGACGATTTCAGTTGATAGAATAAATTAACATACCATATTTCTCTGATGTAGGCCAAAGATCAGTGATATATATACATGTACATACATGTATCTGCCTAGGATAATGTGTTAAATTCTAGTAATTAAGTGCTCAGAAAATGGATTTTTCACTCTTCATAACAAAATTTTTTCCGAGGGAGCATGCCCCCGGACCCCCCCCCCCCCAGTGTGGCTGCGCCGCTGCGCAGGTGTCGATCCCCCTATCATTACCTTCAATTTGGGCCCCCCAAAGTCTGGGAACGTTCCTACGCCTCTGGAAATAATCACCAATTTATGCAATTAAATGCTTAATTACCACAATGACCTTGACCTTGGTGCAACCTTATTTAATCTCATGATTTCGTAAGATGGCTATATTAAAAAAAAAAAATCTAGTGGCGTTGCGAAACCGTCATCTTGTACAGGCGCGTGTGTTTAACGGATGCACTGAATATATGAAGAATACGCTATGATTCATACATTATGAAGCACGAGGAGCGTTATGGATTATTGGTACTTAAATTAATTAAGATGACTCAGCAGCCAAAAAGCATAGCTCGCGTGACAACATAAAACACACAATCAAATTTCAAGTTTCAATGTGAATCATCGAATCCAATCATGTGATAACAAGCTAAATAAATTATAATGACAACGGGAATGTTCATTCAAATATTTTTGTCCACATGAGATTGAACTCGAAGCGGTCGATTGATCCGTTCCTATCTACATCAAAGTCCTCGATAAGCATCCGTGCCTGGATCTCTTTCAGTCCGCACTCAGTCACCAAGATCTCACACAACTCCTCAGTCTGCAAATCTCCGCTGTGATCTTTGTCGAGCTCATCAAAGCGCTCTTCCAGCTGGTCTTTCCTATGGGAAGAAAAAAATCACTCTGTATAACTCTAATTATTATAATGGAAGGAGGATAAAACGAATTATCCAACATTGACTCTCATCGAGGCAATTTTGATATAATTAAGGGCACATGCGAGTTGTGATAGAAATCATAGGATATATTATAACATCAAATAATTATTTGAAACATCATACTTTGCCTTTACGCAGGAGTAAAACAGAATGAATTCTCCGAAATCCACTTTGTTGTTTTTATCTTTGTCATAGCGTTGAACCATGGATTGAATCGTTGCATACGGGAGGCCAGCAAACTCCTGTTGCATAATCGCGATTGCATCGTCGGGACTCACAAATCCAGTGTTGCTTGGGTCATACTCGGCGAATTTCGGCTCCAACGTTTCTTTTCTGTGGAACAAAATTTTAAATATTCAGACCAATTCACACTCATATTTAGCCACAGCCCACAATGGCAATGAATGCTTGTGTGTGAAATTCAGTGAAATTTCCGAAGAACACGTTTGAATCATCAGTTCGACACGAATTAATGGGCGAGCGGACTACGGTGGCTCGATGACGCATGTAGGCAAAAATAATTCTAACTCGTGCGCACGTCTCAGCGATGTCGTTCCCATGAGTTACTATAATATAGTAACTCATGGGAACGACATCGCTCATATCTTATATCTCATGGGAATGAGTTACATTAATTATATCGTTTCCACGATTAAGCTAATTATTGATTTCCTTAGACATGTACATGCACTTTTGGGGTGGGGGGCGTGCGCCCGAGTTACTAACTCTCGGGAACGAGATCAATGTTCTGTCCATGAAGATCCATGAAGATCCATCTGTCCATGAAGATCGCCTTGCAATCCCCTTGGGGGTGCGAGGGAGAGGGTGTTCGTGTGTGCAGAACTTACACTTCTTTGATTTTGGCGTTAATGAGAACCAGATCGAGGCTGGAGACACCCCGCTGACTCTTCTGGATGGTCTCCAGCACAGCCTCAGCCTTCTTTAAGTCCACATCCAACTCTTGTTGCACGTACGCCAACGCTTCCTCTTCGTTCACAAACATATCGGAGTCAACAGAGTCCCTTTTCTCTCTGAAGTGATATAAGAGTGGGTCTGTGAAATCGTGAATTTCAGTTGGTCATCGGATGAAGCAACAATAACAAGATGTGCAAAGCAACGTCTTGCAATCGAAAGTATATATCGCGAAAAGACAATCGTACGCTATGTACTTGCATGGCTTTACGGGCCTTAATCAAGGGCATTATCATACTTTTAATCCCCACTATCAGAATGGCAGGCCCGTCACAGATATATTATTATCATAGAAGCAACCATGCTATAACTTAGGTCAGTAAAAGATTAAGGATTAATTGATATTTACACTGTTGAATTGTCACATGCCCGGGTGGGCATGCAGAACACACATTCTCCGTCTAATTGGCCAGCATCACGAACCAGTCCCTGTAATAGGCAGTTTTTTTGGGCTAGCCAAGGAATGACGAACTGCTCTGGATACGTGAAGTGACCACTGGTAGACGGAGAATTCCCAGATTTCCAACGTACACTTGCATCTATTGGGGAAATCGAGCACAGGTGGAGATTAATTAAAGAGTGCGGGCTTTTTAAGCCCCACCTTCACAATGTGAGGTTACGTAACAACATCGTAATTACATCAAAATAAGGTGTCACAGGTGGTTAGGCAAAATGAGAAACCAACTAAACATTTAAATTGGTTTGGGAACAGGGGTAACCGTAACAGAATAAAGTCAGCGCAGATCCAAAGAATTAAGGTTGAGTCTTGCGTGGACCTGGATAAATATCAATCATTTCGATAGCAACGTACGATCCTGATAGGTTGAACAATTTGATCTTTGCGGCCTTTTGCTGTTTTGCCAATGTAACTGGCTCAAAAGTATGTATGCAAGTAAATACAAGGGATACAATATTTATAGGATCGTAAAGAAATGAATATTTAGCCAAATTGACCAGCTGACTCGGTTTGATAAACCAATCACTTGTGTAGGTAAGACAGATCGACATGATCCCAACCAAATAATAATATAACACCATGAGTAATGATATGTCATCTCTTCGTGTTGGCTAATTTCGTGTGCCAGATCACTCAATACTGTTTAAAACACGAATGATAGTGATTTTTAAAGGAAATGTTCCTAATTAAAATGTACCCCTACTTATATCGAAGCAATGCTCAGCACACTTGAATGGTACATAAATATGCACAATTGAATGTGATCACCTCTCAGATTTGGGCTCCTCGGCGATTTCTGCTTCCACACCATGTTCAGAACACACAAAGGTCACCGCGGTTGAACGACGATCCTCGGTAACAGAAGAAATGCGACGAGAAGAAGAATCCAGGAAGGACGACCTGCTAGACGAGCATCCCATGATGCATGGTTTCCGTCAATTACCGGATATCTGCCAGGACAACTTCAATCACATGACACACACACCTCAGATCGAACTCACGAGAATCCTAATTGCGACCATAAAGCGTTCTAATTGGGGGATCACACTTAATCCCTTTGAACACAATCAATGGATCAGCACGAAGGGTTATTCAAAGCATCCCAAGAATACTAACATAATTATTATGCAATCGTAATAGTGAGAACTGGAATACAGCAATTAGTAATCGATGAGCCTTGAAGAGAATACAAACTGGTTTCATCTGGATTTGTTTTCCTTTATTCCGTTTTGTTTTACTTTGGTTTGTTTTGTCCTCATGCGATTGAACGTGTGCATTTATCGAATGAATATGTAGTGGTGTTTTTCTTTTTCTTTTTTCTTTTTTTTTTCTGTATTTTTTTTTTTTTTTTTCAAATACTCTTTAATTTAGAATAAAAGTGGAAAACCCCGGTCCCGGGCTTCTGTTGCATTTACGCAGGGAGCGGAATTGGCGATGAAATGATGCCCTGTAGAGCTTCTGTTCTGGTGCCCGCATTACCCAAATGGGCTGCATGGTGGACAGTGGAGCCGTAAAATCCCACCATGCCTCATGCCTCCATAACTTATAATTCTACGGTATTTATTAAATATACATGTATTATATTATGCGCGTCATCATATATTATACAGTGGTCGTGCATTTGCATCAAACCTTAGTCATTTGCATCAAACCTTAGAATAAAAGTGGGAAACCCCGGTCCCGGGCTTCTGTTGCATTTACGCAGGGAGTGGAATTGGCGATGAAATGATGCCCTGTAGAGCTTCTGTTCTGGTGCCCGCATTACCCAAAATGGGCTGCATGGTGGACAGTGGAGCCGTAAAATCCCATCATGCCTCATGCCTCCATAACTTATAATTCTACGGTATTTATTAAATATACATGTATTATATTATGCGCGTCATCATATATTATACAGTGGTCGTGCATTTGCATCAAACCTTAGTCATGCGTTAATATCTGTAATAACTGGCTGTATACGTGGTGCGAGGAGTCTGATTGATCGATGCCAATTGACAGCTGTTAGTACTCATCCACGTGTCACATGTGGCATTGCAGATTGCAAGATAAGTCAGTCCGATACAACTTCATCAAATGGAATATAATCTATTAGGCATCAACGTTTTCCGATAACAAAACGGTGTCTTTGCATTTTGTCGAAGCCATGCGGACGTCACCGTCAAACGTAGTTAAACTGACTATATTGAACATTGCGATAACAATCGTGTTTTGGATAATCCCGTTACTCACTTTGAAATGCAATTCTTCTGTTAAAGATGAGAGGAGATGGAATACTTCTACTCAGGTACACGGAGACATTAAGGCTTTCCGGATATGGACAATGGACATGCACATGGCCACTATAAAGGACCTCGTTCATCGACTGACACCCCTGGGCGTGGAGTTCACCTGGAAGAGCATGAGTCTGCACTGTAAAGCACCCAACGACTGCGGAGAAAGCCTGAAAATTGTCAACAAAAACAATGCTCTGCATCTGAATGATTCGCTGATTGCCGATTTCTACGAGGCGTACAAAGACGACGCAGAGATCCACTCTGTTGACGCCTTTGTTTGCTTCCATCCTGCTGCAATGTGCCAACTGTTTATACCTTTTAACAAAAGTATCATCATCGTCGCAAGTACTCGCTATGAGATAGGTCGAGATGAAAGCGTGACTAGGTGGATGAAATGGAACGATGACATCAGAGAACTTGCCAAAGATCCAAAGAACATCATTGCGGCTAATAATTTGTACGATGCCCATTACTTGGAGTATTTCACGGGGGTTTCTGCAAAGGTGCTTCCCAGCTATTGCGGATACATTAGTGCGTCATACTCTCCAAGTAATTCGACGTTCTTGTTGTATGCAGGGAGAGGAATGAAATCAACGTTTTCGGTTATTTTTATGAAGAATTACACCGAACTCTGCAAATATAGGGTAGATTGTCCGGAGATCCTATACGTGAAGGACACTTACCCTGCCGGCTACTCATATGAAGAACTAAGCGGTCACCAAGGCTTGGTGTATGCACCGTATCAAGTGTCCACAATGAGTCTCTTTGAGCAATACCGCATGAATCTACCAATGTTTTTCCCATCTTTAACTTTGCTGAGCAAATGGGACGCAGAACGTACTTGGGTCAAAGAAAGAATTATCTTCACGACCAAAACATTTCTTCGTCCAAATGGCTCTGAGATCTCGTGTGATCCATCGCAAGTCGGAATCCCGGATCCCAACACAGTGGAAGACGCGTTTTCCATTCGTTATTGGCTTCAAAAGGCGGATTTCTACCAATGGCCGTACATTACGTATTATGAGTCGTACGAAGATTTGGTGCAGCAAATGCTAAGTGTTGATCTTCAGGAGATTAGTAGCAGAATGAAGGCATACAACTTGAAGCATCGGGAAAGACTTGATGCTCAGTGGCTAGCTATTATCAAGGACATTGCCTTGAAAGCTCAGAAATCGTCATGATAACATGGTTTAATATGTATGAAATATTCTCATGGTTGTAATTTGAACATAGATAATATACATTTTCGGTAACTTTCATCAAATGCGTGTGATTGGCCGAAACATGAATTTGAGCGAAATTAAGTTTGTTTGCTCTGTGCACCACACATGGACCAAAACTATCGGCAAAACGTGACCTTGCAGTTTCTTGCAACATATATTTCACTGCCATCAGGCCGTGACCTGGGTACTAGTAAAATTAATGACAGTTGACAAACAATAGGGACCCACAGCCCCACACGATATGTACGCACCAATTACGTTCTTGGGCTGAGAAATAATGATCTGCTTGAAATGAAATATACTGGATCACAATGGTCAAGAAAATTCGGACGCACACTCAACACAAACAACAAAAACAGCAGTTACAAATATTTATCATAAGTGAATTATAATGAGTTTACTTAATTTACCATACAAATGTCACTGCAGTGTATGTGTTCGAGACCAGCGTTGTTGGCCAAGTACGCACTTCATGGCCCACCTTCCTATCCCTCTTCTCAATCCATACACACTACTGCTCTTCCTGACTGTTCTCCAGTCATTACCTTCTCCAAAGTTGCATTCACCTGTTCCAAGGTCACGTGATGGATGGTGGGCGGCTTCACCTGCAATGAAGGCATTGAATTGAATATTGCAGCCTCTAAGTTTGACTCAAACCTTGCCCTCATTAATGAGGTCAAGAAGTTGGACTAGAGACCTTTTCGAACCGGCGTAAACAGTGTGGAATGAGAGGCCGAGAAAGATATAAGAGTTGATGGGGAGAGGAGGGAACTGATCTTCTTTGGACAGTCCAACCAGGGCGATGGAAGCAGCCTAAAAGCATTAACAACCTGAAATATTCAGAATCAGAAGCGTCCGAGTGCGAACCATTTGAGATGCAGCGACGAGGCGAGACAGCGACGTAGTGCGACCAGTGAAGTCTACTCCGGCATTCACGCGTCCTCCGCAGTTGTCTATGACCTGCATCACTGCTTCGGGGGTCTTTTCTGTCAAATGATTATGCAATTAATGAATGGAAGAGAAAAAGAGCTGTGGAACCTGGTTCCTTGGCCCAGCACACGGTGACGTCAGCGCCAATCTTTTTAGCATCTTCTAATTTGTCACTCTATCATGAAATGGGCTTAACATTATTATCTGTATGCTATTAAATTTTATGTGAACGAGGCTCTATAATCTATGTAGAACAAAAAGAGCCTACCCGAACATCGATGGCACAGATGATGACTTTGTCACCAAAGAAAGCCTTGCAGATCTGTATGGCCCATTGGGCAATCCCTCCTGCACCAACAAGCGCCACTCGAGCTTGACCTGGTAACACATTTGATTTTATAGATTTCTTAGCTTATTGGCTAACTCACCAAGTAAGTTGATGGCTTCGTCAATCGCAGGTCGGATCTTGGTGATTGCATTCATTGCAGTGATTCCTCCGCATGCACAGAGGCAGGCAATGTCAGATGGAACTGCTTCCGGTATGCGCAATAGTGAGCTCACATCGTCAACCGCCAGGTGAGTTTGAAAACTACATAAAAGAATACTTATCCATTGTCCGCATATAATATGCACAGTACATAATATGTACTATGCATATATACCGGCAATGGTTAAGCATTCTTTAATGTGGTTTTCTTTTATGTAGTTTTTTTATTATTATTCAGTATTACATTGTATTACATACAGAGTGGGCCAAAATAGTGTACTCCATAATAAGAACAAAACTTTCAAGTTTGCTTAAATATACCCATGCACATTGTTCCAAAAATAACTATACCTGGTACTGATTGAATAATTTATCCTGTGTGACTGCGGTGCGATCAGATGGGCCTTGAGTCAGCATTATGGAATGTACATGTATCTGTTACATGCATGGCGTTGCTGTACAAACCTAATTGTTTTGATTTGAGGATATATACATTAGTGCTACAATCCACATAGCACTTACAAACAATAGAATAGATCATCACGCAGAAAACAATGCCTTATTTATTCCTTCTCAAGATCCGGGACCTTTTCACTGCCAACAGTAAAAAAAGCGAGTGTTATGGGTGCAATCCTTTGATTGAGAATAATCGGCATCAAACTCGGCGAAATTGGAGTATTGAAATAATAAGAATAGTAGCATTAGATGTTAGACTAACCATACCACGTATTAATTCATCTTATCCTAGTCTTGTTATTACATTGCAACATGCTTTGTAACACTTTCTCGGAAAACGGCAGTGCCAATGTAAAGCATTGAAATCGTTAAGTAGTCGTTTTGCCGACTAATTTTGGCCCACTCAGTTTAATTAATATTCCCATACTTATTCTCCGCGCCGCTCACCCTCCATCTGTGTTGAAGAGTCCATAAGTCTTGATGTTGGGGGTTTTGATGGTCTGGTGGGTGGGCAGGAGATTTGGACAATTTGTGCGGTCATTGACGCAGTTGTAGCATTCTCCACAATTCGTCCATGTAAACACAACGACACGATCGCCCACACTCAACTCTGCAAGGAAAATCAAAGGAGTGTACAAGTTTATATAAAAGCCTAACAAGTATTCTAATTTATCGGATTAGAAGCCGCACTGAACCCCGCAGTACCACAAAGTACAAACCAGTCTCGGCTTCGTTTCCCACAGCAAAGAGAGTGCCAGCAGTCTCGTGCCCTGTGAGCGGAAAATGTTGATTTTTGGATTCAGTTCTGTCAGACTTTTAATACCCAAGACAACAGGAAACCTCTGATTCGGCATGTCGAACTCTTTCTGCCACAAAAGGACATCCGAATGACAGACTCCTGCGTTGGTCACCTAGAACGAGACATGATGTATATATAGTATGTCTGATTATGTGCATATATATTCAGAACTGGTTCGAATGTGTAAAATCAATATCTGACATTGATATTATAGAAAACCCATACACGAATAGCTAAATAAAAACGGAGTTCAAATTTGACATTGACCAGACTTGACTCACAGAGGTCTATTGTAGAGTACTAGTGACCACTTCGCTTGTATTGACCCTTGTTATAAGATTAGATTTGTATAACATTTTAATGAATGGTGAGTTATAATGCAAGGTGAATCGGATCTTGAGGTTTGACATGATATTAAAGATCAACCACAATTAATGCACGAGATAACGCCAAACTCATGAAATATACACCCTAATTAATCACTCCAGCGCAAAATAATAATTACCTGATATCATTTACATGGTATAAAAAAAAAGACACGAACAGCGCATATTCAGTGGTTCTAATTCTCCCACCAAATCGGTTTGGCTCACGTATTTGCCGCGAATGACGTCATAGTACCCCGGGAATTCCGCAGGCGACCTGCGCCAAAATATTTGCTATGCTAACAGATCCACACGAACGATTCGGCTTCGTCGCCTCGAGTCGGAAAATGATTATAACTCATTAAAATCTTTAGTGATAAGGTTAATACCTTATCACAAGACGTTTGAATCGACTGATTCTCACTCAATTTAACAATAAAAACGGTTGTAAAAGTAGATGGATAGTGAGGTAACCATGTGCTCCGGGCGGGAAATTTATGCGTCAACAATTCTAAAACGAAGACAATTTGAATAAATTGCGTGTTCTTGGTCGTTCTTTTTTTACAATTTATTCCAATAAATTTATGTGCATTATACATGTAATACAGCTGGAAACCACAAATCAGGCCATGTGAATTTGGATTGCTATATTCAAAATTATTCATGTAACTTACTTTAACGATGGCCCCCTTGGGTGGGGGCTTATGAATCGGTTCTTCCACAAACTCGAACGGTTTGTAGTAATCAACCAGGCACAACTTCCGGTTCATTTTTATTTAGCTCCTTGTAAAGGTAACGAAATATCTGTTCCGAAGCCGGAGCTGTTGTATGATTATCTTGTTATGAGTTTTGATGAATATTCTGACTATATCAAGCAGTATCAAGGTTGAACAGAAGATAGAGTGAGCGAGAGAGAGAGAAAGAAAAAATATATTGACTTTCAACTTGACCTTATTTATATGTGGCCCTGATGTTTGGCCAAAGCCAGGCACTATGATTATTCATAGTATGCAGGGTAAATTAAGCAATTGCCAATGACACTCATGTTGATAGCAATAGCAACTATAGTATTATAGAGTATATGCGATCAAGTGAACCTTGATTAATCCAAACAAGCAGCCAGAAGCGCACGTAAGCCTCCAGCCCAAATATAATTTATGAACCAACTTTTACATACTACACGGGCATTATAGGTTTTTAACCGTAATTATTTCAGAATGTTTTAGCCTTATTTGCTGAGCCATAGTGCTTAATCCATAGACTAACTAGAATGACCGTGTCTTGTTATAGCGCCTATTCACGAATGCTTGGGAACATATTATATAAAGCACCAGCTTGTCGAATTTTCATTGAGCTGTTCTGATGGTGACCCCTTGGCATTCAACAAAATGTTCCCCTTAAATCTGGCTTCAATTCTGGCTGATCACATAACCCCTTTATGGCTTAAGACAATAATCGGGTTTCGCTCACTTCGTTTGGCTTGACGCACATGTGCAATGATCAAGCATCACGACCTTGACATTCGATGACCTTCATTATGCAAGCCAAGGAGCATTCAGAGTTTCACTACTAGTAGATACTAGTATATATTATAAAGATGGCTCCAACGTAGTTTACTTATTATTATGATTATTATGATTATGATGATGATGATGATTATTATTATTATTATTAGTATTATTATTATTATTATTATTATTATTATTATTATTATTATTATTATTATTATTATTATTATTATTATTATTATTATTATTATTATTATTATTATTATTATTATTATTATTATTATTATTATTATTATTATTATTATTATTATTATTATTATTATTATTATTATGTATAATACGCAATCGACATTCTGGCAGAATGTTGATTGGGTATCATACTATGCATCCGTATAAATTTAAACTCTTCAAAGCCGAACGATTATTGCTAATTAACTAATCGCTACCCTCTTTTGGTCACAATATGCAATAAATCAGTTTTTTATGCATAAATAATTTTTATGTAATATAAATCAGCCCCTATCCGAGAACATGATTATATGAACAAACGACGATCACTAACGGAGTATTTCCAGATTAGTAGGCATTTTCCATTAAAAGGCTAATTATAATATTCTTAACCTATTTGATCAGAGACTTCTCCAACGAAAAACAGTGAAAAAGTTGAGATACCTATGCATAACACGCATATTTCGAGAAAAGCGAATTTATGTAACCATATTTGCAGCATACGTAGAAAACTCTCCATGTACTGCAAATAAACTTATGAATCACTCTGTATAGTGATTGTCCACTGCATTATATCAGGGCTACGGATTTTCACCAGGCGATGTTTAAAACAGAATAAACACCTGTAGTAGCCTACAACGTATAGTAACATTATTTAATCATTGTTCAACTCGTGTGTATTTATTTGCATTTTAGAAAATATCGATGTCAGACCGATTTATCCGTTTTCAGTTGAACTTTTGTGCATGAAAAAGTGGGGGAAGTTTTTAAAAATGAATTGAAAGTCAATAATCAAGGACGTATTTTATTGTTTAAAGCTTCGAATCCACGCGCACCACTGCTCTTCCTGGCTGCTCTCCCTTCACCATTTTCTCCATCGTCTCTGTCACTTGTTCCAAGGTCACATGATGAATGCTCGGTGGCTTTACCTGCAATGATGTCATCATTAGTCATTAGTCGCGACAATGGTATCCTTGCGCTGAAAAAAAAAAAACCTCGATATTTGTGCAGGGCTTTTAGTGAATTGCTCACGGCATTTTTCGGTTTTCGTTCAACTCTAGACTATACGATGTATTATTTGTTAATAATATTAATCCAATTGAGGATAAAGTGCCCCTGGAAAGTGCCTTTAAGTTTTAATCTGCAATTTAGTTTATCCGATAGGCGATAATGCTGCCGAGTCTTTCAATAAACAAAAGCCCGTTCCGACAGCAACAATCCTGCCACAAACCTTTCCGTTCTTCACCATGTCAAGAAGCTGTACCAGGAACTTCTTTGGACCCACGTAAATGCCGTGAAATGAAAGTCCCAGGAGGAGGAACAAGTTGATAGGAAGGGGGGGTAGTGTCTCTTTTTTGGAAAGTCCAACCAGAGCGATGGCAGCACCCTAAGGGTATGAACATCTTGAAACCATCACAGATCCATGGCATTAGGCTTTTGATTACACTTACCATTTGAGAAGCACGAACAAGGCGAGACAGCGACGTAGTGCGACCAGTGAAGTCTACTCCGGCATTCACGCGTCCTCCGCAGTTGTCTATGACCTGCATCACTGCTTCGGGGGTCTTTTCTGTCAAATGATTATGCAATTAATGAATGGAAGAGAAAAAGAGCTGTGGAACCTGGTTCCTTGGCCCAGCACACGGTGACGTCAGCGCCAATCTTTTTGGCATCTTCTAATTTGTCACTCTGTAATGGAATGTATATAAACAAGTGTTTATATGCATGGAATGGAGAATTTAAAAAAAAAAAAAAAAAAAAAAAAAGCCAAATCAGATTTAACGTACCTGAACATCAATGATACAAATGATGACTTTGTCCTTGTAGAACGCTTTGCAGATCTGAATGGCCCACTGTGCAAGCCCTCCTGCGCCAATCAGTGCTACTCGGGCTTGGCCTGTAAGTAATTTTGTCAATTGATTGATTTAATTGTTTATATTGACTGTGATTGCCGTTGGTTGACTGGCATTATAGGTATGAGCATTACACGTTCACCAGCCTCGACAAACAAGTGATATCATCGATCGACAGATTTATTGGATTGACGGGTAGATTGAATGATTGATGAATTTACCAAACAATTTGATGGCTTCGTCAATCGCAGGTCGGATCTGGGTGATTGCATTCATTGCAGTGATTCCTCCGCATGCGCAGAGGCAGGCAATGTCAGATGAAACTGCTTCCGGTATGCGCAACAGTGAGCTCACATCGTCAACCGCCAGGTGAGTCTGGAACCTGGAATAAATCAGTTTCTAACACCATTCTCCACAGAGCTTACGAGGTGATTGTGAATTTCATATCATCATAATGGTAACTTAAGCTCACCCTCCATCTGTGTTCATAGTTCCATAAGTTCTTATGCTGGGGTTTGGGGTGATTTGGTGGGTGGGCAGTCGGTTTGGACAAAGTGCGCTATCGTTGAGACAGTAGCAGCATTCTCCACAGTGCCTCCATGGATAAACAACAACACGCTCACCAACACTTAGCTCTAAAAACAGAATCCAACATGCAAACATTTCACAAAAAGATTGAGAAGTTCATATGGATAGCCTAAAGTGCTCTGAATGTCAACCGCCACAGTGATCTGGCATCACATATCTTCCTAAGCATTCTCGTAGTTTCAGCTCCTCTATCCATGGACCCGCTATAGTATTATGCTAAATGTCAAATTTAAAACACGAACCAGTTTCAGCTTCGGTTCCCACGGCAAATAAAGTGCCAGCAATCTCATGCCCTGTAAAATATAACCATGAGGGTTCAAATGCGCTACAATCAGGTTTTCAATACCCATCACCATAGGGAACCTCTGGTTTTTATTATTGATATGATTCTGCCATTGATGAACATCGGAATGACAAACGCCAGTGTTGGTCACCTGTAATACACATACTATTGTCAGGTTATGCACTGTAAAACAACAAAATTTCACTCACAGGAAAATTTCGTTATTTTATATAATTTGTGTGGTTGTATAAAAAAGTATAAAAAAGAGAGGCCGGAAAGTACTACTAGTCTATGTTTTTTATCAGATCCAGATATTACAAAATCAAGACACTTGGTGCTCAGACACGAACTATACCACTCAGTGAGTCTGCCAGCCAATCAGCCTTGTGTATTTGAGTTCTTAATCCGTGCATAATGAACGCGTATAAATAAGCAACTAGCATAGATCACACTCGCCATTCACCTATGTCCTATGTCTTAAAAAGCCATTTCATAACGCTTCCGCTCATTGCC
>KB310467.1:3621-49854 GCA_000328365.1 Capitella teleta
TAGATACTATTAGTTTGATTATCGAATTACTGAATCCATCATCCATCATATTCCATGTTATTGAATTTGATGGGATGTTCAGCTGTTCAGTTTTCACAGGTGTGCATCATTTGAATTCTGATGATTCTCAGTCAGTCAGTGGCTGAGTGAGCTCATCATATTCTGAAGGTGCATTCGTATTTCTCTGGAAATAAAATAAGTTGTTTTTGCTTGCACGTAAGTTTGAAGATGAAAATTTCATTATTCAACTGTTAAAGTGTTTTAGAAATAAAGCTTTTGTCACACATATTTTATGATATTAAAATTCCTTATTTCCTTTTCCAGTCCAGGCAGTTGCCCGATGTTTGGCAACACGACAAATTTGAAGGCGCCCCTGTTCGCCGCGCCAGTGGAGGCGGTGGCATGATGGGAGGCTACGGAGGAAAGCTCCTTGTTTCCAATCTCGAATTTGGAGTCAATGATGCCGATATCAGAGTAAGCTTACCTTTGCCTTGAAGATCCTCAATCATCTAACATTTTTTCTTCTCTGTTCTCAGGAACTCTTTGCAGAGTTCGGCCATCTAAAAAAAGCGGCCATTCACTACGACCGTTCAGGTCGCAGTATCGGCACTGCAGAAATCATTTTCGAGTTGCGAAGCGACGCTGTTAAAGCGATGAAACAATATAACAATGTGCCGTTGGACGGTAGGCAACACTTTTGGTGCAGTTGAGAGGCATCAGTGTCATTTGGCTGACGACCTTCGTGGGTAGTTAATTAAAGCCCCGCAGCACATGGTGTGTGGGCGAGAGTAAATGTAAAGGGCTTGATGTGATCAAGAGAGTGCTGGGGCTGCTGGCCGTGGGAACCATCACTCTCCTGCTCTCCAGCTGTGAGTCCCCTTTCTTATGTTGGTCTCAGCATTTCAAATTGCGCTTCCAATGAAATCTTGCTGACTGAGTTTTCTTTAGGTCGTCCCATGAAAATCCAACTGGTGAGTGACGGCGCCCCACCCAGATCAGCGGCACCCATTGCTTCCAGGCTCAGCCAGCCCAGAGGAGGCGCTCGTTCCGCTGGCAGGGGTCAGCAGGGAGGTCGCGGCAGAGGGTCTTCCCGTGGTAGGGGAGGTGGACGTGGCCGCGGAGGGGCTGGACGTGGAGCTAAGGCCACGCCCGTTTCAAAGGAAGATCTGGATGCTCAGTTGGATGCCTACAACGCCAGAGTGAGTCGTGACTGTTATGACTCGTGCTTGAGTTATTTTGTCTATTTTCTAGATGGAAACTGAATAGAGCTGCGTCTGAACTAACATCATTTCATCAACATCATCATTCCTCGTTCTCCTCCGCTGCGCCTGCAGCGTTGGTGCATTTACATCCACAGATCAAATTTGTTCAGTGTGTCGGTTTTACAGAGACTGTTTTACTTATAAATTATGCACATTGATGTCCTGTGTTTTTTCTCTCTTCTCTTTTTTTTTTTTTTTTTTTTTTTTTTAAGGGCAGCCCAACTGGAAATGAGTTTTGTGTAAATAAAATGATAAATCGAATTTTTGGGGCTTTTCTGTTATCTTATCTGCCTACTGCAAATGCCAAAGCGAGATCTTCCATTGATTGATTCGAATCACCTCAGATCCCTGTCCCTTCTTGGCCAATGCAGACTGGGCAAAATTTCACTATTTCACTTTGCTCACTATTTCAACCCATCAAGTTAAGTCGAGAAGTATTTCATGTAATGTATTGCCATTTACATAAATCTGAAATATATGGTAGCTTTAATTTAATGAAATCCTGGTGTTCATCCTCTCATCCTAGAATTCCACCTTAAATTTTGCTTTAAAGCCCCAGACGCATTAAATTGAGCCTCTGAGGATCCCTAGGGGCATTAGTTGGTATTTCGTGAGTCGATTGCCGATGAAATTGTCATCCCAAGTCATAACGCTCTTTTTATATATAATAATAATATATTTATTCACGTCATTTCAGACATACATGTATAATGAATGCATATAATTCTATATACAGTGAAAAAAAAAAAAAAATAGAAATTGGCGACTTGTCAGTTATTCAGTACAAATCGAATTTAACAAAATGGATGCTTCAACATTTGTTATTGGAGCTTGCAGTTCATTATTTTTTATTCCGATGAGTTCTTCTATTGTATGTACATGCACATTGATATCGAAAGGGGTTTGGAGCTCAATTTTCAGGCTATCTTTTAGTGAATTATGATTTTCGGACACGGATTTGAGAAGATATGCATAGTCTATTTTAAGGATTGACATAACACACCTGAGGTTATTGGCGACGGTTGAATGGCTATTTAGAGTGGGAGATGAACATGCTTTTAGTTGGTTATTTGTGCTATTAAAACAGGATGAGAGGAAATTAACGAATCTAAGAAGAAGTTGTGTTTTTAGGTCAGGAATCTTATGAGGGCGTTATGACCCGAGAAATTTTGCTCCCTCCCGAGGCCTCTGTTGAAACGAGTGATGACGTCAGAGGGGGCCTGACCAATCAGAACGCTCCATTTTAGTAATGCAAATATTCCATTGGAGGCACGGATTTTGACTTCGAAAATGACCCGTCGCTACGTTTTTCCTTACTACTCAGCAACCGCTCCGCACACATATGTTTTATTTATATCACTGGCTCCAGGATAACCTCTTTTTTCAAATAGTGGTATTTATTTTCTCATATGTAGTGCGCTCTCTGAGACATGAATTGTGAAACACGAAAATTCCATATCAAAATATGGACTTCAATAAGGAATAATCAGGAATACGGGTTATTTTGTGCTGTGACCCTACCATTTTCTTTGATGTTTTCATTTAATGAAATAAGCTCTACATTGTCTCGAAATATTAAACTTTACAGCGCTCAATAAAGGTCCCTAATAAGTAATAAAATCGAAGTTGTGAAATTTGTAGGCCTACACAATTATTTATTTCTGTGCTTCTCATTCTTTCGATGTTTGATTTTGCATCAAGGTCTCTGATCAGGCTGTCAGCAGCCATAATTATTACTAGATTAGTCAACGATCAAGTAGCTGAGAAAAGTTTCAACTTCCTCCCCTCCGCTCGAGACGCACTGCTCAAAATTCCCGGTAAACATGCAACCGAGTGACACTGAGAAGTACTCGCATTATTCGTGAGTTGAGATGTGGCGCTTCACATAATTTGTAGCCATAGTACATCATCATACACCTTTGTCAGATCATCAGCTTCAAAGTTCTTACTATAATTAACAGCATGTTTTTCACAGTGATGAGAATACGGTCAATAAATATTTATATATGAAAGCATCACCCAATGATCTGGAAGTCATTGGGCATTTGTCACTCTTCCGTGTCTAGATGGCATAATTGGAATATATCAATATGACATTCATGTTGAAAATATTGTTTACTACTTTACATGTTTACACGCAGACACAAAAATATAATTATCAGGAAGTAGAAAGTAAATATTTCTCAGCACGCCTTCTCGGAAATGAGACATGACGAAGAGACCGAGACGAGACATTCCAAGAAACCATACCACGACTGAATTATTCTTCAATAAAAAAAATAAAATCGTATTTGTAGATACTGTTAAATACACTACAGTCTTTTTTCATGGGACAAAAGCGAATTGATGTCGTAGCACAAAACACTGTTTTGGTTTCCACGGAAAGCGTGCGAAGCAAGCGAACAGCGCTTGCATACATCATTTATTAACTAGCACTTTACCAGTGGGTCGAATATATATTCAGTTCGTGCCCACTGCTCGATCATCTATGAATATATATTTAACAAATGGCAAGATTGCTATTTTCCTTCAGCCAGTTTAATTCGATTAATTACTTGAAAGTCGATCCATCCGTCTCGAAGCGTTTGATCCGAGCAAATCGTTTTTATTCCTGATCAATATAGCTGATATATCCAACGATTATAGATTCATTACAGGGTTGAAAGCAAAAGTTACTGCAGCTACAATGAATGTAATCATGCATGTAACCATTTTATTCTTAGCTTAGCCGAATCTCGTTCCATTATTTAATGTGATAAATTTTATCACATTAAATAATGGAACGAGATTCGGCTAAGTTACAATTGTTTTAAATCCTATTTATAAATCCTCACAGCACTGTTTCTCGGAAAGAAAACAATAACAGAACTGAGAACAAGTTATTCAAATTAATGAATAATTCTCGGAGTTGTTTGGAGCGGTAAGTGGCAACCCAAAATAATCATATTGGGAGATAATGTTGAAAAAACAACGATCTTTCGGAAGGTAGAAATAAAAATAGGTGTCATAACACAAAATTTTGTGCTATTTGTATTTTTCTCAAGTGAGTTCGACATCTTTTATCGAGATTTTCGCGTTTAGCAATTCATTGTAAATTATTACGACAATTAAACATAAAATAAATAACATTACTGGAAAGCTAAGGCCATCCCCAACAAATTGGTATGAGTTAGACGACGTTTGTGCGGGAAGCAGTTGCCGAGATATGAAGAAAAACGTAACAACGTCTGACGTCAGATGCGCAACTTACCCCCCGCGATGTTTTTGGCGGGAAAAACGTCGCAGGGGGGTCTTTTCTTGTAAAATCGCTGCACGGCGCTAAAATATCGGTTTTTGACAATTCCAAGACTGAACATATATTGATACATGGCACCAGGAATCCAAAATTGCATTTCACACCCTGACGCTTCCGTGGCCCTTTGAGTTTTAAGAATTGACCAGGGCTTTTAGTTTCACAAAAGCTCTTTCGCTACACACACAACACAGTGGAATTTAGGCTGTAAGAGTAAATAAAGGAGAGGAGATAATCAGTCATCAAGGGTAATTTTATTTTTGCATAACGATATAAATTGGATTCACACAGGAACGAAGTATCATTCATCACAATTGCGTTTGCATGGCTGTTGAGACTAGAGACTTAGTATCATTGGCGACATGCATCATAAAACACTATTCAAAGATAAAAATTAAATTCTAAAATAATTTCTCACAAAATGTTGTCTGATTCTCATAGAATTCAGTTGCCATGGCAGGGGAATTAGAAAAAAGAAAAATGCAATCAATAGAAAATAAAAATCATTCATCTTCATTCATTCGAGAAACATGGAGAAAAAGAAAAAGAAATTTCCTAATTTACTGACAACAAAAATACAAAAAAGTGCTCACACAAGAAAAAAACAACAAACACAAAAATGAACAAAAATTTCCTATAAAAAAACCCCCACAAACATGCAGGGAGATGATTATTTACCCAGAATGCATCTTGATTGGTCGGAAGAAGAAATTTGAGAGCTCAGGAATGCAGTGCAAAGAAAGCGAGATGGCCAACAATTATTTACGGACAAATAAATTAGGCTCTGCATGCATCACAGAGAAGGAGAGTGAAGGAGATGTTTATCACGACAGAGGGGCATCTTTCTTCTTGTCGTCGTAATAATGGCGCCAAACTTCAGTGATTTTGTCACACCACTTGAGGGCGTTACCAGAAGGGTCCTCTAAATAATATGTGCGGTTTGGCTGCAAAATCAGAAGGGAGAGTAGTTTTTTAGTCAGGCGTGCTTAAAATCGTACCGTGTGAACAAAGAATATCTTGAAGTTCTTGGCTTCTGGCTTCAATTCTTCTGACCTGAGAAAGAATAAAATTCACACTTAGAAAATCATCTCGAGATGTTTCTAAATGCAAGAACTGACCAGGGGATTTCCCCTTTGAGAACCATGTGCTGAGGATCAACATAGTAGAGATGAGGACCCTCAGTAAGCAGCATCATCCGACGTCTGGCAAACAAACCCTGAATAAACGAGAACAAATTTAACAGCTCCGGTAACTCGCATCTCACTCCACTGACCACTCTCTTGTCGAGCAAGCCTTGCTTCAAAATCAAATGACCTTCCACAAAGCGATGGTAATCGTTTTCTCGCGATTGTTTATCCAGCTTCCGACTGCGGTCATCTTCGTTAGCCCTGTAATTAAATCAATTCCACTAATTGTCAATCCACTGCGCTAATCACCAACCAGGAAGCCCTGGCGCCAGTCACGTTCGATGTTGAAGGGGTCTGCTCGCTTGGTGACCCCAGTTTTCCGTCTACGCTAATCAACTGCAGTTGAGAGAGGTGCTGGTCGTCCAGTCCTGGCTTGTACTGGCCCCACAGGTTTTCGCTGTCCTCTCCGCATGCAGGCAGGTATGGCTGAAGCTCTGGAGGTTTCCCTTCTGGAAGATTGTCCCAATCCACACCTTCGAAGAACGGGTGAGCCTTCAACTTGGCATAACCGCCCATTTCTTTGCAGCCCAGCCGTTTCCTAGGGTCCAAATTCTGTGAGGAAAGAGAGAATAGAGAGGAAAAGAGAGAGGAGAGTACGAACCAATAACTGTTCAACTAGATTTTGCGTAGTTGAGTCAAAACCGTGTGGAAATTCATACTCTAGTTTGATGATCTTCTGGAATATTTGATATTCATGCCTGGCGAAGAAGGTGGGTGAAAATACAATATATAACAATTGAGAGTATTTAGACTTACCCGCCCCAGAAGGGCACTTTGCCAGCGCAGAATTGGAACACAATGCAGCCCAGCGCCCACAGGTCTGAACTGAGGAAGGATTCTTTGCTGTTGAGGACTTCTGGTGAAACGTACTGAGCGGTGCCCACAAAAGAATTCCGTCTCCTCTCAGGCGGCTCTTGGTTATCTGCGTGAAAAAAAAATTAAAAATATTAGTGCACTCTCAAATTTTAATTTTCCTGCTGATGTACAAACCATTGTCTTCTTCCCCGAGGATTTTTGCAGAACCGAAATCTGTGATCTGAATGTGCATATTTTCATCCAAGAGAATATTTTCCGGTTTCAAATCTCTGTTCAGGAGGAACAAAAAAAACGTTTGAGAAATTGATAAATTCAGTATAAAATGAGCGTAACCTGTGTATAATGCCCAAATTGTGTAAATGTTCAAGCGCCAAAACAATTTCTGCTGTGTAAAACTGAGTGGCCGCGCAGTCTAAACTCCCGAGCTTGTTCAGGTAATCCAAGAGCTCCCCACGCTTGCAGTATCCAAGACCAAAATCTTCCTCAAGTCAAGGAATCAGCGTACCAAAGTAATATAAAATAACACATTGAATCAATTCAAAAGGATACAAAGTCGATTTTCATCTTGAAATGTGAAGTAGAGTCTGACGAAGAATGGGTGATTGATTCGTGAAAAGACTTCTTTTTCTCGCATCACGTATTTCTTCTTCTTCTCCTGTAGAATGTGTTTCTTCTCAAGAACTTTTACTGTAGAACGAACAGAAACATTGAGTCAGCGCACACCAGTTGTATCAAGCACTCACTGGCATACTCTTTCTTGGACGAAACTTCCTTCGCAAGAATGACCTGCAAAAGAGTAAATGTGAGTGAGGCCTCTGGTTGCTTTGAGGGAGCTTACCGTAGAATAAGAACCTTCACCAATCACTTTGCCAAAGATGAAGTCGCTTGGTTTTTTCTTGATAGGAAGGGAGCTTCTAGATGAGGCATGGTTGCTGGGCATACCCTCACCCGGTGGCACCCTCTTTGGGCCCCCGGTATCATCCTCCTCACGCAGCTGAGGAAAGAAACCGCTTAAAAGGAGACGTCTCTCATAGTCATATTCAGGGAGAAAGAGGAGAGCATCAAGCATACAACTTAACACTGGAAATTTACGCAATCTTATCTCGGTCAAAGCTGGGTAAATGAAGATAAATCCTTCCTCCATGAGTCACAGGTTTGCCCACAGCCACACCCACACACAATATACAGAGTTGAAAGGTAAGTTAATTCACAAAATCTAATTTTCGCTCTCAGACTGGACAGCAAACATTGAAAAAATTAAGATTCATCATAGAAACAAGAGTTTTACAGCCTAAAACTATTGAAATCTTCAATCTTGATATTTGTGTTTCAGTCACATAATAACAGATTAAGAGAGTAAAGGAGAATCTTGGTTCTGGAGTACATTGCTCTGACGGGGAAATTTTAAATTTATACTGCTAAAACATGCAAATTTTACCCTCTCAGAAGGATTTAAACCCAGATAAAATTGTGGTAATGTACTGTAACTACTGTTCAGATTAGTAAAATAACTCTACAATTAATTAATCAATTCCCTATAATAACTTTTAATAAGTCTATTAAAAAAGCACATACATGTTGTACTTTCCCAAATAGACGAAAGTATGCCATACAACTGAATGAATCAGTTTGATGGCATTGACGGAACATGTGGATTTCAACACACTGAGTACAACACAAGATCCAAAGGCACCTCATCTAAGACCGATATGGTTGAGTGACCCACACAACAGCTCAGTACATCTCGTCAGTAAACTTATATCACAATATATTTCAGCAGGCACCAATGGATCCACCATCAGTAACCATTGGGAGACCAGCCAGTTGAGAACTTAGCATTCAAAGTGATGTCCCTCCGTGTTGAGAACATGACATTCAATCGTTGCTTCCAGATATGCGACGTGCACAAGAAACCAATTCTGGGAAGAGATCTATCTGAAGAAATGGGATACATTTCCTTCCCTCCAATTCAACAAACCAAGATCCAATTGTTGCCAATAACTCAAGAAATATATAAAATCACGACAAAAGAAAATAAGAAACTAGCAATCAAGAAGCCAAAGATGCAAAGCCAATCAGAGGAGCACATTACCATCGATGGACAACGCCACAAACTATCCACCACGGAAGAACACATTCTACGCGAATTCAAAGACGTATTCAGTGGAACGGGGGAACTTCCAGGAGAAAACTTCAGCATTCAGATGAAAGAAATTGCTGAACCAAAGCAACACACCCCTATAAGAGTTCCAAAAATGCGAAAAGCAGTGTACAAAAGAGAATTTGATAGACTGGTGAGCAAAGAAGTCCGTCCGAGCTCCAGTCGACTGCCGCACTGGCTGGGTCAAAGATTTACATGGCGGACATCTTGGAGAAGAGTAAATCTCCTCAGGCCTCATCTATCCAGCGATGTGAAGGAAATAATCCGCTCATGCACCATCTGCCAGGCAGACCATCGCTTCAGAAGGAACCAATGATTCCTCATGACATCTCAGCCGGTCCATGGCACACCCTAACGATGGATTTCTTTGAATGGAACAACAAGAAACACCTTCTAATAGCAGATGTATTCTCAAAATTTCCCATTGTCAGTTTTATGCCGGGCACCACAGCTGCCAGTACAATAGCAAAATTGAGGACCATGTTTGGAGAATATGGAGTTCCTCAAAAAGTGATGACAGATCAAGGGCCTCAATTTGCAAGCGGTGAATTTCAGGAGTTCGCCAACCAATATCCGTTTAGGATCAAACACTCCTCACCAAGATACCCACAAAGCAACGGATTTATTGAGGTCATGGTGAAGATGGTTGAAGGCATCCTCACAAGAGCAAAAAACTCGGGAATTGATGTTCACTTGGCCATGTTAAGCTACCGATCAACCCCATTCAAGGCAGGTGTTGCCAGCCCAGCTGAGCTTTTAAACGAACAAAAGCTGAAAGATCTCATCCCAACAAGAGAAAGATTGAGCACCGAGCAAGAGACCTCGCGAGAAAAATTACTCCTAACCAGGAAGCAAGTCGTGGCAAGCTAGCGCAAAAGCAGATCTGGAAGAGATGCAGAGGGTCTGGTTCTGAAAAAACCCTGAAAAGCCACACTGGGAACAAGCAACGGTAGTGAAGGTGGCCAACCAACCAATGTCGTACGTGGTCCAGAATAATGATGGAGTGCAATACCAAATGTCCAGTAGACACATCCGCCCTGCTGTTGTTAAACAAGAGTCACCATCAGAAGAGATACCAGTGGACCATCAACAGCTGTACATCAGATGTTGTAAATAATTATGTTAAAAAGGGAAATGTTATAATTAACTCTCTAGTGATTATTTCCATCTCTATTCTATTTTTATAGATTATATTTATAAATGTGATCAGTTCAATGCACAAGATTTAAATTTTTGATTAAATCGTTAAATATTCTGCAACAGATTGATAAGCAGGAATGTATCATCAAAGTATGATCATGTACTTAGTTATTATGTCTGAACAGTCCAATCCTCTTGGCTTTTAAATTTTAATCTCCTGTACATGAACTGAAGAACAGGTATTTTTGGCAGCACTCCATTTTCATGGTAAGAGAGGTCATCCTTTTTCCGTGGAATCTTGTTTTTTGCGGTCGGGAATGAAAGTGAGTTTTTCGCGGATCTAATTTTCGCGATCGTGCATTTTTGCCCTGATCAACAACATCTCTGCCTTGTGACTCGGCTCAATTAAACCACATCGCGACACACGCTTGATCATCGCGTAAAACTTTTGTGCACAAGTTGTCAGTTTCAAACTTTCCGTTGATTGACTCGCATTGACTAATCCTGTTTACAACAGTATCAACACATTCACCGACCGGGTTCTCATTTCCCATAGTGCAAAGACGAGAATTCTCGTCTTTGGCAGTGAATGTGTTAAAAGAAATTCTTGTATATTATCAAATATAATCAGGCATTATTTCTGGTGGGGGTGCATCAGAGCACATGAACATAAGGGGATTTTACGGCTCCATCCAAACCATTCGGGTGATACGGCGCCAGAACAGAAGGCCCGGGACCGGGGTTTCCACCTACTCTTATTGAGAAATCCCAAGGGTTCTTTATCCTGCATATCACCATAGACAGTAGTACACAGCTCCCGGCATTGTTACGCAGTTGGGCAGCACTGCAGAGTCACCAAAGAATTACAATTATAACAAATTACAATTATAATTCACAATCTTAACGCCCGTGGCCTGATCGGGTCTCGAACCCGGAACCTCGACCCCCACGGTCGGCATAGGATTGCAGTCAGCCGGTTAAACCCACTGAGCTATTCGATGCCCCTATGAGGGTGCATCAGAGCTTTAAATATCTTTGCACCAGTGTGTTTCTGTTCGTATCAGAGCTTTAAATAGCTGTACCACTACCAGTGTGCTTATTAGTTAATAAAGCCGATAAAGGCTTATGGAAGTTATGCTAATTAAATTGAAACTCACTAATTCAGTAATTGTTTTCACAGTTTTGTAAAATGTATGTAAATCATGATACAGTAGCTCGCAAGCTATGTTACATCATAATGTTATCAGACCTGATCACGCACGGGTTTTTGGGTACCAAGACGAGCGCCAAGAGACAGTGACTGAGTGAGGCCCTGACATACGAGTCAGTGACATATGAGTGAGTGGCTGATCGATCACACAGGGGGTCTTACCAGTGAGCGAGCAGATGTGGACAAAACTCAATGCAGTGAATGCTTTCTGTCTATATATATAATATCAAGGGAAGTCACTGATTCCTGTCAATCTTAGGACGCTTGCCTCGAAAGCAATCTTCTCTTCAAAAGAGGGAGCCGAAACTTCGGATCTGGCAAGATCACCAATAAATGAAATGATTGACACCAATAATCTCGTACGGCAACGCCTAATTACTAATTAATTGGCCAAAAATCCAATCAGTTGCAAAACGACTAGCAACGGGTACGATGCATCCATTTTGTCGGACCGCAGCAAATTTTCAGCCTGCAGCGAACTCACGATCGCTAAATGTCGAAATAAAATCCTAAAACCGGAATGGAGCTGCAAAAGTGTAGAGCTCAGGATACATTCTTAATTTAACAGATTGGCTTTAGAGTGAAACATCCTGTCTGTAATTGTCTCTCAAACAATAAAAGCTATTCTGAGAGTCAAATTGAGCATGAAATAGGCTAGAAAAAGGAGTTAGAGTTGAAAGACACATTGCATTTAAGTAAGTTGACTTGACGGGAATTAGCAGACGACACATACAGCGCCCTCTGGTGTATATGTTTAGAATCGTTTTATATACCTCACAACATGTTGTGTTATCTATCTAATAACTTTAGAATTTATAACTAGTATTACGAAATATAAAATTATCTGAATACTGTTATATGCATCGAATAATTTATAGAATCATACTGCTGGACTGATCTCTATCGAGTGAATGCTTTGATTAATTTCAATTGCATTTCTCAGCTGGACTATTATTGATCAATCACTGACCGGCTTGTTAAGGTGAAGGTCGAATGCTGCAGCGATCGTACGCGTTGCTAGTCGTTTTGGGAATGAACGCATTTTTGTGCAATTAATGACTAATTAGTCACTGCCGGGTGGAGTTTTTGGTGTGTATAGGTTCATTTATTCATAATCTTGCCAGATCCGAAGCCTCAGCTCTCTCCCGTGAGGGGAATGTAGCGTCCGAGGCTTTGTTATTGTTCTTCTGAGAAATCAGTGACTTCCCTTGATATTATCATATACTGTCTAGAAGGCTGCATAGGCATTCCATGTATCCAGATTCCAGAGCCCACTGGTAAGACTCCCTGTGGATCGATCATCGAGGCCGACGATTCAAGTCAAACTCTTAACTCAGCGAACCAGAACATCTCACTATCTGGGTGATTGATTGGCGGAATAAGCATGAGAACATAAGAAGTTGGAGTTTCTACAGTAGCCAAGAGAGGATAACACAAACAAACCATTGAATATCAGCGGTTGTTTTCAAGAGAAGGATGTGAATGAACAGAATTCTCAGATTAAAGACTGTCGTAATGTTATACGACACTATTTACGGTAGTGGACGAAATACCATTACCTATCAAGCGGAATTTATCTAGCGCAATTCAGGATATAAACTGTTTGCAAACGTTTTTCTAATTTACGATATCACAGATGTTAGAAACCCTTTAGTAAGAGATGCGACAACTCACCGCCTTTCGCAGCTTTAAACAACACTCGGTACACTCAAATGAGGTCGTAAATTATAGGATCTCTAGTTTTAGAATTCAAGGCAAAGCATTGGCGAAGGGCTTTGTTGATTATGCCAGCTATTTGTCACTCCAGCCAAGCATTCACTCAACAGGTCCGAGACGGCTGCAAAATATAAAGTTGGCTTCATATTTCCAGCCAGCTTCAAATTCAAGGCCAATATAGCAGACGATAGATTTTGACAGGTCATGATAGAATTCGAGGGATAGAATGTTTTTGTTTGTGATAGTTATAGATAGTTAATAGATAAATAAGTTTAGTTGGAAATAGTGGACGGAATCTAATTTTGAATAGTGTGGCGTTTCTAAAATAGGTGATTTTAATACAGGATTTTCAGCATGTCTGCCAATGCTCATGGGTTTTGACGCCAGAAACAACTTTCAGTTTTTAACATACAAGTATCATCAGTGGAGATCTGAAATCGCTGCTGACAAATAGGCTAGGTTATCTTCTGCTATATGAATGTTGTTTACGCCGCTTAAAAGTGTCCATTCTATTTTTTTTCTCTTTGAAATCATCATTGGAACCCTTCATAATTATGACTATATTCCCTTTTTGTTTCAGAGGTTATCTGAGGTCACTCGCCATTCACCAGTTGCAGAATTAAATATATAATGTAATTAATAAATGTATATACACATACATGTATTGATCATGTACATATAATCATACTATATAGTAATGTGATAGTCATACCAGTAGCACTCTTGTGTATATGTGTGTGTGTTGAATTCCTTTTGCATCCATTCCATTCATGCAGCTTGGATGTAACCTCTCATGACATTTGGAATAAAGTTAAATTTTCTTCGTGATTTATAGATGAGCGACATAAAGAGATGAATGATAAAATGCTTGTCAGGCACTATGAGGTAGTTATAATGAATAAAAACTGTCCAATTGATCTGTTAAAGGATAAAACTGCATTCAAATATGAAGACAGCGATCATATAGCACCGTTACAAGCTGTTAATCTTGATGGTTGTATGGCTTTCCAAAGACAGGAAGTAAATATTATGTAATCTTTGACCTCCTTAGATAATATGCCATGCACCATGATAACACGTCTTATCTTCTTTCTTTCATTTTCTTTCTTTTCTTTTCTTTCCTTTCATTTTCTTTTCTTTCCTTTTCTTTCCTTTTTTTTATTCGTTTTTTTTTTCTTTTCTGTTTTTTCTTCATTAACTCCATGGAATTGAGCAACTCTGTCGGGTCTGGTCGTGTGACCACCAGTAAAGGAGCTCGAGCCATCAACAGAAATGCATCAAAATATTTTCCCACCAATAATAGTGAGTCGATTACCATTGCATGTTCATTCAAATTTATCCCTTTTTTGTAATAGCTTCATGCTAAGTGTCAATCACGGCAATAAAGTGTACGGTGCAGAAAAATCACCACGTTCGGTATTTCACATAATAGTTGAAGGTCATCCATGTTGAAAATTAAACGGGAACTGCTATTAAGTAAACAAAAACGACGTACTCCTCAAATTCTGTCATGACCTGTCAAACTGTATCGTCTGTTATTTTGGCTTTGGATTTGAAACTATAGGTGGAAATATGAAGCCAGCCTTATATTGTGCAGCCGTCTTGAATCTGCTCAAGCGTTCAATCAAGCAAAATGGCTTTCTCAAGTGCAAGTGAAGATGACTTCCAGCTCCAGCAGATTTTTAACTCTGTCCTTGGGCTCACCTTAATTAGCTTTGAAGATAATTAAGTGATAACCATAACAAAGGAGGAAGTGAGTGCCCTCCCCTTCTAGTTGGACGACTCAATATCTTCAGAATTATCTGCCATAGTCGCGAGTAACAGTCAAGTACACCTGCATGTACACATTATGAACCGAAACTTAACTCTATGGATAAGTGGCATTATGCCCATTGCCCACCGTAAGTACAAAGCTGTCACCAGTAAGAGCACCAATGGTGGTCCTCTGACATTGTGTTCTGCGAAAACATGGCTTACATAGATGATGGCTTCAAAATATTCTTAGCATCCCAGAAATTTTAAACTCCTAAAGTCTCTGTTCTAGCCAACGTGGACTTAAACTTTTAGAGATCAAATCATTTAAAGTGACAACGTCTAGCTACAATGTGTACAATCGGTGCTTTGTTGAATTGGAGTTTATTGAGCGTAGACATGGGAAGGCCAAAGAATAAACTGCTGCAATGGTCCAATCGCGATATAACATGTGCCTGGACAAGCACATTCACATTGTGTCATTAGAATTTTGTAAGGGATCTCATGACGTGATGAGTTCAGAAGGTCAAGCACCTGGGTCAGTGAGCACCTCGGAAGAGAGGCTCATTCCAAATGAACTCTTGTGTTATGCGTTTGCATATTCCAACTGCAGTGCGATTGGCAGTTTGGTAAATCGCATATGTGAGTTTTACCAACCGGATGAGATTGCCAGGGAACTTCTCTGGAAAGAATGCAAACAATTTCTAAGTGCCCAAACAAAAATGGTGAGAAGGCTCCAGGTCCCTACTGACTCTTGAAGTGCAAAGCCATTTGCCGAGGACCTCAATGTTTGGGTAAATCTTCTCAAAAATTTGCAAAACCCCACGTATGTTACCTTCTGTGTCCCTTTGCCCCCCTGAAGAAATTTATTTATTTTCAATTGTAGCGAGAGTGACTGCATTGGAAATGAAGTTTGAAACTGCCGCCTCCGCAGATCCATTACGTTTAGTACATGAAGCATTGCCTAACTAGAGTCTGGTGCAGATAATTCTTCATCATCAACCATGGGGAATCGAAAAGACACCACCATTGCACCACTTTCAGAGAAAAGAGTGCAGTTTGCAGAACACGATGCGCCCACAGACAACCCCAGAGAACCTGGTCTCAAACGAAGCTGGACAACTGTGGTGAAAACCTCCAGAAAAAAACCGCCGCAGGTGAAACAGAGGCTGCGTGCTGCAGCAAAACTCCTCCAATCAGTTGTTGGAATTGGGGAGACGGATACTGAGATCAAGAGTTGCAAGCCGCTAAAGCAATTATTTGTGTATGGCGTTGGCAGCGTTTGTAATGCTGATGCTCTCAAAGGCTTTATGGACAAGCAGGGCGTTCAACCAAAGAAAGTACATCGCGTTTCAAAAGCAACATGGCTGCGTGCATCATTTCGAGTCACATTTGAGGAAGAAGACCTCGAAAAAGTACGGCAAGCCAAATTCTGGCCCAGTGGTGTCATGTGTCGGGAATGGTTGAATTCTGTGCCAAAGAACCCTCCACAAGATAATTTTAATCTTGAAGATGTATTTGGGGAATTATTCGCTCATGACGACGCTGACGCCAAAGAAGACGAGCACAATAACGACAATGGGAACAACACTTAAACTAGGCTCATGAAATTCACGACGTCATGGACCCGATAGACTCATATATATTGAACACTTGTTAGTTACAAAAGTGTAATATTCTCCTTATACAAGAAAATTGGCTGCTTGACTCTGAATTGAGCAAACTGGCGTGTAACTTGTCAACTGAAATAACTGTGGTGGGATCATCTGGAATGGATCCCAAAAAGCTGCTCGTTGGACGACCCTATGGAGGCTGCGCGTTGCTTTATAAAACTTGTTTAAGATGCTCGATTACCCCAATTTTCGTTGTTTCACGAAGGGTTTTTGCATGTATTATCGATATGGTGGGATTTCAAAAGTTTATTCTGATAAATGCCTACATGCCATATGTTACTTGCATAATATTGTACTGAATGATGAGTACAAGGAAATTCTTAATGATGTTGAATCTGTTATCGTTTTGCATCATGAAATTGACCATGTGATTATAAGCAAAAACTTAAGCACAAATATATCCATGGGTGAGGTCAGTGCATTCAGCCATGCTTGAAGAATTTTGCACTCGATTGAGTTCACGGTTTTGTTTATCTTCTCCAAAGAACACTGTTGGTTTCACTTACAATAACGAGGTCAGTGGGGCGCAGTCTGTTCTTGACCACTTTATCGTGTCAGAGAATCTATTTGGGTCTATTGAATCCTATTCATGCTTACACAAAGGTGACAACTTGTCTGATCACTTACCTGTCTGTTTAAATCTCGATGTCAAAGTTAGTTTTGGGCCACAGTCCAATGCATATGCACTGAATCGCCCTTCGTGGCAGAGAGCTACCGTCCAAGATAAAGCTGCATATCAGCTGCGCCTAAAGGAACTACTAAGGGAGGTGGATATCCCTTTTGATGTTTTTAGTTGCAGACCCTTTGAGTGTGTATGTGAGGATCACGGACGTATGATTGAGTAGTACTACTCAGATGTTATGTCAGCAATGATAACGGCATGTATTCCCTCTCAGAGTAAAAAGAAAGCAGTTAGGTGGTCTATGTATGTTAGTCATCATCAAGAGGAATCTATATTTGGCATAGGATATGGCTTTCAAGCGGGAGGCCTAGAACAGGGTGGGTCCAGGACATTCAAAAAAAGATGAGAGCCCAGTACAAGTGTATTTCAAGATGGGTTCTGCGGAATCAAGGAAAGCTCTCTGCAGATTGCATGGCGCAGGCATTGAGCGAGAACAATTCCTGGGATTTATGGGGAGAAGTAAAGAAGTTAAAGGGAGGTTCTTATGCCCAACCTAGAGTTGTTGACGAGATAGAAGGGGCCAAGGATGTATGTGAAATGATCAAAAAGAAATATGAAGATGTGTACAGTAGTGTGTCATTTAATGAACATGACATGAATGTTTTGTTGAATGATGTATCGTGTAATGTGGATGTGTATTGTAAAACTGGGAAATGTAAAGATCACCATGTGATGCATGTCAATGATGTACAGTATGCTGTAAATAAGCCCGGTAAATCCGATGCTAATATGGATATATCGTCTGATAATTTCATTTATGCATGCAATGATCTGTTTGTTCATATCTCTCTCTTGCTGAACATGATTTACTCTCGTTTTGGTGCTCCTGGTGAAATGATTAGGTCTATTTTGGTTCCAATACCTAAAAACCGAAAGAAATCACTCAATAGCAGTAACAATTATAGGTCTATTGCAATCAGCAGCATAATGGGAAAAATTCTTGATCACATTGTTCTTTTAAAGAACGTTGATGTTTGCAAAACATCAGCGTGCTTTATGTTTTGCAAACATCAGATTTGCAGTTTGGTTTCAAAGCACACCACTCAACAACACACTGCACCTTTGTTCTTAATGAAGTTGTTGATTATTATGTAAATCATCAAAGCCGTTTAATTTTTACTTTGTTGAATGCGTCACATGCTTTTGACAGAGTCCATTTTGTCAAGTTGTTTACACTTTTGTTGAAGAGAGGAATGTGTCCTTCATTAATTAAGTTTTTGATAGAAATGTATGTAGGGCAATCCTTGCTTGTCAATTGGCAAGGAGAGGTCTCAAAACCATTTGATTGTAAAAATGGGATTAAACAGGGCGGTGTACTATCACCTGTGCTTTTTTTTGTATATATATATATATAGATGAATTGATTTCTCGTTTGTCTAAATTAAATGTTGGACGTTTTTTTAGGTCATAAGTTTGCTGGTGTAATGACATATGCTGACGACGTTACTTTAATGGAACCTACATATGAAACCACTATGCAAATGCTAAAAGTCTGTGAAGAATGTGCAAGTGATTTTGATGTTCTTTTTAATAGTTCAAAAAGCCAGGTGGTATTATTTAATAGTAAACATACAATAAAACCTCGATGTGTTGAACATCCGTCCCTCGAATGTCTCTGTGTCGAAGTTTTTTCAAAGTCCCGACGATTCTCCTATACTTTACTATTAGCATTAACATCTGTCCCTAGAACGTCTCATTCTCGAATTTATCTCTGTGTCGAAGTGTTTTCTGTGTCCCCGAGACATACTTTCGATCTATAGCTCGAAGAATTTTTTTTTAGCATACCTCTCAGTTTGGTTACTTCCAAGAGAGTTAGGCACAGTTGATTACAAAGCATCAAAACATCCCCGCCCAACAAAGCAGTCGGCAGCCTTTATCTCTCCTCTGTTTAAGCCTCCACCAAAGCGAGGCTGACTCCAAAGATCAACGGACCGTGCATTTCAACTAAGGCATTGTTATTGGTGTGCATGTGATGATCTTTAATAAATTGCCGACAAAAGACAGCTCACATTCGAAGCTAGAGTTAATTAAAGAAATCCAGCCTTAGATCTATTTTGAATTTTATGACAGCTTTAATATCAAAGCATGCAACAATAATATCAAAGATGTTTGTATAGAGCGTTTATGCAAGAAACAGTATAAATCTAGTGACCAACAGTCTTCAGCATCATTTGTTCATCAGCATCGCTATGGCTATAAAATGCAAGCTCGACGTGAAGACACTTGAGACATTTAAAGCAACAACAACCTTCCGTGAAATCTTTCTTTTTTTTACCCATAGAATCGATCTAAAGGGTTCCGAAATGTACAAGAGGCCCTATTTAAGTATAATGTTATGAGAAGGCCATGTTTTTGCAAATCACACGTCGCTGGGATTTGAGAATAATCGCGAAATTTGGAAGTCTGAACACAGTATTGGGTATCTCTTAGATATTGGTGTGATGTGCATTGTTTATTTCTTGTACAATAATAATACATGTAAAAGTTTCAAGCTACTTATTTTATATATTTTTTGAGTTTTTCTCAAAAGAGCGTTATGCCATGGAGCATACTAAACATAATTAAGTGACCGTGTAAATGTAACGCATAATTTTGCAAGGCATGAACATAATGGTTCTTTGATCCAGGGTCACTATTTGAACCAAATTATATTGATAGAATTAAAGTTAGTGAATATCATGAATATCATTGTCAATCATTGTAGTCACTAAATAGCTCATTGAATAAGGGATATTCTACCTTAACCAGAAAACATTGTGTTGGGTATTCAAACTCATGGTAACAAGGGCATAAGTAAATCAGTGAGGCGACAACCCTGATTCGTGCCTTGTCATTGTAAATAATCCTGTCATTACCACAGGAAAAGTAAAGTTTACTTCTGGACACAAAATGGCGGTACCAAACGTTTTCTTGTTTGAATGCACGTAAATTGGGTGGATCTTGGGGCTATGAGATATGAACGAGAATGAATTTTGGATTCAACTCATTAATAAAGCTATTGCTGTCATGCGTGCCTTCAGATAATGCTTAATGTATCCGATAAAATTCAAATTCTTGGTATTATACTTTCTGATCCATCCAGTACGGTTGTTGACATTTTCATTTCCTGGAGTGGCGAATGACGTCACTGATGTAGACATCCGCACCTGAAGAACCCTCAATGGCCGCCCGAGATAGCGATAACCACAGCTTCGCTTGATGTCTGAGTCTTTTACAGCGGACCTCGCCCTAGACAGGTGCTAATTAGTTGCCATTACTTACTAAATATGCTTATATTTTATTTAAAGTACTTATTTGCACGATTAACCCATTGTTTCCTCTTCATTTTGAGCGTTAGATAATAGCGGTACTGACAGCTCTCAATGACTGAATGAGTCAATATGCAATTTTAATTGTCAAATTGAAAGTGAAATCGGTTTTTATTGTGTCAATATCTTTTTGTTAGAATGAACGTCCCTCTTTAGGTTCAGCTGTTGCATTCACATCACTCAGTACAAGTGGATGGGTGGGTACTGAAACTATTGACTATACCTTAAAGGGATGGAGAACATAATTTTAGGTGATGTTCTATTGACTCATAGCACCAGTTGATAGCATTCCGTGCCAAGAACACCATGCCTGGATGCAAGCGTAAGGAAATAATGCATTTCGAATATCGGTGTTAGCATTGGGCCTATGGGAGAATGGCTTCCATTACGAAGTATAGGAGGCAAACGTCAGCTGAGAGCTTGCCGTTATTGGTCCCATTCCCCTCGTGAAGCTATCGATTTCAGCCAATCAGAGCAGACCATCTTCGCCATAAAAGGACATCTTTGTTGTTTACGAAACGAAAGTGTCAGTATTGCGCATGCGTGGTGCACTCTGGCTGACCTTTTTACTGTTTCAGGATGAGAAACCATTGTAGGTGTCCTAGAAAATCGCTTGTTAAAATAAGAAAAATAGCAAAAAGTTTTTTTTTTCTTCCCACCTGACCCTAAAATAAAATAAATAAATATCCAGGGGTTTAGTCGCAGAACACGCTGATATGACGAGGCTCATTATAAAAGATGGGGAACTCAGTGTTTCATCACAGCGTCTGACGTCACGCCTAATTAGCAATATATCTCCCGTGAAATCGTTAACGATGATATTCCTTGTGTGGGCCAGGCATAGGAATCATTTTTGGTGCATCAAATAACGACTCAAAGTCCATTTTTATTTTTATTGCATCATGTATAATTGTTTATCACTCTATGAAACCTTATGAATAGCAAAGTGTACTAAATTCCTGTTATTGTTCTTATGCTTATTAGATCAACTTGGGGATATTCCTGAATTCAATTGGCAATTGCCAGTGCGCAATCGTTAAGCAGGCCTTGCTTAGTAGCTATTATTATGTTTACTATTTCTATTATTCCGCTAATAAGGCACATAACAATAGTCGTAATGTATGTCATATATAACTTGCCAATTGTCATGAATATCATTGTCAATCACAAATCATGATGAAGACACAATTAAATTTTTTTTTTTTTTTTTTTTTTTTAATTCGTGAAAAACGCATGAACATGAAGCAGGCAAAGTCTATAAGAGACACATTCAGACAAAATATATAAATAGAAAAAAAAAAGATTTATTTTAAATTTTGTCATGAAGAAAGCCAAAGCTCAATAGTTCAACATTTGTCAAGAAATTATCCATTTTCAACTTTTAATCTGTCGCCGAAATGTTATCGCTGAATGGTGCTAAATTTTAATGCCTTGAGCTACTGGTGGATGTTTTCGTTCCACGGCAACTGCCCAATGCTGCCAGCTGACAACATTTTTCTCAATAAAATTCATTCCGTTGTGATATCAAAATAGTTAAATGCTCAGTAAAGCTAGAACCCAAATCAGTTGTCATCAACAGTAGCACTAAATCTCAAGGATATTGTTTTCTGGGTATCATTTCTGTGTAAATGTAAGGCATATTGTCTCGATAGGCATCCATTTGTCCTGATATGCCAAGCCTATGGCGTATCTACAGGAGGTGAGGGATACAATATAGCCTTTTTGCTATTAATGAGCAATAATGTATAATTCACCACATCCATGATTGTCCTTCCCCACAATTCCTTTGATGTCTGAAATATGTAAACAATGAACCACAAATGACATATATCTTTTCAGGATTACATTTTCCATGTTCAAAGGATCCTAAGTTGATAGTTTATTTGGATCTTTTGAATTGTTTGTGTAAATCATTACATTACACAGAATAAAGATTTCTTTCAGAAGTCCAGGGTAAGTCCAGAACAATGGGGATGGTAATTGAATCAATTGGTGAATTGAGCTTTGATTCTTGATAATCATGTACAATGTGTACTTGTATTGTGACACATATATCTCATTTTGGTGAGAGATTGAAATAATTCCAGGCTGCTGGTCTCATGTGCTGTCACACAGTCTGCTGGCCTGGATGCTTACAATTTTAACCATCTTAATATTACATATTGCAATATTTGTGCTCGATTAAGCAGGGCTGCGCTTTCGCGGCAGCAAGTGCCTTGCTTGTATGCTCCCTGAGTTTGTGTTGATTCCATGGGTCCAATAACCAGGGTAAGTATTGTGAAGTAAGAGGGACGGAGTGTGATGTAGCGATTGTCTGAGATCTAGACTATAAAATCAACTTTACTGTTTACTTCACATGTACAACCACAAAATGAGATCCGCTTATTTTAACGTTTGAACCCATTTCTTCATCACATTTTCGTTGTATATCAAATCATTATAAGGATTTATAATTTATTATACTATTTACAAGCCTTCCCAATATTGTCTATGTCAAATAAATCATCAAGCCTACATGTAAGAAAATCTCTATCATTGAATGATGCATCTCTTGTAGAGCATGTACTTAACACGGCATGTGATGATACTCAATGATGCATACCTCTCATTCAATTACACTCTGATTTGATCACATGACACAGACATATCTCACTCAGATGAAAAATTCATAGTGTTTGCCTATCGATGTGTATTATTGACACCTCTCGGATCCCCATTTTGCATTTGTGACCCTATCCTGGGCGTGGAAGCAATAGAAGCATACATGTTTGTTAGGGTGTAATTTTTTTTTTCTCTTTACAATATTGTCGCACTTTTATTTCTTCTTCAGTAAAACTTTCATTTCAACCAATTTCTAAAGATGGGCTGTTTAGCAGCATAGCGTTTTATATTTCTTCTATTTTCATCCTGATCTGATATGAAATGAATTGTGTATCTCTCTATGGAAATCTCAGTACTGTGCTGGTCATGTACTGTGTTGTGGGTGCGGTCCATTAAATTTTAAAGCACCTCATCAATGTAGTCATGGTGTTATTGAACTCCTTCCTAGTTAGGATTCAGGGCACCTGTCTAATTTTAACCCTGTAAACAAAGCCATGTGCTGTGTCTCACTATCCATGGTTATGCATTGTGAATTGCAGCTTTAGGTCTGTACAGATTTGCTTGCATTCTATGATTTCTGGCAATGTGATTTGCAAGATTGTTGAGCGATGCGATGAGACTGTTTATGAATGGTGAAAAATTTATGCATAAATATGATGGATAAAAAAGAACAAGATATCCTGCAATTAGGTTTTGGTACGAGTTGTCTGTTTTGTATTTTATGTCTGTCTTAACTCAATGTATCTATTAATTGATTTAATGAGTGGTTTTGTTTTTTGGGGTATTTTTATTTTTATTTTTTTGTTCTTAGTATGGTTTTATGCTGAGTGAATATCTGGTTTAGTATGATTTTCAGACCAAAAGAACCAGGTTCATCTGCTTTAATAATTTCATGGAATAAAACCACTAAATCCGAGTAACATCTGAAGAACGAAATGTGTGATAGGTTTTTTGGTTCAATTTGTTTTAATTAATGTATTTAATGTGTATAATGTATACTAATGAAATCACACATTTCATTTAAAACTAGGTAGAATATGACTCAGAGTGACTAAGAGTTAAATGTGTATAATCAATACAAAGGTGGGGGAATCCCCTATTCTACAATGGTGTTATGCTTCATTCATTAGCCATCTAGTGTCTTAATTACCACTACTTACCATGTTATCTATTTTTCTCACTGGTTAACGTGTTGTTGTGGTTGAAGTGGGCCAGTCACTGAATATATTGGCACCCAGCCAAGTTAATTGAGGTATTTCTTTGCTGACAATACCCCTGCAGACTGGAATTTCCATTGATCATCTTATCAAATTGGGCGATTATGTGAAAAGTTGGACCTAATCCAGGGTCCCCAACTCATTTGCAATATGTTTTTCCACATTTTGTGATGTTGTTTTGTTTCAAAATATTAATTAATTAATATTAATGTATCAAATTAATCTTTTCCTCAATGCACACTTACGAGGTTAACCTTTGGAACACTTGCCTTCGATGATAAAGCGAATGAGTCATCTCTAAATAAAACCCTGGATGAGCGAATATTTTATCTCGGTCAAGTATAACGTAACCACAGTGCGTTATGATTTTCTTGATGGGTTATGATTCAAGGAATCAAGTGCGTTATGATTTTTGCAGCTGTTTCGCATTTTCGCCATGTCTTCTTCACTGACGCAAATGCGAGCAGCATTCCCGTGTGCTGTTAATTTTCCCGCTGAAAGTCGGTAATATTTCTTGAAACGTTTCGAGCAAAACAAGAGCAGCGTGGCTTGACCTTCTTCTTCCTGTGACTCAGACGAGAAGCATGCGTTCGCGATCGTAAACCAGCAGCGGCAACATCAAAGCAATTAAGCATGCCTCTCGTGTCCTATATGCCAACAGATTTATAAGCTGCGAATGAAGCCGAATCATCAGTGATTGACTGTACTCAACTGATTAAGATATTCTTCAACAATGATACCCCTCGCTTCGTTTTCATCACTCCCAAAATCGTGATGAATGAGCTGTCCCTCACCTGCTTTGATCTCTCCCTCAGTGGTCATATTGTAATGAATGACGTGTTACCTTAGTTTACCTGTACAATGCATTGAATGCATACAATGCAGCGTGTGTTCTATCCTTTCTTAACCCTACCCCACCCCCGTAGAGGCTCAAATAACACTGGATCGAACCAGCGAACCAGCCATTCGACCTGATCGCCGTTTCGATATCAACATCTCGGGTTGCCGTATTCCTCGCAGTCATATTTCGGACTCATGCACCCCCATCGCGCGCCCACTTTTCGCTACTCAAAGTGCTCGATGCAATTGGCATCTCATCTTTCGGCATTAATTCTGCACCCTCGTAGATTACCGTGTCGAATTTTTTTTCTTCTCTCTTAACGGATTTATCGTAGTGAATAAATCCTATTTGGCACTCCTGGGCGGTTCGATTTCTTGACGAATGCCCGCGAATTACGCACTCCATGCTGAATTCCCTATCTCGCAATTCTTGCTTTCCATCCATCACGAATTCCCGCGCTGTCAGCTTTCGCTTTCATTTTGCTGTACTTTTTTGATTGGCGGACGCCAGCCATTGATATCACTTCGGACACACGTCTTCGATTCGTGATTGGACAGTCCAACTTTTCTTACACCACAAGCGCTACTAATTTACCTAATTCATCATAACGATTCTCTTGGTTGTAGACTTGTAGTTAGCATCCTATATAAAAGAGCATACAGGATGCTAGTTGTAGTCATAACGGTACTCTTAATCCAGGACACGATCAGAGATTCTCTGTTACGCATGTCGTTAGGTCACTGTCTCACAATGTTATCGACTTCCACTTGATGTGACGCCTGTTATTCCATTCATTATTTGTGTTCAAAATCTGGCGAACATTGATCGTAAAAACCTCTTTAAAAACATTTGAATTTGCCCTTTATTCCTAATCAACCAGTTAATCAAAACGTTTCACATAAAACATTTGCTATTTTACTGAACATGGTGAAATTTAATACGCATTGTGACTAAAATGCGGAGCCGTGCGGATTTCGGGCAAAATTCAGTACCGATAGCATAACAATACATCACTGATTGATATGTATTGTCGTTTGCGTGTTCCGTGATTCCTTTGTTACGAGCATTGTTTTATCAATAGCAGAGCTAGGTATGTTTAGTTTTCGACGCGACGCTCACGAACGCTATTAGTACGTTCGTCACATTGTGTTTCACCCAGTTGGCCGCCCTCGAATTGTGCTGTGGCCGTCGTTAGACAATGACGGTTCGGATTCTCACCACACCACAGTTCGGATTCTCTTGTACCACAGATTGCAGAGTGACGGAACCGTTGACATTTCATATTCAGCTGGTTTACGAACATATCATGGCATCGACATCGACTTCATCCTCATCAGGCTCTAGCCTTGTTTTTTCATATATATTTTATATTTTCATAATCGTTTTTGTGACCTTGGTAATAACTAGCCATGATATGTTCACCACATACATTTAAGATCTCACCTAGCCATGATCCATTTGTTTGATAAAAGCACTTCCTCTACCTCATAAATCACTATTTTCACAATACTTACGTCATACTACATATCACTAGTACTACAATTGTAATTTTCAACTGGGTACATAGATTCAGACTGTTTGAAATAAAATGTGATGTTTCACTATGTGTCCTTCGATCATATTCATTATATTCATGCTTTCACTTAACGCCAACCTTTTAGTTCAAATACTTGTTTATATATAAAAGAACGACCTTTTTTTACTTTAAAATGAGGCCAGGTCAGCCCATGTCAAATCTTTTGTTTTTCTGCCGATGTAGTTGCTCGCATGTACTTTTGAGCAAGTTGTTCTTTTGACTCATAATTTTATGTACGTCGTCGTTAATATCCTTCCCAGTGAGAGATTTCATCTCTTGCCGCCGAACCCTCGTAATTTTTTATATTTTTTTTTACACGCGTTTTTTTCTTTTTCAAAGCCACCTGCGAAATATGCTGATTTGCTATACCCTTCTCTGATAAATAGGTTGTCATCATTTGCAGGTATAAATAGATCCTCCGCGAGCATTGATGTATTAGGCCGCCAACTGCATCTATCCATGATCGGGAAGCAAGTTTTATATCTGGTCAAATTTATCAACGATCTTGTGTTCGCGCGCTTTTTCCTTTTTATCTGGGCACTTTATCTTTGCTTTCGATGTCATTCGATGCCATTCAGATTAACTGACATTTCACCTTGATATCGCTCTCACTGAAAATCACATCTGACCCGATTTGCTGCCTATTATCAGATTACTAAAGTTTTGGCGCCAAATTGCGAAATGCGAAACTTCATCCGTGGTATTGAGTCTTGTTGACAAACAATGGCGATTCCTGCGTATTTTGCTGGCCGCCTTCGCCTCTGTTGATGCAACTGTTGACCGGTGATTCTAAAATCGATTAGCACGTGGCTTATGTCAACTGGTGACCGCGGCGCCCGTCTAGACCGGCGTACAGTTGCTTCGCTTTGCCGCCGGCCGTTCCGATCGGCGGCGTCTGCAAAGTTGTGAAAAAGCACCGCTTTATGAGCAACGCCGCGTGCTCGCTAAATTGGCTTTGCGTTTTTGTAATAATTCTGGTCGAAATGGGTTGCTTTGTTTACCCTCCCCGCACAGCAATAATTATGATATTCCCGTGGACGAACTATAATTATTCCACTCTGTTGTCCTGATATTCAGCGCAGACATTTTGCGGCTATCGGCGTTGCATTGTTTCGCGAGCAACTGATATGTCGCCCACGGGTTGCCGCAGCTATTGTTGTAAGCGATGCTTTGAAACGCTGATAATGTCGAGATATAGATACAAGATAAGTAGATAACTAGGTGTACATCGCGTGCATCTTGATGAGGGCTATGTCGGGAGATGTTGCCGACCTTGGTTCGGGTCGCTTTGAACAACAAACAATTCAGTGGGCGATAATGAATTGACGAAACAAAGTGATCAATGGCGCTGGGTATATTGTGAACTTTCGCTGCTTCTCCTCGGCTTTCCCCTTCCCATTGACGGATGGCGCTGCTAAGGCACCCCGCCGCAAACATCAAAGTCTCGTGGCTTCAATTTGTGTGTTTTTTTGCCGCTTGAATAGCTGCAAAGAGCGCGATGGCTTAGCCAACAGGTTGCGTGATAAACAAGAGCGTTCTTGCTTCCCGATTCATATTATACGACCGCGGAACCACTGTTTTGCAGAGGTGTTGATTTAGCGCCTAGTTTATTGGCCATATCATTCCCGATGGTTTATCGGAATTTACCGATAATGTACTGGTTATAAGTACATATTACATAGGTGGCGGATTTACATGCAGCGGAGTCGATATATCATTGGCGCCATGTTTATGCTGCCCTCCCATTGCTTCCATGCACCTCGTGTCGTTCAGTCATGGCTGCAGCACGCACGTGCACAGCCCGAAAATTGCAACCACCCGATAACATGAATTTGCAGAGGTTACTTAGGCTATTTCTTCAAATTTGGAAATTCTATTTTCATTATTAGGATTAATGTTTGTGGCAATGGTATTGGAAACTAATAACAGTCGTAGGCACTACGTTGCAATGTACAGTCAGACCTCGTTAATCCGCCGTCATTTAATCCGCCCTTTTCGTAATCCGCCCTAAAATCTCAGGGACGAATCGTTTGTAATGTTAATTGTGTCATGTAATCCGTCCTTTTCGTTAATTCGACTCCGACCACGATTCTAGGGAACGGATCTATATTTTACCATTGTGAATGGCGCCTCACCGTTTGTTTAACGCTTATCAAGTTAATTAAACAAAGTGAATCAATCGCAGACGAAAATACCAATTAAATTAAAAGTCTTTAATTTAATTGGTCGCTGGGTTAAGCGATGTTCAGCAGCGGAACGAACGAGATGACGAAGTTGTGAGTGGAGAAGCGAGTGGATCTGAGCCGTAATGGTAGTCTTGGCGGGGGAAGCGAGGCAGCACGTGCGCGCATTAATACTATATATTTCGAGAGATTCGAGGATCGAGTCGGAGGCAGCGAAGCAAGAAAATAGAGATGAACTACACAGATTGGGCGTGGTGGAACGGCTTATCACAAGCAGACAACCATCACTGATTTAAAAAAAAAAAAAAATCTTTTATTGACCTCATGTGATCGTTTGTGAGATCCTGTTTACCTCCAGCTTCAAACCTAATGTTATATGCCACTACGTTAATGCATTACACGGGTTTTGGGGGTTTTAGAATCACCCAATTTTCATCAATTTGTGGTCTGAAATGTAATCCGCCCTTTTCGTTAATCCGTCAGTTTCCTTGGGAACGGAAGAGGGCGGATTAACGAGGTCTGACTGTATAATACATTTATCAATCCATCATCCATGTAATTATATGATGTAATTTAGTATGACGTAACGAACTTATATAAATTTTACCCTACATGATGCATGATGTAATGCATGTACTATAATCGTATTAGCTTGATGCAAGTTTAACTATGAATTACCATGCATGCGTAAACACTTGAGGAGTAAAAGTTAAGAAGTTACTCAATTCATGTTCAGTAATTAGTTCTCATTCAAATTGATAACACGATCTATTTGAACTTTAACATGTGTTGCGTTAATTTCCCCAAAACAAGCGTCATGCAAACGGATCAAAGGATCCATAGATTGAGCTGACCTCTGAGTTCTGAGTGAGTACCGCGACCCAAGTGACCTCTTGCCTGCTGCTGCGTGACCTGACCTGACCTAATCTGCGCTGAGGCTGCAGGCGATGAGAGAGCTAGCCCCACTCCGAACCAACAATCTGCACCGAACTGATCCTATTCACCTACTTAGCGCGTTTGATTGGTGTTGATGCGATATTTCTTTGGCGATGATTTTATGGCTACTCATTTTATTACATCATAACTCTTAGCCGCACTTTTTGTCTGGCCTCAATATCGCTGGCTGCACTGATGATTCAGCACATCCAGTGGCGACATGTTCGTTTTCGCGCCTTTTTCTTCTTTCCTTTTTGCAAACCGATTATAAAAAATATACGTTTCTATCGTGACCTACTTAAGAGTTAGCCGATGATGCATTTATTCACAGGTGTCTCATGTCAATGCATGATGGAAATATCTCCTCTTTTCTCCTTGCCGAATCCTTTAAATCAAGACTGTTTTCCTTGGTTCCCGCCAAAATACATCATACGCTCCGTTGAGACCGCGCTCAGTGCATTTCGGTTGAGCAGCCAGTTTTCCTCGAAATCCAAATTCGAAAATCTCTTGGTTTTTGCTCGAATACTAATGATGTTTCTTCTCGCTGATTGACGCTTGTCAATTTCGCCTGTGGAGATGTTTCGGGGTGATAGTCATGAACTCGTCTATCTATTCGCGCCGACATCTTTCATGTTGACATTTCAAGCTGTGAGTAGGCAGCTTGTGGTATGCGATTAGCATGAGTCTTACGCATTCTCCTGCTTGCCTTTCGCACTCCCGTCTCGACAATGTTCATTTCGTTAATTTAGCACCCGTTTACAAACTGGTACTTATGTTGTATGCTATGTCATGCAATTTGAAACATTCCGATTTAAATTAAAAGTCCATCTAGTTTTCATTTTCATTTCTATTCTATCATTATTATTACTGTATTATTATTTGTTTATGTAATTCAGCGAATACTGTAGAACATGAATTTTAGTATTAAAGTGGATTCTACATCATAATTGCTCCTTGAAATTGCCAATTGACGTGGTTCCAAGGCTTGCACATGTAATGCATGGAAATGCTATGCAAATATGCCATTTAGGGAGGAGGGGGTGTGGTTATTAGGATGTCGATTGGATCCAATTTGATGCAACTGGGCTTTCAGGTTCAGTGTGGTATTATAATATACTAGGTGCAGCAATCGGCAGGAGGCTTGCTCATCTTTAACGTGTAGCTATATATTTTCATGTACTTCGTAGTCTATGTTTCCATCAGCGATCCTGCATCTAGAAATGAGCACATTTGTCGGCACTTTGGAGTCATGCCGCCACTCGCGGAATGCACAATTGAGCATAACAGCCCTTATTTTGAATCCTTTGATTTAGAGCTTGTTGTTGTAACATTCGACGTCATAGCCCCCTCCCCCTCCTCCTCCTCCTCCTCCTCCTCCTCCCAGTTGCTATGTTGCTGCCTTCATTGCAATAACCAGAGGGTTCTAGGCCAGAAGTAACGAGGCGCCAATGTGGTCCCAATGAACCGGTTGTGAACACGATCCATTCATATTCTTTGATGGTGGCGCAGGTGTCTGCTAGCTGCTGAGCATCCAGGGTTCGATCTCGCCACCTTGCGTTCGACCTTCGCTTGTGTGGGCGTATGATAATGAGACGGCCATCATCCTCTCTGCCAATCATTTCGTCATGTCGCTCGCTCCGTCTTCACCTGTCGATGAATGGCACGTGCGTCGAGTTGTTCATCACAGTCAGCGAGTAACCTTATGGCGACCGAGCAGTCTGAGTGTGCAGATCAGACTGTCACTCAGCCCATTGCTTATGCTCCGAACGGTGGGCGATTCATGACTCACTCGTGTCTTTACGACTCATTGTATAATTGCCTCAGTACGCCCGATATACCCACTCTTTCCCCAAATCAACATGTTTTCTATAGTATATGCCTGTGGCCCATGTGCACGCGAGTTCCTCGTTAAATTCGAACCGGCGGTGTCTGGAAACGGGTCTGCATTCAGCCATGGCACCTGCGCCGGTTTTCGCCATTTGTCTTGCCGTGGCCATTTGGAGCTCTCGCCGCCTGCTTTCTCAGCTGTTTAGCAATTCGCTCTGATGCGTTATGATGGCTTTATTGCACGTTATGACCTCTGACTGGTTAGCGTGAATGTTCACCACATCACACGGCTACTTGAGATCTGCTTCCCCAACAAGCACTCGGGCTGCCTTGCGTGCATGACCTGCGCACGACGATTGACTCACTGCGGCGCAATCTGTGCATGCGCCAGCCAAACAGTCTGTAACTCCGGATGCCTCGATCTCTGTGCCGACCGCAAGGCGCTCATCTTCTGTGCTTCAATCACTCTTTACTTGTGTGCCTGGATCTTTTACATGTATACTTATGCATGTCATCAGTGTTGCATGCATTTCTTCAGGTTAATTTTTTAAAATAAAGCATGTTTTGGGGGGTTCAAAATACTCCATATGACTGACATATGAAAAATTGACGATATAATTGTATCGTGGAATACGGAATGCAATTTTTACATTATTATTTTGATTAATTGCAAGGGTTTTTCTTTCAAAATTCTTTCTGAAAATATAAATTCATATGGTACATGCTGAGATGATATTTATACTTGTACATACACTAATGTTGTAGCAGACTCATTATGATCGTGACCTTATTTCAGGTTATTTACCTGTTGATAAAACTTTGTCTTTGCGACCTGTTATGTCCTGCACGAGGCATACACAAGCGCTGTTTACTGGATAGACTGTTTACTGCATTATTCACGAAGGGTCTGGAGCCCCCTTCAGCCATCCTCGTGCATGCGGCTGAACTGAAACTGCTTTCGTGGAGAACACGGCAGCTGCTGTTGCGTGTTTCATGCCGAATCGAAACAAGAATGCTCGTGCATTCGTTCTGATAACCCTTCGTCTGTTTACAGCAACTGTCCTGAATACTGATGACGTATTAATGAATTGCTGCTGTATGCTGTATTCTTGTAATTCCAGTGTGTTTGACCCTGGGATTCACTTCACGTACCTCGCCTACCAGTGTACACAAACGTTTAATTACCTGTTTGTTACTAAGAAACAGAGCGAGAAATATATTGTCAATCAATCAATCAATCAATCAATCAATCAATCAATCAATCAATCAATCAATCAATCAATCAATCAATCAATCAATCAATCAATCAATCAATCAATCAATCGTCAATCAATAAATCCATCAGTCAATCAATTTGAAATTATTGCGTAATACTTGTAATAGTCGCTTACAGGAGAACGCTGCGTGTACCGCCACCACATGATACGTGTGTATATTCGCGCAGACGTTTTCGATTCACTGCCTGCCAAAACACGCTTATGATAATTACCGAGTGTTATCGTTGACGAGCAGCCCGCTATCTTATGCAGCTCTTGTGTTTTCAAGCAAAGTAGCCCGGTCCATGCAGTCGCCCGGACGTAATGCATGGTATTTCGCTTTATGGCGGGTTGAATGCAATCAACTTACCCTGTAGTGACCATGGATAATTTGAACACGGTGTGGATGCATAAGAGAAATCACAGTAATTGCTTTTATTGTGCAACAACGGACAGTCATACCCCATTAACCCGACATCATTGGCTGTAAAACTGCTTGCGGAAGCGGTGATGACCGGATTACGTATACCGGTACGGACTATCATCTGGCTTGCTATGGCCTAAGAAAGATTGATCGCTCAGAATGAGGGCCAAATTAACGAGAGATCACATGTTTCGTTTTTACCGGCCTGTAGAATCTACTTGGCTGCATAATACTAGCAAATAGCCGCGCATACGACTGCCCAAGCACCCATTAGTGCTGAATAATGACATTGTCATCCAGCCATGAATTTAGTACCCGTACGCAATTAGGACTGAGGTCCACTTGGGCCACCGCTTTCCAACTCCGCCGATGAATGCACCGACCGCATGCTGTACTTTTATTGACACGCACTCCTTCGCTTCCTGGTCAAACAGCGCAGACAGAGAAGTGTAAATGCCGGTGCCGGCTTTTGCTGTGCGATTAGCACCATGTCAAGTGGCCGCCCACAACAAGCGAACTCCACAATAAGCCTTGACGCAGTAAGCAGCTCATTAACTCGTCCGTTTGACGTTATTTGCTCTGCATGCCCCGTCATCGTCGGTGTGCGCAAGCCTGAGCCAGAAAGCGGTGATTGAATTGCAGATCGTCTCTTACGCAATCTTTTTTTTTTCGCGTTTCACTTTCTTTTTCTAGAGCTGTTTATATCCTTTTATGAACGCACGCACATCATCGGTGTGTCCATTTTGTATCCACGTGCATTTGTTGAGTGGAATCAGTGGATCAAGTGCCGCTATGTAGTTCTTGTTTTCGAGAGTTTCTAAAAGAGCGCCAATTTCATTTAGAATCGAAACCAAAACTTTTCCGTGAAATAATGTCGTCTGCTTTTCCATGGCGCGCTTTCAACGCCATAGCTGCTCGCGCAGCTGGTTTGAATCTGGCTGTATGTCCATCTTGCTTTGCAATTTCGGGTGATTTGGTGAATGCATGAGCTCCTGATTAGCTGAGCAGCGATATCCAAATGACCACTATGGCCATTGCCTTTTCATCGCTTTTTTTATTAGATGCCACTTGTTTTCCGATTGGTGATACTTGACACCCCTCGGGGACCTAAATGGAATCGACCAATCGTACATGTGTCAAGGAGGCAGACCAACAACTCTTCCTGCAAAACGGGGAGTCGAGGGGGTGATGAATGGTCGCCATCTGCACGCCCCTTGCGCCGAACTTCATGGTAGTCCGAACCGTTTGAAGTAATTCTGGGAACGGGATGCGCTCTCCGGAATGAGGTCAAGTTAGCTTCAGCTTCATTTTAGAGAAGAAACATTGCCCAAGCATCTGACAATACTCGAATGCACAGTTAACCTTTCAGACTGTTCGGATGATACAGAGTGCGTATATTGACAAGGCCTATAAAAATCACAAAACATCACAGCGTTCTGGATCAACGTTGCTCCATCTTCGCTCAAATGGTTCGCCCGTGAAGTTTTTCTTTTGCATGCGAAGAGGAAGAGGTAGCGCCTGGCAGTGGAAATGGCAGGTAGAGATGGAGAGAGCGGCGAAGCAAGGGGGGAGAGAGACCTCGAAGACCCCGCAGCGGCTGCTTGAGCATCAGAGAAGCTAGCGCCAGGCTGGCATCCCGCAACAGCTGACTGGCTCCTTCGACGCTACCGCAAAGAAGTACTTCACTCGGCATCAGAGGCTGCATGAGAGAGGATGTTTCGTCGGTGAAGCGACCGGAGACAGCGCGACTCCTGAGCGTCGTCCTCTGGAGCATGTGGGACTCCTTAGCCGCTGTCGTGTCGTGGAATTGTGCCTCCAGAAGCTCCTCCAATTAACCGTGCCTTCCACAAACATCTCCAAAAGTGCCATGACAGCACCAACAACTGTGCCTTCGTTGTTATATTGATCTATTTATTTTTAATTTATTTTGACTAATTATTTTATATTTAATTTATTCCTCCGACATCAAGTGCCAAAGAGAAGTCTACCTATATTTATTGAACTTTTATTTATTTTTAATTTATTACTCCTGGAGAGAAGCAATGCTTTGGAATTCCCTGCCTGCCAGCTGCGGCCTCAGCAGCTGCAGCAGCTGAAGTACTAGCTGTCCATTCCCTGCTCGGCCGCCGTGCGCCGCCGTCTCGTCGTGTTGTATGCGAAGCCGTCGAGGGCCGCTGGTCACCGCCACGGTGCCCGCGTTGCTCCTCCGCCTTCCCCGTCGCCAAGCTGTCGTCGTCTAAAGGAGGAGGCGTTTCCGAGTCCCTCAAGCGCAAGCTCAAGCAGCGGCTCATGACCGTTAAGCGGCTCAGGCTCGAGGAAGAGGAACGCCTGAAGAACCAGCCGCCAGCCCCACCGCCACCGCCCGTCACCGTCCCAGAACCACAGAAAAAGAAGCGCCGTCCGCGTCGCAAGAAGCCGCCGCCAGCGCCGCAGCCAGCGCCAGCGCCTGCTGTGGTGCCAGCGCCAACTCCACCACCACCACCTCCACAACCGCACACTACAAACATCAGCCAGTCGTTCGTATTGTCAGACTCAGAACACATCAATAACATTGTCAACAACGTCGTATCAAACGCGGTTGTAACCAACAACATCCTCGTGAACGCCGTCAACAACATCAATACCAGTTTCCGCCTCCCGCTGTCGTCGAAGAAGCTCAAGACCCCAGAGCCGATCGTGATCGGTAAGTGCGGTGAGTGTTCGGGTTATCTGGCTGATGATGTTGAGCCGTTTACGCCACATCGGCGTCGGTCGACGGCGTAAATCATTGCTCTGTACACGCGCTGTACCGCCGACATCGCCTGATACGCGGCCTCCGCCTCCGTTTGAGAAACTTTCTTGAAAACTTTCCTCGCCCCTCTTTCGTGATCATGATAGATTTATGAAAACAATATGCCCTTCGATTTGCTCCAAGGCCGCTGATAGGGGGTGCGGGCCTATCGGGCGCACGAACACTTTGAAGAAGCCATTTGCCCGCGGGCCTATGGGGCGATCTTTGTTCAAAGACACCATTTTTCCCCTCTACTCTAACTTTTCTTTTTGTTTTGAGCGATCAGCTGTAAGCATGCGTTTCCATGGCAACGCGTGACGATAAACATGCGCTACACAGGATGTGGGTATGCTGCTGCGGTTTTGCCAGCGTGCCAAGAGAGAGCGCGTTACTGATAAACTGCTGTGCAGTCGGGGCCTACATCCTCCTCCCACCGCTGAAGGTAGCGTTCGATGCAATTGCACTGTGGCCATGTTCTTGATTACGTAACGCGCGATCTGGCTACGAAGCTCTCGTTCTTGGCCAGGTTTTACGTCAACACATGTACATACCTGTTGATTTTGCAGAACTTGTTAGTTTGTTTGTTTTTTTTTTTTTTTTTTTTTGTTTTTTTTTTTTGTTTTTTTTTTTGAAAAAAAGAGAGGACATAATTGCATGCTGCATGTGAACTTTGTGCTTTTGCTCATCCGTCGCCAGTCAGCTTCGTGTGCGTTCAATTAGCGCTGCGTCGAAATGTATCCGAAAACTGCAATTTGCACACTAAGCTGCTGGCTTGTTTGTAATTCAGTTGGATGGTACCTTGCACAAGTCATTACGCACCCTCTCCATTCACGCCCCTACAGCAGCCACTGCCGTTCTCCACTTTAGTACACAGCAAGTACATTGTACTTGTGATGATAAAATGCTTCGGACTTCATGCTTTGTCCGTACGTCGGCCCCAAGTGCAACCACATACAGAATTTTGTTAGAATTTTCATAGCTATAAAAAAAATTCCAGTTGTATGGTCTTTTGATCTTTTTGACACCGAAGACAGTGTAGCTGGATTGCTGATTAATGGTCTGTTGAATATTCGACTCTTATCTGCGTATTGCATATCCTAGTATAAAATGTACATGCGGTAATGCGTGATTCACCCGCTCCTGTTAATCAGCTGATTAAGCCATTAGATGATTAGACGGTTGAATCATCGACGCATTCTGATCGCGGCGACGTCATGCATTGCTCACATCGCTCCTCGCCTCTTCCTCTTCATGGCTTGTGTTATGCCCCCGAATGATCACGATAATGTAGGCTCTAGAGGCATCCGGATATCGGCCATAAAGAAAAAGATTCACTTTCACGCCTTCACAGGCGAAGAAGCTAACCGTCTTAACCGGAATCACCATCTTAATGCTGATCATTGCAGCATGGTCCAAAAGAAAGGAAAAATATAGGATTTTTTTGCTTTTTCCATTCCAAGATTTGTATGTCGTTGTTTGGGCTTAGTAATTAAAGCAAGATCGCATGTTCATGCAACTAGCATCTGGACTGCTTTCTTCCTTAGATGCATATTGAATTCTTGAGAGTGACTGGTTATAAATATGGACGAGTTTGCAGTACGATCCAGATGCCTTGAATGAAAGCGCTGGCTGTTTTAAATTCTTCTGTTGAGTATGTGTTTGTGCATGCATCCTGCAATTGGTGCAGCAGAGGACACTGGGTGTATTGCGCCTCTCGCGGTGCAGGTGGACAGCGTATTTGCGTCTGATATCAACGCCCTCAAGTGCTGCAACTTGTGTTGGCATGGCAACGCCTGATACTGCCTCCGCCCTGCAGACTTGTCTCTTTGTATTGGTCGTCTTGCGGTGCAGGATGCAGATCCACCGCATCGCAATGTTGTTGCAAGTCGTTCGGAATGATGTTCTAATTCGCGTGTGCTGAATGACGGGGCCCACCCTGCAGAATTAGAGACCCTTGCCATGAGGTGTCTCCGCCAATCACCGACCGATGTAAAGTGCCTCGCTCAGCTAATGGACGGACGCTTCTAGCGCATCAAAGGCGTACGACGGAGTCATAAACAACTCGCATTCTGCACTGATTTAATGCTATGTTCTGATTGCTCTTGTGTTTGATCAGCGAACGCCTGCATCTCCTGAGATGTTGTGCCTAATCAGTGCGCGCTGTTGTGCCATGCTCCTAGCGATGCCATACATAAACTGACTTGCGCAAGCGGCTCAACGGCGGCATCTGCATGTTACTCTTCTGTTAGTGTCCATTTCATATGCAGCTGAAATCGGCTTTATCGCCTGTTCTTCGGCGCTTATGATGTTGAATGTGGGCGCGGGGAGATATCATTCGCGGCGTGATGATCACCATGACGTTGATTGGATGCTGTTGCTGCACGAGGCGCCTGCTTTAACCGCGAGAAAGAACGTCTTACTGGAAGGCAGATGCGATTAACCCCCTCGCCCTGCCCCCTCGGAAGGACGTTGCTTCCTGTACGCCGCCATCATGGCTGCTGCCCTTCAGTCTCGCGTGGCTCATTTCAAGGCCGTCTGAAGTTTGGTTTTAAGCATTGCAAGACTTCTTCTATGTGCATCTATGGGCTATATGATAGGGCTTGGCATTGCTTGAAATCCTTCGCGGCTGTTTTTGGTCAATTTACTTTTATTTACAGTACTTGAGGATACTTCAGACAAGTATGTGATGTACTTTCATGGTTTATTCTGAATCGATGAACACCAGACGAATATGAATTTACGGGCAACCCGAGCCGTGTTCTCATAACATGGATTCGAGTTAGCGAAGGTTATGCGCCTCTACAATCACTTTCCTTGCCTGAATAACCCAAGAGGTGTGAACACCGGTTTATAAACAAACATCGCTTTATTGCAACCATGCCATTTCGATACTCATTTTTCCCCCAAGCGATGATCGATGGATTTGCTTCTCTTAATTGCGAGTGCCAATCGCTGGAGTGCTTTTCCTCCCTTTCCCTACTTCTTTCCCCCTTCCTTTTCACCTGACCTGGGCTGACCGTTCATTGATGCGCCCTGACCATAGCCCTGAGCAACATGCCGTTTATCCGCATGTTGAATTACACAGCCAAACAGATGCATGCCGCAGTATTGCCCATCGTCGGCTCTTGCTGATCGACTGCAAGGAAGGCTTTTTATAATTTTGTGAAGCTAACTGATGAAGCTGTGTTGACGTGTGTATTTTTTTCCGTTCCTTACGAGGTATTTTCCATTATGTGGACTGCACGTGGGCCAACCTCACCTACCTACCTGATCGATGAGTGTCGCACCTGAGCGGATCATTCGCCCCTCGATCAGCACCCTTTTCCCTCGCATTCCGAGCATATGAGGCCTCACAATGCAATATACTTCACTCATATTTCTTCAAGATCCTTCAAAGAGATTTTTCCTTCTCCTCCTCTGTTCTTGAAGCATCATTTTTCTACGCTCATTCTGCCTGTTACACAAAGCAATTGATTTTAGTCTTTGTCTGAACTAATTGCGTTGGAGTGAACCTTCTTGCGATGCCTACATCCTCCTCTTGAGATTGCCAGGACGTCCTTGCCGCCTGTTTCTTCCCTTTCATCTGAGCACGGTTTTACTACTATCAACTAGGCCTAAGTATCATGACAAATTTATAGAGACAGCTGTTTATTCGTAATCCTATATAGCAAGGCACTTTGACACACAATTATCTATAGATTATGCAGTGAACATATAGGTAATTGCAGGTATCTGCGGTTTTTCATAATCAAAGATGACGCAACCGCTTAAGTGTAAACATGAGCATTCTTGCTGGCAGCATGCAAATGTCTGGCAGTGTATTGCGCGAGTGATCACACAGCCCAGTGTTTGCTGATGTTAGCCCCAATTTCTGCATGTGTGCCTATAGCTGTTACATCCTTTGCTTATCCTTCATGCATTCGTTCGTATCGCTCTCTTCATGCCTTCAACTTTTGCTCCCTTTCCAAATGTCAGCTGCTGCTGGGGGTCTCTGCTCCCTGCAGTGCTGTATTCCACGGTAGTCTACACTCGACCTAATCGTCCTTATCTCTCACATAACGCTTAATTAAACTCCGCACCAGTGGATACTTGTGTTTATGTTACGTGTACATCATCGCGAATTACTCTGCTGAATGCCATCCGCGTGCATGTCTTACTTTTTTCACTTTTTTTCCCCTGGGCTTTCTGCTCCTTATGAAACCCAAACAATCCTTGGGAGGCCAGCCCCGTAGCTGAGATGCCGTTGGATTAGAGGTGCAGACAGACACACCCTGCGCATGCGCCGGTCTGTGACGCGTCATTTCCGGGAAGTACTTGGACCTCTGCTGTTGATTACGCCATGTGATACCCCGCAATGCTTTGCAGGCCTGTACTCGTGGCGCCTGCGTACAGGTACAACTATACGCATCGCAGCTGAGCCAGTAAGCAGTAGCGCACCGTGAATTAATCATTGCTTCACGCGATAACTTGACCATCAACCCCTTTGGCAGATGTCTTCCTTCTATCTGATGAGCCACTGCAAATACAGACGCTGCCAGCGATTGCCTTCGTTGTATCGTCAAGCATTTGTTTCCTTTCTCAATGGGCGGCAGTTTTTATTCCCGGCTCTAAGATCCGCGCTGTCTCGCTGCCTTGGTTTATCGGCGAGATGTCCATGCGATCCGACATCTCTTCGTCGGTCGTTGTCGTAAATTCCCCTCCCCCTCCCCCTCCGTTCCTCTCCTGGGTTTTTCGGAACTTAGCCTGAAGTGGCGTGTTCATATCTGCTGACAGCGCACTCTCTCCGCCACTGATTTACGCCCACCCTCGTGAATTCCACACCATGCCGCTTCATCTGCTTGTTATGCTGCACTGCTCCGTTTGACCCGATCTCCTGGGTCGCCCAATGAACAAGACCTCGGGGTCAAGATCACTGGGCGAGGTCAGTATTACGGGTGGACGCAGAACAAGCTGCGACCATGACATGCCAGCAGTCACTGAGCGATGGCTGCGTTATGGTTGGAAGCATAGATCACCACCGATCCACCAGTCCGATGGGTATATGGGACGCTCGGTTGATGTACTGCGGTCATAAATCCGCCAGCCTCTTGCACGGCCCATTGGCCCGATGTTCCATTGATACCCGCTTGCCTATACCCCCCGAACAACACCGTCTGCTTCCCCTCGCTGCTGTTCTTTACTCGCTTGCACCTGGAATTTTATGATGAGAAATTATTTCTTTTCGTGGCACAGGAGAAAAAACAAGAGAGGAAATTTGCTTTTTATTGTAGTGCCAAAGATATCTGGTGTTGCTATATGCGCGGTGCACGGGGCGTCATGCCGATTGCCCTCTGCCTATAGTCTATTGTATTTTTCCACCCCTCCGATAACATGTCTGATATACATCTCTAAATTCCTGTCTCGTCTTTCGCAGAGCCTGAACTCGCGCCGTTGTGGCCGACTGCCCTGGGTAACGGGGCCACAAGCAAGAGCAAAGCGACCCGGGCGCTTGACCCTGAGGCGCTTGACTTCATCCACCGCATTTACTGCCGGGAGTGTCAGCACATGGAGGAGGACACGAAGAAGTGTTCACCGTCCTCGTCTGGGGAAACCACTCCCCCGTCCTCATCCCCGCAGATGTCCCCGCACAGTCCGACCACTCAGTCCGTTGAAGACCTAAGCCTGCAGCAAGCAATGGACAAGAATAAAGAATGTAAGCCCCGTGTCTCCCACCATGACGTCATTGCAATCAAATGTCGCATTGCAGCCCTCAAGCGAAAGCTGATGATGCGTCGCTCAGTGAATGAGCTACGTGAACAAGGCATCTACCCACGTAAGTATTGCAGCCTCTTTTACGATCCGGGCGGCCTGCTGTCTCGGCCACCTTTCTCTTTGATGCTTCGTGCTTGTTATTCTACCTTCACGTCGTCTCCTTTGCTTTCAGCCTTGAAAACCCCGCCTGCGTTTGCTGAGCAAAGCAAGCACCTGGAGAGAGCGAAGGTCAGTATCTTGGCCAATGGTCACTTGAGCGGCCATGCAAAGTATCCCCACCTGTGGCGTAGCTGATGTAATGGCATAGCCACGTGTTGGTCTTTATGACTTGCTTTTGATGCCGACGCGCGATCAGTGCATGGGAGGTGCATGGTGGCTTTCTCTATAACCTTGCCCGGTATTTATTTGCGCTAATTGCTGTATTATTGTGGGCTGAGGATCTCTTCGTTCCCGGCATCACGTGACTTCTTCATGGTTTGGTGTAAATCTTTTATCTCGTCCTAGAAATCACTTCCCACGTCTTTTTGCCGTTGGCTTTAGTCAACACCCAGCGCTGGCATCTATACTCCCGTTTCCCTTAGCAACATGAGTCCTTAGCAACCTGCCGGCTGCTGTCTACCATTCATCCGTTTTGACCATTCAATGCCCACTCTGCTTCCACCTACGCTAATGAGCCTTTGATGTTTGCAGACAGGAGACATTCTTCGTCAGAAACTCCAGCACCGGCCTGATCGACAAGCCTTAGTGCAGCACCATATCCTCGAAGGTAGCTCTAGCACTTGCAGGAATATCATTATAATGCTATTGTGTTAAATCCCAGATTCAACTGCTGACCCTTCCTTGCAAGAGAGGCAGCGCTTGCTGAAGAAGGCCCGTCTCCAGGACTGCCTCAGTAACAGTCTCGCCCATCGCCCTGGCCCTCTGGAGCTGGTCGAAGGCAACATCTTATGTGACACCACGTTGCAGGATGCAATTAAAGGTAAATCCATGCATACCAAGTTTGTCCCACTGCTGACATCTCACTACAACAGAGGGAAAACTGCTCTTCCCCAAAACCAAGGATGCTGACGAGAGTCACGAGGCCCTGCGGTTTTCCTTCACCTCTGAGGAGGAGAGCGATGGAGCCCTGTCTCCGTCTGTGTCTGACTCGAGTTCCTCGTTCGCTGTGGCCACTCCATCGCCCGCAGCCGCCATCCCTTCACCTCCGGACATCACACCTCTGCTACAGAAGCTGCATCACCATTCGAGTGTCACCTCTGCTAGTTTCAGTTTTGCCACCCAGGTGGCACCTGTGTTCACGGGGTCTGCCTCTGTCGGTAAAAACTCTTTTCACACTCTGAGCAATGGAGGCAAGAACTTGAGTCGCATCAAGAAAAATAAGCCCAAGAGTACGCCTAAGAGTAAAATAATCAAGTTCCACGAGTACAAGGGTCCTCCTAACAAGCAGCAACAACAGCAGCAACAACAACAGCATCAACAGCAGCAACAACAGCAAGCCAGTCCTTGCTCGTCCACATCGTCCTCCTGTTCGTCGTCATCAGGGCAGCAGGACCCTTCTGGCTCCACTCCTTACAACATCCTCCTCCAGCAACAGCAGCTCTTCTTACAGTGGCAGCTCGATTCACAGAAGAAGAGCATGCCGTTCATCCTGCCTCCACAGCATCAACAGCAGCTCTTCCAGGCCCAGAACTCGTCCCCTGTCCGCCCCCACACCCCTGCTTCCAGCCCCCAACCCACGCTGACCTTAGCGCAGGTTCCAGGCGGAACCTTGCAACCAGTATGCGCCATCACGCCGCTGTCTGCTGGCCAATCTCCCACTATGAACTTAGTTGCCTCCAACGCCAACTCCTTCCCTTCAAACATCATACCAACCAGTCTTATTCAGAGCAAAGCTGCTGCTTCCGCTGCTGCCCCTGTGGTGTCTGTCTCCGCGCCCAATGTGGAGAACATTTGTGTGGTAGTCAGTTCTGCCTCCTCGAATGCCGTCAAATCGCCGATGGTCGCCACGGCAACCATGACTGCGCAGAAGAAGCAGCCCCCCACTACGCACATCACGGCTGCCATCCCTGCTGGATTCAAGATCGTTAAACTGGAGGAGCTGAAGGTCGCTGATCTGAAGGCTGAGCTGAAGAAGCGCAACCTGACCGTGTCAGGACCCAAACCCGTGCTGATTGAAAGACTGAAGCCGCATTTGGGCGGAGATACCCTGTTGGTGACCACGTGCCCTGTTGCGCCTGTTGCTAGGCTGCCCAGCAGCAGCAGCATTGGCAGCGCAGTGTCCGATTCCCCAGGCACCCCTCAAATGACGCCACCCCCCGCCCCTCCTCTGCCTGCTGCTCGGCAGAAGCAGTTGGAGGGCATGGCTCTGAGTCCACCCATGTCGCCTGCCATGTCGCCGTCTGAAGCCATGGACGTCGCTTCTCCAGGGTGTTTGCCTCAGGACGCGCAGAGCAGGCCTCCGTCTGTGGTACCCATGGATGTGGACGCTCTGCTCGAGGCAGCTGAGAAGCAGAAGTCGCCGGGAGTGTCGGCTTTGAGGGCCACGCCGCCTTGTGTTCAGCAGACTAAGAAGACCGCTGTTTTCAAGCCGTTCGCTGCCCCTGTGTCGCGGCCTTCTGCGCAAACGGTGACGTGCAAACCTCAGCAGCAGACAGCCATAGTAAAGCCTCAAGTGCACTCGCAAATGCCGCAGACCACGCTTTTATCTCAAGCCTCTTCGACCCAACCGGTCAAGGTGCAGATCCAGGCACCGGTCAAGCCTCACATCCAAGTCAGTAGCAGATCTGACAGCTCCGTGTTGATGCCGCACATCCAGGTACGACTGCCGTCCACGCCGTCGTCACAAGACCCTGCTCCTGTGGGCCAACCGCAGGTCATCTCTCCCAGCGAACTCCTCAATCACCAACAGGTGCAGATCATGGAGCTGGCTCGTCAGTTGCACATGTCGCAGAAAGAGCTGAAAGACAAAGAGGACGCCCTCACGCTCAAGTCGCAGGAATTGGCAGACGCCCAGAAGAAGGCGGTCGCTCACCAAGAGCAGCTCAAGAAACACTTGACGCATGCGCAAGCGCAGGCCCTGGCCACAATTGCCAGCATGCCCAACCCGTGCACGCATGTGGAGATGAAGCCCATCCTGACCCCCTCCCTGCTCTCTCAACAGCAGCCGCAGCAGCAGCAGCAGTTTCATCCGCTGCAATCTGTGCGCATTGTGAACTCTACCGGACCAAAGACCATCGCCACGGTGACCAACACGCCGGCCGGCATGGGCCCCCTACGCCTCATAAAAACCGAAGACGGCAAAACGTGCGTCATTCCTGAACCCCCTCCCCTGCCGCAGAAGGGACAAGTGTCCATCAGTGCTCCTGACCACAAGATTGTCCACTTCACGACATCAACCAACGGCCTGGTTATCAAGCAAGAGGAGTTCTCGCCTGCCCCTCCCCCACCGCCACCTCCATCCAGTTCAGTGACGTCATGCCCGTCCCCGCTGAACGCCAACATCTGCATCACATCGACCAGTTCCTCGTTGACCAAAGTCAGCCCTGCAAACCTCAACAAGTGAGTATAGCTGTCTGTTGATCATATCTCGCGTAGGGGCTTTTTCCCCAGTGCAATGCGGGTACACGTACACCTGGCGGAAACCTTTTTCCTGCTATGTACGCCGGGTGATACTCCTTGCACTTCTTTCTGCTCCAATTTGTCTTGCGCTTTTGACAGCGAGTGATATTGTTGAGCAGGCAGCCATGATTCCAACCAGGCCGCTTTGCTCTGCCCACTGACGTTGTAACTGGTTGCGCTGCACATGTTCCTGGCTTATAATCTGGGGTCTTTAAAAGAATAACTGCTGCATACCTACGCTTTCCCCGGTGTTTAGACAGATGCTGTGCGCCCCCCCGTCTCGCGAGTGAGTGAGGGGAGAAACAGCTGAGGAAATATGTTTCATTTCGCGGTGAATTCCTCCATGTACATGATGCATGTTTCATTCACAGATCTTCTTCGTGTTCCCCTCTTCCGCCATCACCGGTTACCATGACAGCGCAGTCGCCGGGTGACCAGACGTCGTTGCTAGCGACGCCGGGCAAACTGCACCGATCGGCAACCAGTCCTGCGTCGACGTCGTTCATGAGCCCTGTGCCAGCGATTCGCGACCCTCCCAACTACCATGAGGCCATCAAGAATAAGCAGGTTTGTGGCCAGCCCACCTGCCAACACTTCGTGCCGCTGCCTCTCCCGTGAGGCTGGCGCGATGCTGTAAAAAAAAATAAGCCCTTGCACCCCTTTCAAGTGGCCTCTGCTGCCTCCTCAATCAACGCTGTAGTATTCTTCATTATGTATTCAACTTATCCGTCGCCTCTCGCTAAAGACCCCGCTCTCTGCATTGCAGAACCTCATCATGTCACAAATCTCGATCGACGACATGAACGGAGATGATGCTACCATAACGACGGCTAGCACTTCCTTAGCAACCAATTCGAGCACCATGGCAACGGGCATGAAGAGCCAGATCATGGACGATGTGCTGGATATTCTCATCCGGAGTGGAGGTGGGTGTTTTGTTGAGTGCCGTTCGTTGTTTTATTTACTGCGTTTGCGTTGACAGAGCTGCCGGCTGACATTGGCCAGGACCCACGCTGCTCCTCGGCTTCCTCTAC
>KB310467.1:49905-66333 GCA_000328365.1 Capitella teleta
TACCACCACCACCACCTCCTCTTCTACCTCCTCCTCCTCCTCCTCCTCCTCATCGGTGGTGAAGACAGAGCCAGTGTCAATGACTCCTCATCACTTACAAGTCACCGCAACCATAGACTCGTTCCCTAATGATCTCTCGTTCGACACGCTGACCAGCAACACTGGGGCCAACGGTGAGGTCATGCTGGACATGCTGAGCCCCATTGGGAGCCCCATGACCCATGGGGACCTCATGGACCCTGGGGCTCTGTCGGACCTCATGAACATGGAGTGGTCAGACAGTGACCTGCAGAATGGCCTGCTGCCGCCCAGCAGTATGCATTCGACTGCGCCGCCGTCGTCAGTGCCCCAGATGGACGTGGCAGACTGGCTGGATGTCATCATGCCCCAGGCTGCGTCTTCTTCAACCGCTGACCCTATCCTGACCCCAAAACCTCAGGACGTCCTTGACCTCTTCAACATGGAGGAATCTGACCTTTATGCCCCTGCAGAGGTCATGACCTTCGAGAATGCCATGGAAACGACGTCATCCAACACGTAGCCCTCCCACCCCCTGTCTCTTGTGCTCTATGTTCTGCTCATGTATCCATTTCGCTTATTACATAAGAATTTTTTCATAAGTGAGTCATTCCTCTGCACTGATACAGAAATTTAAATACAATAAAATTAAAAACCTTTTTTTCTTTATAAAACACACAAAAGCATCAACTAAAAAACCAACTATTCCCTCGCACACGATACAATTCCAGCGAACATCCATTCCATTCTGTCAAGTTTAAAACAAAATAAATTAAACCATAATTTATGTCAAAGTAGCTCCTCCCATTATCTTCTTCTGACTTCTTCCTCACCAACCCTACTCCCCAGGGAAAGCATAAAAAAGAAAAACGCATATTTTCTGGTGTTTCGTGTTGGGTTTTTTTCCACAGCCAGTTTTGGCATTTTCAATGCCATATTTCAATGTCATGTGACACATATGGCAATGTCACTTGCGGCCTCTGCTTCAAATTCCCTGCACGCATTACTATTCCTTTCATCAGTTTTGGTCAACATTCCAAAATGCTCCATAAAAGTAAATGAAAAAATTAACTCAAAATACAATTTCCAAAAAATCCAAATGTGCTGTTGTTCTTGTTCTCCCATTATTCAAAACCGGATTGTGTTGTTGATTATTTTATTATTAATAATTGAATTACCATTTAATTATCATATAGTTTATTAGTTTTTGTGGGTTTATTTTTGTCCATTGCATGCCTTTTGTTGTGTTCGGATATTTCTTGTTTGATTTTTTTTTTCACTTATTTTTTTTTTTCACTTTTTTTTTTCTTCTAATTCTTTTTTTTTTCCTCCAGGTAACACAATTAATGAGATTAACAGTGTGCATGTTTCAAAGTCTGTGAGTTTGTTTCTATTTGGTGTTGCTGTGGAATTATGGTGCCTTCTACTTATGAAATTATTTTGAACAATAAGCTTGTGTGGAAAAAAAATCATGAATATTTTCTTTGCGAGTGCTTGTTAATTGAAAAAGTTAATTTTTAATTTTTTTTTTTTTTTCTTTCCGTTTTCTATGCAAAAAAAAAAACACAAAAAAACATTAATTGTATCATATTGAAAAAAAAATTTGTATAATTTTTTTTCCTGTTTTGTACAAATGAAATAATGTTAACACCCTGTTTAACCTGAAACAGCGTCTTGTACTTATACCTACTTAGTTTATGAAAAAAAAAAACCACTAGTCGATCCTTCTTAGAGCAATTAATGCTGTACACAAATGCTGACTTTGTTTTATACTCTGTGCCAAAACCTTCTGTAGACGCTCCTTTTTTTTTTTTTTTTTTTTTTTTTTGCTGACTTCAATATTTCATAACCCTGGCCTCTTTATGCAGTTAGGTAGGGGTTTATGGGGATTTAAATATGTTTCGCTATATGAATGATGTTCGCTTGGTTTTTGCAGTTTATTTCAATGACCAAAATTATGATCGCGACTGTATTTAGCCTTTGAAGGAAAGCACTCCTTTGATTGTGAAGATGCCACTCTTGCAAATAAATCATGTATTTGCTTCTGAGTTTGATCCAACGACTTCTCTTTAGCTTATTTTGGTCAAAGGAATTCTGATCGGAGAATGCAGTTTAGCACGTTCTATTACTTCTATACTGGGTCTATCGGCTACAGGGCAGTACAGGCTGCTCCAGAAACTCAGGGATATCCATTACTACAGTGAAAAATCTATACCTCGAGGTCCCGTACCGTCCCAACGGTGCAATAACACCGCATGTTCATCCATAACTCGAAGCCTCCGTACGTCGAAGTATTTTGGCAAGTCCCATGTGCGAGTTGTTATGGTTGCTGCGGGTGAAAACATCCACATATTTAGTGAATTCTTATTCGTAGGCCTATATTTGAAAGCAGAATTAAATGCCAAGTTGAGTCGCGACATGAGGTGCTGACTTGAGTTCAAATCATTGTGAGGTGATAACGGAATGGTGCATGCATATAATTATACGGATTATGTTTATGGCAAAATTACTGTGATTGTTACCCCCGACTCTTTTCGATAGATCCCAATGAGTATTCATCCTGCTTGCGTGCTTAACCATACTACCATATAGACCATAGCACACAGCACCTGCCACCAGCCTTATTATGAGTCTGGCCAGTATTTGTCATCAAATAATTAAAACGCATTATTGTATATTCACAATCATGACGAAACCGGACCTCCACCTCCACTGCATGGCGGCATGGGATTGCATCATCTCAGCCGAATGAGCATTCGGCGCCCCTCGATCATAAGTATATTGATGTATCGTAAATGCCGACATTGTACCAGTGATTACAGGCTATACAAAAGGCCTTTACGTCCAAATTCAAATTGTTAAATGTCTGTTTCATTCATGGCGTTTTTCTAAAACGAAAAATGAGGCCACCGAAGCGAACTATTTTAAGGAATTATTGTTCGTAAAGAGTTTTCGGGTAAGAAAAAGCAATTTGAAGCAACATATATTAACATTGCAAAATTATTATTACTATAGTATAATCTAATTAACAGCAACAATTAAGTAATGTTTATCTTACTTCAAACAACCCCAATTAACGCTTATTATCCCACCCCAGTGGCAGCAAATGGTATTAATTTTGACCAATCAGATAATAGTCATAGTTAAGACACGTGCTCCATCGGGCTGGGTATATATGATCCGGTTGGCAGATCATAAGAGCTAATTTATGATGTCATTATTAAGCAAAATTGGTTTGTTATGGCATCGCCCAAGCAATATCAGGGGTTGCAGGCCATTGGGCTAATTGCCCTAGTATTCCCCATCACCAGAGTAGCGCAAACCGGGAATTTGGGCGCCATTATGGGTCCAGAGTTCGGAGCCATATCTTCTTGTATTGAACATGAGCGAAAGGAAAAAAATTTGGCTGCGCCTATTGAATAATTATGCAGCGATATTCAGGATCGCCCATGTTATATACGAGAAATGGCTTTGAATTCTGAACCAAAAATGGCATTCAAATACCTTTACCCAGTTTGCGTCACGCTGATGATGAAGGCTATTATTAAATTGAGTGAGAGTTGTGTCGGTGAAAAACAAAAGTAATTAATAGAACAACACAATTATTTGTATTAGAGATGTATAATAAAGAGAAATTCACAATACTACTTGCTAATTATTGCTCGCAAAAATTACCAGATAACTTAAGCACATGTATTTAACCGGGCTTTACACATCAATGAACTTCAATTTATTGTACAGACCTATCGCTTGTGAGATGTATCATGTTACAACATCGATTCATATTGATTGCATATTTCTGCACAAAAGTGATAGTGCATGTGAACTGCATGTATTCAATACACGAGCAGAGTGATTGCAGCATCTGATTATCTGGTGATAATCCTCTATTTCTAAAATAATGATCTGGTGGGTTAAATATACAATACACACGCGCGCGCTGAGTGCATATCCTCGCGGATGAGCATCTCCCACAGAATTTGCTCTAAGATTTCCAGATTGTGACGTCGACACACAACATTTGGTATGCCACGCTTGTAGTACGTACAGTGCAATTAAGCCAAGTATTCAAGGTTCGCTGTCTGCTTGCGACTGTCGTCAATTAATTCCTCAAGTTGAGTCAAGTTGAAGTGAATTTACTGATTAATTTATCGTCAATACATGTAGTACATGTTGTAGCGACTCCACTTCTACATTTATTCTCGGACACAGCTGAAGATACCCGGAGGTACTCCGGAACAACAAGGGCGACGTCTGTTTGCAACGTATAGACTTTAATGGTACTTGACAGCCAATTATAACGATCACTGATCGCAGGAGGATCTCGGGGTCTGTTGGTGTTGTCTTGGAGACTGGTGGCTGTGGTTGAATGGACTGTGTCTGCTCTGTGTCTGTCTCTGTCTCTGCTCTGTCTCTTAGTTGGATTGGAAATGTGTGTATTTATATGCTGGGTTTGTGGGTGAGTGGAAGCCTTCAGTTTAGCATGTAAAGTATGGATCTACATATGTATTTGGAAGGACTTCTGCTGATGGTATCAGTTTATCGGTGTGAACTTTGTATCTTTAATGCGAATGGACTGTTTGTAATAGTAAGGATCATTTGGTACTTGTTAGCCATCAGCGATGGATGTATGTTCGTGTATTCTCTGTCCTAAAAGTATAATACATTGCCATAGTTTATAGAGCCAAACTAGACTTAAACATCATGTAAGTGTTAATTAAAGCCATGTGACCTTAACACATGTACATGACCTGCATATTTGCATCATTGTCGTTCATCGACGCCTGCATTGCTCGGATCTCTGTTCATAATTTTGATCGCACGTGCGCCCTCAGAGAGAAAAAAGATCAGCACAAAAACTGGTAGAGCTCCTCATGAAATGATCAGCATTCTCTGAGTGTCATCTTCACTCTGCCTTCTTTGATGTGAAAATGCGGCGTTTAGCATAACATGAGCTCTGGAGTCGCGTATCAAGAATCCGTCTGCACAAAGATTGAAACAAACAAGCAACTCGATCCCACAGCACCGTGTGTTCAATCATTTCCAAGCGCCAAAATCAAGCCCTCCTCGCCGATATCACATACCTTCAGGTTTCGAGGCCACAAACTTGTTGATTGATTCTTATTCAATGTCTCAATTGTACGAGGGTGTTATCGTTGTGATGCGTTAACGTACGTTACGAGCAATGCGCATTGTTTGGCGTTAGGTGGTCTGAACGCGGAACCAATCACTCCCGCCAAGTGATATGGTAGGCGTGTTCGGGTTTCCGTGCATATTATCGCACTGAATTACCCCAATTGCTAAACTTTCTATAATCAAATTCATATCTCATGTTGGACCCGAGAATCTTTTTTTCCGTGCATATAACAAGGCTGTAACCATCACCACTGTCTTGTGCTGGCATATGTTTTGAAGCGTTGAAAGGCATGCTTGCTGCGTGGATATACACCATACGTAGGTGGGATTGACCTTACTCACAATGTACATCATACGGTTCATGCAGGCAATGTAAAAGCATGTGTGCACTGTACATGCAACGCATGCAGTATACGCAAACCTCTTTCGCGCGTGGGATGTTGAAAGCCCATGTCATCGCCCCAATGCATGCGACGCCAACGAGGGATTGGCTTTGTCAAATTGATTGTGTTGCACTGAAAAACTCACAATTCAGCTCGAATGGAGGGCGGCCATTCCAAAGATAGTTATTTTTCAGTAAAAAAGAAATAAATAAAAAAAAAAATAAAAATAAAAATAAAAAAAAATAAAAAAATATGTGAATATCGCGAGTCGTGGCTTCCATGCATCGACACTCTTTGTTTTCCCACTCCAGAGGTCGGTAAGGAGACAATTGGAGCCTAAGAAAGGACAAAAGGGAATTTGTTGCATTCAGAATCGAATTTTATTTTCACGCATATATGCACTACCCATGCACAAAGAGTACTGACTGAAACATGCAGGTTATTTTGGGGTATATTTTACTACATTCTCCATTCTCTATAGACTGCATATAGCGTGCCTTGCCAGACACTTTTATACTGATCATTTTGTGTATAAAGAGGTTATAAATACAATTTAATGGACGTTGACACATCAATCAAATTGAGAATCACCATGCATTAAATGAAAATAATAAAAAAGAAGTGAGTCGAAGTATAGAATATTTAGGTAGAATTCCAAGGAGGAAAGAAAATGAATCAGATGGTAGTTCGAAAGTTCTCGGCCTAACATAGAACACGCAATATACTATACAATATACTATACAATATAGACGCAAAATTAGTCAGAACGACACACAAGATAAAACGTAGTTTTGTTATTTCCCTGACACTTCTAGGTTTTGATTGAGTGCACTTCTACGGACAGTATGCACTCTCAAATTAAGCCTCGTTTCTAGCTCTAAAAGTTTGATTTGTTAGCCTCTCATAACACTTTCTCTCAGCATCTAATCGCTGATTTTTATTTAGTACACTGCTTGTCGATTAGCATCGCTGTGATAAAAATTAAATCTAATTCAGACCACCCTAAATTTAGTGCATACGAAAATTTGCTTTTTTTCCCCGTTTACTTTGTACTAGTATTGCATGTACGCAGTAGATTGAAATGGGGCCGCCCAATGTCAAAACTTTTTAGTGTCTCGAATGATGTACTGCAGAAAATACATTTATATTTTGGTTTACTATTTTGCATACAAATGTTCATTCCGGTTCTTCAATCGGATTTCATATCTAGTGGATAAAGAACAATTCCAGATTGGTAAGAACTGGGATCCCATGATGACTTCACATCTCCCTGTCCAAGGACGAGGAGCTGTGCCACTGTGGCCAAGAGCAGGAAGAGTCGGCCAATGCCAAGGATCTCTCCAACACACACTCGAGTGCCAGCTCCAAAGGGCATCAGGTGTTTGCGGTTCTCATGAGAGGCAGAGACAACATTGCCAGCATCATCAAGGAAACGCTCTGGTCGGAATGCATGTGGATCTCCCAAAAAGTCTTCCTCGAGGTGCATGGCCTAGAGGTTTGGCAGCGTCTGCACACCGACTGGGATCGGAATGCCACAGACAGATGTTTTTTTTTCCAGTGTGGCAAGAGGAACGCTCATTGGGACCACAGAGGTGAGCCACAGAAGTTCCAGAACTGTAGCTAGCCTGTGTATAAGGCATGGTCGAACGATCGTTCATAGATACCATTCGGTCAGAACCAACTTCTCTTATCTATCTATTCTTGGAGCTTCTCTTGGATATCATGATGTTGGCAGATAATGTTTATGAATCCATAAAACGAGTTGGACGTAGTGGTTGTGCCTGCAACGATTATGTCAACAGACACCGTTTTCAGGTTCATCTCTTCCAAGGGAAAGGTGTCCGGACTATTTCCTTCCTGCTGATTTTGATACAAGCAAAACAATGCATACATCATGCCACTGTTGGTGAGAAGCATGGTCATGACCAGAGATATGATAAGATATAGATAAAGCATTCTATTGTAATTTTGGCCTCGCGGATGGATTAAGTCATCCGGATGAGTTAGATTGTTGAGTTATTTGCAACAGAAAATTTCACATGTTATCCAGGTGGGTTAGATTTTTGAGCCAAGGAAATAATTACAAAATATCGCGAGATATTCACTCAAGGGCCTGTTTTTCTTTCAACTTCAACTTGGACCGTAACGTCAGAACCAGAAATTTGGTTGAACAAGACATGCATTGCATGAAAAACGCTCCACGAGATTTTGGACGATGTCTCGCCAAATTGTCATGTGACAAGAAATTTCTACATTATATTTCTAGCATGCATATCAAGTAAACAGCCAAAACTCGCGAGACTTTAGTTGAACCCGAAACTGTTCCATAACTTTCAGGTTCTCGGTTGTGACCTCCTTATATATTCAGTGGGCCGAAACGAGGTTTGGACCGTGACGTCATGGTCCAAGTTGAAGTTGAAAGAAAAACAGGCCCCCAGCTCTCACACTCAAGTCTCATGAAATTAAAGAGCTATTCATATATCCAGCAACTATGCATCTAAATAGTTTATATTAATCTGGGCCATTTATGGAAATGTTGTTTTCATGCAGTTTCTAAAGACTTATTGGACAGTTTATGCGTTACAAATCGTTTCAATAGGCTTTATTTTTATATTCAAGCGATTCATAAGCGTTCGTGGCAACTTTAAAGTTGTGGAATTTAATCTTTGAATAACGTTTCTTGTCGGTTTAATCATTTGTTCCACACTGATTAGCCAAGCCAGACCATGACTGAAGCATCGTGTTATTATATGATGTGCACATGTTCTTATGCTGAGGCTATGCATTCAGACGACGAGCATGGCGCACTGGCCATTCGTGGTTACTAAATCAGTCACTTGGTAATAATATTTGAGGTGTTATTGTGTGCAGGTCATTATGCAAAACAGAAGAACTTTATCAAACGACTCAATATTATCACGAGAGTATGCTTAACAACACCAACGCAATTGGCAGGAAACAGATAACTCATTTTTGTCAATCCCCCGGTTTCAGTTGGACTTTGACTCTAAATAGTCTTGCTCTGACCCAACTATGTTAAAGTATTAAAAATGACTTAATTGAAACGACTTAATCCAGTGATTGACATATAAATTACTGTACCGTTTAATTTCGGTTTATTGGAGGAAAGCCTCAGACATACTTTGATCGGCATTGATAATTTTGCACTGTATAATTAATTTAATAAATGAAGTCCCTGCGCCTTTGTTAAAAGGGAGGGAGAACTGGTTAAAAATGGACTTTGAGTCGTTATTTGATGCACCAAAAATGATTCCTATGCCTGGCCCACACAAGGAATATCATCGCTAACGATTTCGCGGGAGATATATTGCTAACTAGGCGTGACGTCAGGAGCTGTGATGAAACACCGAGTTCCCCATCTTTTACAATGAGCCTCGTCATATCAGCGTGTCCTGCAACTAAACCCCTGGATATTTTTTTTATATTTTCTTTTCGGAAATAGATAGAATAATCATTTTGTCACCAGTCAGGCGCAAAAAAAAAATAAAATATTTTTTGCTATTTTTCTTATTTTAGCAAGCGATTTTCTAGGACACCTACAATGGTTTCTTATCCTGAAACAGTAAAAAGGTCAGCCAGAGTACACCACGCATGCGCTTTCGTTTCGTAAACAACAAAGATGTCCTTTTATGGCAAAGATGATCTGTTCTGATTGGCTGAAATCGATAGCTTCAGGAGGGGAACGGGACCAATCAAGGCAAGCCCTCAGCTGACGTTTGCCTCCTATACTTTGTAATGGAAGCCATTCTCCCATAGGCGCAATGCTAACCCCGATATTCGGAATGCATTATTTCCTTACACTTGCATCCAGGCATGGTGTTTTTGGCACGGAATGCTATTAATTGGTGCTATGGGTCAATAGAACATCACTTAAAATTCAGTTCCCCATCCCTTTAAGGTTGCGACATGGCAATCTGGTCGTTTGCAAATTAATTGCAACGAGGCCTATGGATTTATCATCAATAAAGCACCATGAGACACTGAGCTGAGCTTTGTTTTGTAGAGAAAATGTTATACATAAACTTTCTTCACTCCTCTAGTGGCGCCAGTGAATCGGTGTTGAAAGCTGTTGAATGAAAACGACATAGCTTTGAAATCCAAAGGCTGTCTATTGCCCTGCGGAGAGTCAATCAAAGATAAGCTACGCTACAGTAAGTAAAGTAAAATGCCCTGGGGTGAAGCACATGCCAATTTCCTTCCATCTTTTAACCACACATTTCTTGATTCATCACACCGTACTATTTTTTTGACTCAATATTACCGTCAAAATACGGTTAAACTTGATTTGTGACTGAATTAATATAACTAGCAAATTCATAGGTATTTCTAATTAATAGTTCATGTCATTTAAGTATTAAAATAAAGCTAAATAACCTTCATCTCGACCTCTTTCGTCTCTATTGTACTTTTCTTCTGCATTAAAAATTCCTTTGAATAATTGTATATAACCCAACCACATGCACTTCCAATTAACACTCTTCCCTGCTTTTGAGACTTCAGGATCAAATCACAATGCAAAGCATTTGGAACAAACCAAATCTACTTGTATATGAAAGAACCTTAAGTCAAGGCCAGCTTTCAACGGCGGAACAAAATGCCTCTGCACCACTATTCCGCCGCTTTACCGATACGCTTGATTGCGTGCCGGCGTGGTCTAACTGTTACTAGGTCTATGGACATAACCCACAACACGACGATCAAGTCACAACAACCCCGAGCGATTCGCAGCAGCGTTTTTTATTGAGCTCATGATTAACTCATTAGATCATGTCACTTGGATTGAACGACTCACCTTCATGGGATCGGAACTCATTTGCAAGCTCCTTGATCAAATTCATGTTCACCTCTTCAATGCGCTTCAAGCCGGTGTCGAACATCTTGGTCTGACGATGGGTGGTTTTGCGCAGTAGCTTCCACCGGGCTCCATGGTTATCGAAGAAAACATCGTTGAATACATCATACTCCATACGAATGTAGTCGGCCTCTAAAGCTGATCCCTTTTGTAACGAGTGCTTCGTATATGGCATCATAGGAGTTGAGTACCAAGAAAGTATCGTTGAGTGAGTGATGGGGTTTTACGGCTCCACCCAATCCGATCGGATGATACGGGCGCCAGAACAGAAGGCCCGGGACCGGGGTTTCCCCCTACTCTTATCGATTAATCCCAAGGGTTCTTTATCCTGCATACCACCATAGACAGTAGTACACAGCGCCCGGCCTTGTTACGCAGTTGGGCAGCACTGCACAGTCACCGAAGAATGACAATTATAACGAATTACAATTATAATTCACAATCATAACGCCCGTGGCCTGATCGGGTCTCGAACCCGGGACCTCGACCCCCACGGTCGGCATAGGATTGTAGTCAGCGGTTTAAGCCACTGAGTTATCCGGTCACCCTGAAAGTATCGTTGAGAATCTTTACACAGAAAACACCACCTAGCTCTTTCCCCCATTCGGTGAAGGTGAGTTCTGGTCTTCCCAAGTTCACCTGATTATTGGCAGGCCTCTCTTGCGGGGCAGGTGGCCTAGTGACGTCGATGCCATCCCATCATCCAGGCCAGATGACACAGAGACAGCAGAATCAGACCTATGGTAACACTGCTATGTTGAATCTACTTGATAGCGGTTTTACTTCAAACTGGTAGGTTTCTGGAATCAGGATGTCGATTAATATCGAATCACTGTTTGCGAAAAATGTACAAGTGAATAATTGCAAGATTGTTGCACACAGCATATTAAATTGAAGAATTTATCAAGGAATCTTATCGTTTGCTTCTTGTTAACTTACGCAAAATCGGACAAAATCCCTTTGGTGGAAAATAGGTAAAATCGGTCATTTATTACCTGGATTAAGCCTTATTGTTGTTGGTGTGCTTGTGATGTTCTTTAATGAATTAATGAATTGTAGTCTTATGCATTGTTGTAGATCTTGTAGCACTAATTAGTTTGGTATAAAGTAGAAGGCCGTGGCTAACGGTAGTTTGGAAAATGAATGAACTATGATTGAACCCGTTTGAAACTTTGGAAATTAACTTTGACCTTGACCTTTGACCTCAAAATTTCAATGGGAGATCAAAATAAAAATTTCCACGCCCCTGTACGTGTAGTTTGGTGCATTTTATACGTCTATTCACTTAGCTATCGCGCCAACAAATTCCTGCACAGACAAACAGACACACACACACACTATGACAAACAGAGTGATATACAGAATCTTTTTAAAGATTTTTTTTCAATATAATTAGATAAAAGGGTATCAGAGTTGTGTGTCTTTAAAATTAAAAGATATATAGCTCTGATACTCCCTTATATGTACATGTAACTTATTTTGACATATTAAAACTCAAACGTCGATCATATATCATAAACTTTGATTGTTGGACACCCCAGTAGGCCAGTGCCTATTTTGTTTTCCACCACGCACGTCTTCGCGGAAGCTCATCGGGATCAAGGTACGTGCACAATAAAGTTTAGTCCTAACCGACGTATCACCAACATCGAGATAATCGAGGTGATAATGTTGAATGCGAGGGTTGCTGATCCGTATGGACACGAGAGATTATTTGGCTATACAACGCAGCAACCCACAAAAACTTAGGCGTCACGTAATTGCCTATTGGTGTCGAAACAGGCCTTCAATTCACGCACAAACGAGATTCATGCACCATCATTTAATTCTCTCATTCAATTAACGCAATCAAAAATTCACATGTGAATACAATTAGGGTATGTACTTCAATGACCCATAGGATGTGTTGAGTGAGTGATTGAGTGATTGGGGTTTTACGGCTCCACCCAACCCGTTCGGGTGATACGGGCGCCAGAACAGAAGGCCCGGGACCGGGGTTTCCCCCTACTCTTATCGATAAATCCCGAGGGTTCTTTATCCTGCATACCACCATAGACAGTAGTACACAGCGCCCGGCCTTGTTACGCAGTTGGGCAGCACTGCAGAGTCAACGAAGAATTACAATTGTAATTCACAATCATAACGCCCGTAGCCTGATCTTGTCTCGAACCCGGGACCTCGACCCCCACGGTCGGCATAGGATTGTAGTCAGCGGTTTAACCCACTGCGCTATCCGGTGCCCCTCATAGGATGTGTTCGGTCCAAAACCAGGAGCGAAGCCGTTTAAAGTTTAATTTAATGGCGTGATTCTGACTCATTGGCAAACCCAGCCAGTAGGAGAATCAAGAATTCACTGGACTGTGAAGTTTAATACCTACATATCTTCTTCGTGGTACTATAAACTACTAGTATATAGCATCGTGGCCTCAAACAGCCGAAAGACAACGTGATATTTTCAGAGAGCATTTTTGGCACACCCCACACAACGTATAGATGAATCTTGAGCTGGATTCGCCGGATTAAACGTGACTTTATGTGACATAACGGTTTTATTATTGAGAATTATTGCTCGACCATGGTGTTGCTTGTGTATTTGCTTCTCGTGCTCTTGGCGCCGATGTCCTCGATCAAGTACTCCGCAGAAGACAGGAAATTGACTACTCTACCTGATGACATCCCTGTGACAGTGACGGTAATCAATTTACAAAAGAATAACCTGACCAACATCTGGCACAGGGCATTCAGCGCATACGAGCAGCTGATAAATCTGGATCTATCCAACAACCAGATCACGGAAATCAGCCATTACGCTTTCCAAAACACCAAATTGATATCACTGACTTTGAGGTATAACTTTCTAACGGTCATTCCATCATTGGACGTGGTTGCTCCAACGCTAAGAAGTTTGTCCATGACAAAAAACCTGGTCACCTCAATAGGGGATGAACTTGCTAGAATGGAAGTGCTTCAATCGTTTGGAATTCGGGATAACAAGGTCGCCAAAGTCGACCCACAGGCGCTGAGGTCATCCGCCAGCACGATAACCGATATTGATTTAGGTCATAATCAAATCAAGGAACTTGATGCAGCGTTTTTTGAAGGAATGCATTCCTTGTCGAGTCTTGTCCTGCAGATAAATTCTCTGGCAAGATTCCCGGACTTTTCGCGTATACGATCAGCGAATGCGCTATCACGCTTGTACCTCAATCATAATGACATCGAGGACCTACACGAGACCGCCCTGGAGAACATGACCTATCTCCAAACACTAGCTCTATCAAACAACGAACTAACACGAGTTCCAAACTTGAAGGATCAGCGCGATTCCTTGAGAAACCTCTACCTGTCTTACAACCAAATCACAACCATCTCAGACGACACTTTCACAGGCATGAGGATCTCATTCCTCAACCTAGGAAATAATGGGTTGAGTGACCTGGCATCTTTAGCACCACTGAATGACTATCTAGAACATCTGCATCTGACCGGCAATGACCTCGGGCACATGACCTCTGATGACCTCCTTCGATTCTTGATAGAAAATAAAAAAGTGACAACATTGGCTGTAGACCAATGTGGACTGCGAACGCTCCCAGACTTTTCTTTTATCGGTCGCAATTTTAGTCAAATTAAAATGATGAACACGAAAACCATGCAGTGTGGTTGCAACCTTCTGTCGCTGAAATCGGCGCTCAAATCCAATATTTTTAACTCGGATTTGAAGAACGACACCTTGTTCTGTGCGTCCCCCGATGCTTTGAGAGATACGCCATGGGGAAGCATCACCGCTGAGGATCTCTGTCCAGGTACGAACTATTAACATCTTGGTGGGTCTAGTTTATTTATTAGCACTGGTGTTGTACTTGTAGCATTGCATAAATCTATTAAATCATGATATCAGCAGCAATTGTTTGCATATATTTCAAGACATGTTTACGCTGCTGCCGACTGTGCCGACAACACCAGCAGCAACCACATCACCGCCAACAGCATCAACAACAGTTGAGCCATCCACAAATGATGACTCGACGAGTTCAAGATTTCCACCATCGACAATGAGTACGGCTACTATGGTGAGTCATTTCAATAGACGCTAGTCATTCATAGACCCAATATCACAAAAGATATTCATCAGAGCTTGGAAGCGTATACCATTATCCGAACAATGATACAATCTCAAAATATGCGCTGTTATGCACAAATCGATGTCAAAATTATTTAATTCTGAATTTCCAATTGAATTAATTAGGAACTCACGTAGGCCTATACAGTACTTTTATTTATGCCAGTATGTTTTTACGCGTATAATATTAATTGTCGCAAACCTGTCTTTGCAGTCGACAGGGAGCAGCGATGCTTCTCCAGAGCCCCTTGCAAAAGGTAGGTCGATGCCGTGTACCTAATCATCCACATGTCCTAGTATAGGCCCTACTGACGTCACCAATGATTATGAGACTTTATATATTATTTATATACATAAAAATTAATACATGCATTGACTCATACACCAAAGTAAGATCGGACTGAGCCCATATATACCGTCGAACCGCACGCCTCCTTCAGGTCCCGATGTGACGGTCATCGTCGCTGGAGTGCTCGGCGGTCTCCTGATGTTCGCAGTGGTCGTTATCACCATACTCGTCTGCTGGGTTTGCAAAAACAGAACGGACGCAGGAGGTTGGTGAATCATAACGTCACGATAACGTTATGATTGCGCGATAATACACTTGTATTGCAGGTTCAGCATCGACGAACTCTGCTGCCACCACACAGCAGGAAGCATACGAAGTCCTGGAAACCCGCGGACAACTAGAAAGCCCAAGTTACACAACGCTGCAAGGCAGAGGAAACGTGGCGTTCCAGAACGACGCATACAATGTGGTTGACGAAGGTATCCATGGCGACTATCTGGATGTGGTTGATCCAGAAGATGATTCTTACGTCAGAGTGCAGAGCTCTGTTTATGAGAGCATCGAGGAGCCAGGATACCTGCCAGGTTCAGGTTCAGGTTGATTGGATTAAAGTGCCTTTGTTTCGGCACTGTTACAATCTGACGTTCGAGTTTCTCTTTATTTATATCTTCTATTTCTAAAAGATATAACCTCATAAATAATACAGTAATAACTAAAATAAAACTAAACTGGAATAAAGAACCAAATAATAAGCCCTACTTCCCTCCCCCCTTCCCCACAACAACAGAACAAAATGATAAAGAGATAAATAAATAAATGAATAGATAAATAAAGAATAAAGATAAAAATAAAAAGAGAAACACATAAAATGTATAAATAAATGACCAGAAGATACTCGTTGCTCTACTCATTCATAGTGCGAGAGGACGCCGCCTGGTAGCCCTCCACGTAAAATGACCAATGTAGAAGCAAGTTGTAAAGTAACATAAGCATCAGCACTAGCTTGCTACTGACTAGATAACTCAAAAACAAACCAAAAATAACAAATTATAGTAATAAAACAAACACTTTCACTCTCTCACAAACGTCAGACCAGGGCCTTGCCCTCTATCTTTCTCTCTCTCTCCTCTTTCGCTCCTTCCAAATCTTTCCTACACTCCTCAACACCAGTCATTCCAGGTCCGCGGATGTTACTGCGAACCCCAGTACTCCCTCCACCAAATCCTCCTCTCCCCTCTCCTCTCTCCATCTCCTCAACCACTCTTCTCTCAACCTCTCATACAAAACACATTCAAACAGCACATGCCTTTCAGTCTCTTCCTCTCCACATGTACATCTCCTCTCATCCTCTCCATACTTCCATCTTACACACTCATTCATTCTCACTGGCAAACAATCACCTCTCATCATCAACCTCACTCCTGCCCCGTCTTGTCCATCCGCATACTGCTCTAACTTCATCTCTCCTTTCTCTTGTGCATACCTCCTCGTCCTTTCATTCCTCTGTAACTGTTCTTCCCATCTCATTCTTCCTACCTCTTGTACCCCCCTCTCTAATTCAACTTTCCTCATTCTCTTTCGCTCATCCTCACAAATTCCCATCTCT
>KB310467.1:75790-88557 GCA_000328365.1 Capitella teleta
TTCAAAATTGATAGTTCATTCATTTGCTAAATTTTAAGTTCAGTTATAATTTGGTTAATTATTTTGGCCAAATCTCGTCCCTGCGTGACACCGAACGTTGCCATCTTGGCTGGAGAATCGAGCAGAAGGGAGTTTGTCCTTATCCCTTTTAAACGTGCAAAATGGCAGCCAGACGGGTCAGCAAATCTGCTGTTGACTGGGCAGCTTTCGCAGAGCGAGTGCCAGCTAACCAAAAGGATTGCTACCGTGCATTGAAGTTCAAAAATGATGAATTTACTGCCAAGTAAGTGAACATAGTCAAAGTCATGTGGGTCACGTACCTATTATCGCTCCCCTACAGTGTCTGTGTAAAACACAAACTCGATTTGTTTTCAAACCATGCCAGCTACTATTTCAGTGTTTGCGATTGATGAAAATGGTGATCAAGAGTAAGCACATTAACGTTTCATATCATATTGTCTAAAGGCTAAACGCTCGCTGTTTCCCTCAGGCTAAGGACTATAAGACTATAACTTATAAGCCTAAGTATAAGCCTAAACGCACAGGGACTGAGGGAGTCTTACCAGTTGGCTCTCCACTCTGGTTACATGAAATGCCTATGCAGCCTTCTAGACAATATATAATAATATAAAGGGAAGTCGGTAGTCGCTTATTTCTCAGATTAACAATAACAAAGCCCCGGAAGCTACATTCCCCTCACGGGAGAGAGCTGAGGCTTTGGATCTGGCAAGATGAATAAATGAATTTATAGACACCAAAAATTTCGTACGGCTATGACTAATTGCTAATTAATTGCACAAAAATGCTTTCATTTCCAGAACAACTAGCAACAGGGACGATGGCTGCAGCATTCAACCTTCACCTTAACAATCCTCTCAGTGATTGATCAATAATAGTCCAGCTGAGAAATGCAATTGAAATTAATCAAAGCATTCATTCAGTAGAGATAAGTCCAGCAGTAGGATTTTATAAATTATTTCATGCATATAACAGTATTCATATAATTTTATAGTTGGAAACACTGGTTATAAATTCTATTGTTATTAGATAGGTATCACAACATGTTGTGAGGTATATAGAACGATTCTGAAGATATACACCAGAGGGAGCTGTATGTGTCGTCTGCTAATTCCCGTCAAGTCAACTTATTCAATGTGTCTTCTGACTCTAACTACTGTTTCTAGCATATTTCATGCTCAATTTGACTCTCAGAATAGCTTTTATTGTTAGAGAGACAATTACATATAGGATGCTTCACTCTAAAGCCATTCTTTTCAATTAAGAATGTATCACAAGCTCTACGTTGTTGCCGCTCCATTCCGGTTTTAAGGATTTGATTTCGAGATTTAGCGATCGTGATTTTAGTACAGTTCACTCCGGGCTGAAAATTTGCTGCGGTCCGACAAAATGGATGCATCGTACCTGTTGCTAGTTGTTTGGAACTGATTGTATTCTTGGACAATTAATTAGTCATTAAGTGTTGCCGTGCGAGGTTATTGGTGTCAATGGTTTTATTTATTGGTCATCTTGCCAGATCCGAAGTTTCGGCTCCTTCTTTTGAGGAGCAGATTGCTTTCGAGGCAAGCGTCCTAAGCTTGGCATGAAACAGTGACTTCCCTTGATATTAAATATATATATATATAGACGGTAAACATTCACTGCATTGAGTTGGTCCATATCTGCTCGTTTACTGGTAAGACCCCTTGTAAGTTTTATACAATTATAAATGATTATTAAAATTAATCGGGCAGCTCATTGCGTGCTTTGGTGTGCGGCCATGTTTGATAATTTCCTCACCAAGGCTCAAAAGAGAGGATTACCGCTGTTCCTTACAAAAAATACATATTAAAAAAATTTAGGAAAGAAAAGAAAAACTGCATGTACACTAGAATGATCACAGATAGCAAAATAAAATGACATGATAATTCATGATATAACCATAATCAATGCCTAACAAAAGTACATTAATTGTGCTGAAGTTCCTCTTGTGTCCACGACTTCCGTACATCCCCCGACATCGAATAGAAACTGTTTTTCAGAGCAATATGTCGTCTCACTCGTCTGGTAATACGCAATGAAAAATAAAACAATAGAACTGAAAAATAAAACAATAGAACTAAAAAAATAGAACTGTTCGATTAAGTACATGTACAACTTGATGCGAAAAAAATACTATAGGTGGCAATAGGCATAATATAATACTGATGTACATGTTCACAAAATTGATCAAAAATAGAATATATCATTTCTTAAGCATGGATTACGTTCGCGATGTCCGTGAACCATTTATAGTCAGGTGCAGTCTGCTTAATGATACATCGCCACATCAAAGGAATGTAAGCACGGTCTTTGGCGCCATCATTGGCTCCAATCAAAGGCACAATTCTGACTGAGGTTATTCTCACCTTTTGACCTTAATTTTTTTTTCAACTATTTTTCCTCTCCAGAGTGAATCAGTTTCCCGCTGAGATGGCAGCCATCGATTTCAACATGTACCGCTCGAAGCTCGCGTCTCCTGCTCTTGTGGAAACCATGGAGAAAGGGGTATGTCTCTTCCTGCTCCATTCTTCTTAGGAAGAATTTGCACTTCATTCTTCTAAATCTTTTTCATCATTATTTTTGCAGTTCAAATCCATGACGATCCCTTACCCCAAGGACCAGCAGAACCTGAAGGCAGCCATTGATGCCCAGGAGAAAGTAGCTGTGAGTACCGCATGTATCCCAATTGATGCATCTTTTATGTCTTCATCTCACAGGCTGAGGAATCCAAGGCTCGCGTCAAGGCTCTGACTGAGTTCATTGGCAAATGCAACGATGTGGTTGTGACCCTGGACAAGCTGCCTCCTCAAGAACAGATCACCTACCAGGTCTTCTACGAGTACTTCCCTGATTCACACGAGAACTTGCAGGAGTCGTTCTTGTTCCACGATGAATATCATCAAGGAGACCTTTCGGAGAACAACCCCTATGGCAGGGGCAACCTCTGGGGCAACTGGAAGACCTTCGCTTCCAGGGCCAAGAAATACATCCCCGGTATCCCGGCGGAGGCCAAGTACAAGCCTCCCACAGAGGCAGAGAAGAAACGTACGGCTTATATGGATCAGTTGGATGCTGGTCACTGAGAACCGCTTCCAGAATAAAATCAGATTCTTGTGTTTTGCGCAAGACGCGTCATTTGTCAATAAGAAACAAATTCTCCAATGTCCATTTTGGTTTCGTTCTTTTCGACCTGAGGGTGGTAATGGCACTGGTATGGAGCATCACGCGAATCACACTGAGAAAGCAATTATCTGGGTAATAATCAACATGTACTTTACTTGGAGCGCTGTTTTACAAAACTTAACTGTTAAAGGGTATAAGCCAACTTGACTCCAGCACCTTGTGCCAGGGACGACAGCAAGAGAACAAGGCCCACGATGAGATCCATCTCCCAAGGACCTTAGTTCCCATGCAAACGGTTTAACTAAATTAATTGCATGACCAGTTTACAGTACAACAGGGATGATAAAAGATTGAAGTCAAGATAAGACCGTTTGGGTTGCTGGATGAAAATTGATACAGGATGTGGCTCAAGAGGACCTCCTGGTTGCCATGCAAGGTTTCCCAGACCTGGACTGCACTTGAGCATCCTTGAGGTGATGACGGAGGACGAACAATATGAAATTTAATGTTGATATCAAATATGTACAGAACAGATTGAGGTGGGAGGATGCTGATGTTAAACAAAAAAGAAGTGATTTGTGCAAAATATTGCATAGGAACCTCAGCCTACATAGACTCTTCAACTTGTCTCTTTCCAATGGGTAAGAGCCAGGCATTGAACCAGGCATTGAAAAAACGAAGAGGCAAGCAAGTTGTGAAGCATACGTCAGTTTAATTCCTTTCCACACATGATTTTTTGAGATATCAAGAGTGAACATCTCTTTTTGCTCATTCCAATTGTTATTTTACCAAGCATGCATGTGTCATTTTCATTCAATGAATAGGAATCCTTGACTGACCATTCTGGACATGATGATTTGTAAGAATTCAAAATAATTGTACAAGATTAGAGATAGTTCAATCTTCTAACTCTGCTTCATATCAGATCACAATGCACTGCACTGGAAATTATGTTTACCAGGATTCATAGATTTGTCTGCGCTAGAAAATCAATTTCTGATAGCAAACAGTAGGAAACTGACGAGTACATGTATTCCTGCTATGTTTATTTTATGTATAAATGCAAATATCTAAAAAAAAAAAAAACAAACAAAGAAGAAAAGACCGGGGTATAAAATAAAAAGTTAAAAAGAACAGATAATGATTAACTAATTTCATCAGTATACAGAGATCAATCTGTTGACTGAGAATCCGGAAGGATCCTCTCATACCAAATAGACATGAGCAGTAACATAGTAGTTACTTCTCTTGCATATAATAGTCATGCAGTAACCCTAAACAGGGATTAACCTGATTTATAAATCAGTGATTTTTTTGCACCTAATAAAGTAATAAAGTACATTGTAATAAAGTAATAAAGTACATTGTAATAAAGTAATAAAGTACATTGTACATACATGCATATTGATTTGATGAAAACATAAAACTATGCAAGATAAAGACAAACTAAGCGGACATCATTTCATTGATAAAATTGTAGAATTGAGCAATGGCAGATAATGTACAAGTTCCGGAGTTGATTCATCCAGTGCTTGTTAACTCAGCTTTTATAAGATGTCCTGGGGGAAAAAAAAACAAAAAACAAATAAACTAGCAATGTACTGGCAAAATGTTTTCAAGAAATATTAAAAACTAAATTTAAAGTAAATTCAAATATCATTTATAATACCGTAAAATTCCACCCATGGGACTGATTAAAAGTGGCGCTCTTAGGAGTAGACCGCTCAGGTCGTCCCAGAAACATTATGATTATAAGTACATGCACCACTGAAAGATGCATTATGATGTCATATGGAAATTGCATTCATTTTTGTTAATAAATTCATTAAATTCATTTTGAGCACGGCACTACATTGTAGAGTGACGTGAATGCATAGACAAAGCCAGAATGAATCCCATGCAATTCGGGTCGTGACAACTCAAATAGTGGGGCGCTTATAGGAGTGGCGCATAAGAGGAGTTTTACTGTAGCAGCTACGAATTAACACAAATTTCAATTTAATTTTTGTCTGTCACCAGTGTGTTGATCAATTAAGTAAAAAGCTTCCAAACCTGGATGGAAGATATCATTTCCGTTGAGGCATTCCACCATGAATTCTGCATCTTTCACCTCAGCCATTCTACAAATAAAATAAAAATAAAAAAAGCAGCTTAGAAATCAGAATTAATGAACACAACCAATCCTCACTTGACATGAACTTCCAACAATTTTCCTTTCACCTTGAAATTCAACTTTTTCACTTCACCATAATTTGCGAGAACTTCTTTGAAATTTTTTTTCTCTAAATCGGTAGGCAGATTTTTTATAGTGACTGTGGCAGGCTTCTTGAGGGGTGTGGGGATAATTTCAGCAATGGTGGGAGGATTCTTGGCCCCTAATGTGGGGAAATCTTCCTTTGATTTGATATCTAAGGGAGCCATGGGAGCAGTACGGGTGCAGAAAGAAGCGGCGCCCTCAGAGGGAACATCTTCCTTGAGTTCGGATTTTTGCATCATGGGAACATTTGCGGCACTCTGAGATTGCTGTTGGGTCCTTTGAAACTGTGCCATGAGGTCAGCATCGTAGAAATCCGGCACCCCGGTGAAGGACGGATCACTCTTGTAGAGGGAGGTTGAGTGAATTGTTGATGATGCAGCTATAGAATTGTAGACCTCCTGTGAAAGGATAGCCATAAATTCCACATAACACCCATGAAAAAAACAAATTTATAGAAGACCTTGAGCATGGTAGGGTTTTATGGCACCTCCCAACCCACAATGACATTAACCACAAAAATAGACTTGAGCTATTTCATGACGTACCTCAGTAATGTCTGTGCAGCGTGGCGGCTTCCCTCGTCCGCGGCCTTTCCCTTGGCTCCTCTGCTTTCCACTTCCTCTTCCCTCAACTGAATTCTGAGATGAAGAAAATCAGAAAATTTCAAAAATTGAAAATTGAGATAACGATGAAACCCGCTACTCACAGCACTGAGTTCATTAGCAGAGAGCAGACAAACAGGAAGGATGAGCGATCCTGGAGGAAGAAGAGGTTTGCCACGTCCGATGCAGAACATGACTGGTTTGCATTCGGTTCCGCCTTCCAGTCCAACCCATGGAGCAGTCACAAGTTCATAGTCATCAAAGGCATCACTGCCATGAGGAGAGCGAGGTGGTTTTGCAGCACACATTAATTGACTGTTCACTGACTAGTATCACAGTTACTCAGCATTCACAGTAGTCACAGTTACAGTATGTGCGAATATGACAAAAATTACATATCAATATCATCAATTAATTCCCAGCAGTGCCAGACATTTTGACAAATGAGCAAGATGACAGGATAAGTTCACAATTGTCAATTATCAATAGCTGATTCACTCACTCAACGACAAGTTCAAAGTGAAAGTTGGCTAGCTTGACTTTCCAGTTGATCCACACATTGAGTAGTGACTCACTACTAAGTGAGTCAGTGTCAGTTGCTCAGTAAGAATACTCAGTCTATTGATTATAGTGTGTAGTGAAGACTATATAATAATGATATATCACAAGTGCTAAGTATGTTGAGTACTACATCATACATCATACATGAATGATCATAATGATCATGATGTACTAATATTATAACTATAATAATAAAGAATAATAATAGTGGCTGCACAGATATAATATTAATTATGATAAATTAATGATGAAAGACTAGGATATTTATGTAATTTAAAAGATGTGAACAAATTAGCATTAAATAGCATATGATAAAAGCATCTCTTCCTGGATATAAAGCAAATAAATGACAGATAAACGCTCAGATGCGAGGTCGTAAATCGGTCCGACGAAACAGTGAAATAGAGCTCCCGATTATCGCCCATTACATGGGGCGATCGTGTATATTTGCAGAGAAGTTTTTAGTACTTCAAATGCATCAAAATAATAATTTGAGTTGTTGAATACATCATTTTATATCATAAATTGATTAATTAAGTAATTTTCGAAAGCAAATTTTTAACGAGATATTTAGGTCAGCTATTATGGTATACCAACCGCGGATCTGCAAATTATTTCACAACACGTTATGACTCTTGCATTTGATGGAAATGCGCAATGATATTTCGGCTATTTATCCCGTTCACTGTCATCTGACAGCTTGATCTCAATCCCCAATCAATGAAAATTTTAATAGTAACTTCAATACGTGTAGGCCTATCATCAAACATTTTTTTACCGAATCTCCTTCCATTAACCTGACAAGGGTAAGTTGGTATCTCATACTAGCTTTATCTTTATAGCCGCACTCGCCTGCATACTTAGAGGGGTTGCTTATGCATATAAGATACATCTATGCAAGCGTAATACATACCCAGAACTGAATAATACGTTGTGCATAATATACAATGTATCATCCTATACATGTGCGTACACGAACAAATTTAACACGGATGGATATGCCAGAGATAGATATAATCACTGTTACCTCTAGTGATATGACCATTTGAAGCGACGTCGATTCATGAATCATGATATACATGTAGGCCTAATGGTAAAAATAACGTCAGCAGGAAATGCAGTAACCAAGCAAAATAGAATTCATTTGTATGCTTATTGAAATAAACTTCAATCGCCTATGCACTCACTGACACCGCTCGTCGATTTGGGGGTTGAGTTCGCCCTTTTTTTTTTTTTTTTTTTTTTTTTTTGAGTTTGAGTTTGAGTTCGTAGAAGTTGACGCCAGGGTTAAGAATTCTATTGTCCTTCTTGTAAAAAGTCCCGCTATAAGGGTCCACCAAAGAAATCCACGAGGGATTATTTCAAGATTGGCGGCGTTTAAAAAGCTTGACTTTTCTCTTTGTAATTGCTTTTAATTGTTTTGACCATCTCCGCAGCATTCATTGTGGACACGTGGCCATCGAACATGACTACTGATATAGTTATCATTCATTGATGCTTCCTTCGTTCATTGGATAAAAGTGCATTATGCATTGTGCCTCTCACCACATCTCGTATCTATCTCTGGACAAATTCAATGTCATCTCCAAGTCTAATTGGTGCATGAGACGGGTGCCTTTCACCACATCTTGCATCTCTATATCATCTCAAGTCTGATTAGGGTTGCTGAGGAGAGTGCCTCTCACTGTATCTTTTATTTTCAATCTAAAATGATGGGCTGTTGATATTGTTCGCCTAAAAAAAAAAAAAAAAAAATAGAGGAAGAATTAATAAGAGTGGACGCCGTTTTTTCACCCAGTAAGCAAATTTTCCTAATTGTAGACAGCCAGGATCGAGCGCCAGTCTCCACTTAACATGTGTTTCCCCTGAACCTGGCTAAAATGACCGAAAAATGCTGCTAACATATCTTTTTACTCCAGCGAGAGCTTAAAAATTTTAAAATGTATAGAGACGCAACCAACATAAATATGTTGTGAAAATTTCAAATCAATATCGCGCATAATTGCAGAGTTATTCGACTTTTGTCAAACATAATCAGAAACGTAATTAGTACACAGCAAATGTTGGTAATGTTCGAAAAAATGTCGAATAACTCTGAAATTATCTGCAATATTGTTTTGAAATTTTAACAACATAATGATGGTTGTCTCTATATCTAAAACTTTTATGCAAATAATTGTATTAATTATCATCACGACCTTGAAATTGGAGATAATTAATTAAAACTCCGGATTTAGTAGCATGTATATGCTATAAGGATATAAGGATACTGTGTAAATTTTAATGCAATGACCTGCATAACAACTGAGGTTATATAACATGACAACTCATATATTGTTCATGACATATTAGCGTGTGTACGTACATGCATGACAGGAAAATGTCCTATCATTTCAGCTAGAAAAGCGTACAACTGGTGATTAGAGTCGAAACCTCGGTTAGCATCCGTTGGAAAGTGGTATCATTCAATACATTGACAAGAAAAGGCGTTTTCTGAGGACATTCAGGACAAAGACCTTGGACTCAGAGATAACAATGATTCCTCTCTGGTGCATGCATGGTAGCAATTAAATGGGCATCGATTTCATAGAAGCCCTGCCCTTAGATCTCCTAGTACTCCAGGTGTAAAAGCCGGCAATGAACAGATTTAGTGAGAAGAAGTTTTTCAAAATTGCCACATAGTTTTTTTGAGCAATTTTTGTAAATTAAAGGGCCCCTGGCGCGCCGTCTTGTAGGCTGCAAGACATGATTATTTTATGATTAGACCACAATTTTCTTGTCCATGTCTTCTAATTTCTTCTATAGCAAAGCTATCGAATTTGTGTTTGGAGTGCCTAGCTGCGGTTGAAAAATATTTTCCTGATTTATTGCAGATCTATTGCAGATTTACAGATACTAGTTAACAAATTCCCTTTGTAATACTGCGACAGGGCCTAAAATCGGAGTCTTCCTTGTCTTCTGCAAACGTCAAACTACAGGTATATCCCATCGTTATACGCTTATAATATCATGCAACGTCATTAAACAGTGTATAAAGAACCCTGCGGCTACAGAGCAGCACACCGAATCCAAACTGAATAATTCCGTCATTTCTCATTCACTCTACTGAGACTCTTGCGTGAGACGATTCAACGAATGACCTCTCAACCCGAACCTTGCCATTCTATTACTCTTTGTATCATCTGCATCAATATTTTTCCGCATTGCATCAGTACAAAAGTGGATGGCCAACTATTTTCTTAAACTGAACTCTGAAAAGATCGAGTTTCTGGTAATTTCGTCAGCCAAGATGTCGCGTAATATCCCTCGCTTGTGCTTATCGGTTGATGACTGCTAACTCGAGCCATCACCTAAATTAAGCGAAGAATCTTGGAGTCATTATTAATCATCCCGCCACTATGAACGACCAGATCTCATCGGTGTGTCGCTCAGCAACTGCGCTGCCTGAGGAAGATCGAGCGTTTTGTCATTCGCGAAGCCCCCGAGGCACTCGATATGGTCCATGCTTTCGTGACATCTAAACTGGACTATTGTAATTCCCTGTACATTGGAATCCCGCAGTGCCAACTCATCAGGCTGCAAGAGTACAGAATTATGCGGCCCGTCTGCTCACAGGTGCCGACCGTCGCGACCACATTTCCCCCCGTTGCAAAGTCTGCCTATTGATATACAAAGCCGTAACTGGTGACGCACCGCAGTACCTGTGCGGCTTAGTTCACGTAAATGTGTCAAATCGAACACTTAGAACCTGTCAGGAACTACATCTCCGCGTTCCATTCACTCGGTCTCACCTCGTCAAAACGTCATGTTTTAGTTATATTAGACCCTTTCTTTTTAATTCTTTGCCACCACATGTTAAGTATGCAGAAACTGTTGAATTTAAAAAAAATGACATTTCAAGACCCACCTTTTTTCTTTTATGTAATTTCATCTCGTATATTGTATTAGCGTTCAGAGCAAGTATTTGGATTTTACGCTTTAGAAAATATATTTTCATTCATTCCTTTTGGCACTATATAACGCCTTCGCTTTAGAGAGATAGGGGGAGGGGCTTATCATACAATGGCAAATGCTTGGCCAAAGGACTTCAAATTCAAAGTACTTGTATTCAAGTTCTTTGGTTATATAGGCTAACTTCTCGAGATTTAATTGAAAATCTTATAAAGCACGCATTATTATATTATCGTTCTATGAGGTATAATTTCAAAGTCAACAACAGCTGTTTTCTTGTCACTATCATGTCAGCATGTGCGTGTGAGTTCTGCACATCACGAGAGATCTTTCATTCCCCTTATATTAAGCATGGTCCCTCGGTCGTTTTTTATTGTCATACAAATCTCTTTCGGTTGCAATAAAGCAATATCTCGTGACATTTTCCGTCCGAAAAGACACCTGCTAATGCCAAGATTGGGATTAGCAGGTTTGTCATGGAGTATTTAAAGGGGAATCTGCTGCATTTAGTTTCAATTTGTAAATTGCATAACAATATGCCATACACGTAATTATTAGACCACCGTATTTTACATCTAGCAAATTTCAAGCTGTACATAGCTAAATAGCGTAGATTACAGTCTAATGGTTTTTGAAGTAAGAGTGACAACAATTAGGAAGGAAGTTTTCGCTTTTAATATTTTTCTGCTTTAATGACAGCTGATTGTTTCTAAGAAGAGTTAGATGGCACAGAAATAAGAAATGATTACAGGTAGCAAGACCAGCAGCTGTGGTGACTCGTGATGACTCGTAATTAAATGGTTCTCAGAACTGGTCTTGGAGACATGACATGAGTGGTTTAGCGACAATTTGTGAGGCATTGGCTGCGATATCGAGTGATATGTAGTGGAAAGTTTATCTGTATCAACCCTAATGTTTTGAACATTGCTTGCTGAGCGAGTTAAAAGCTCAAAATACGGTCCCTGTCATAACATGCTTCTATGTTTCGGGACATTAAGAATAAAACGATTATAAGCTTAAAAATAATAATTGGATTAAACAAAAATGTCGTTGACGCAATAGTGTGACCAACTTTTATGTCGTTAAACACCTTTGCACCGTACGTATGGTAAACAATCGATAATTTTATATGAAGGATATTTATTTAAACACCAGTTGTTGTCCGAATCCAGCCTCTGAAGTATGAAATTCGAGCGTAGACCGATGGACTGCGAGTCGTGCAGGTGCCACTTCCCCATGACGTCACACCAGCGAGGACGAAATCTCCACTTGATTTGTGTATGCATACCAGAGGTCCTCCACTGTCGCCCTGGAGGGAAGAGAGGTATTTCACAAAGTACAATGACACCAATCTATAGACGTACATTGCAAGCACCTCGACTGCTGGTCTGCTTGTCAGTCACACAAATATGGTAGCCTAAGATCTTGTTTCCCCAAAAACGTCTGCATTGTGTCTGGGTGAGGACATCGATGTTGGCCTCCTGGAGTACGTTTGGCAAAGGACCATACCCTGTTATTATAATTATATAGTCATACTTCATATGTATATGCAACTAAGAGGGATTTGTAAAACATTAATCCCAGTGCTGTAGTGGAAACACCGGTCTTACCATAGAGTCTTCCCCACCCGGTGATGTAACAGTCTTGTCCAGTGAAATCAGGGGCATCAGAGTCAGCCATTCGGATTGGCTGCGTGAACTGATCCAAGACAACATCCTGCGCTAGACGGACAACACCGACGTCGTTGGGGAATCCAGAGAATCCATTGTTACTGAAGCTCGGATGCTGCGATTAAAAATCATCAGCTGCCGTGCATGCTGGGATATGATATATGACTTACTCTGGTCACACTTTCTACTGCATACACGATTGGGTTACCCTCTCTCCTTGTCTCCCTGTCGTGCTGACCAAGAACAATTTGGTATTTGCTTCTGTGCAATGATGAGTAATATGAGTAATGCCACGAGCATAAGCGATCGATTCAAGGAGACTTACGCTGAAGATCCTAGGCAATGGGCAGCAGTGACCAGCCAACGAGAACTGATCAGCACAGCACCACAGCTGTGGCTACCAGATGACTTGATCTCAAGTGAGGCCTGGTGTGGCCAAGTCCCTGGAATATCAACGGCCTTTCCACCAACAATGTGCAAAACTGGTCCAGCCAGAGCTAAAGGGAATACATGTATATGATGATACACTTTCTAGCGGTTGCTGATATTACCTGGCGCCACGAA
>KB310474.1:0-13579 GCA_000328365.1 Capitella teleta
GGTGATGATGATGATGATGATGATGATGATAAGGATTATGATGATTATTATTATTATTAATATTATTATTATTATTATTAATATTATTATTATTATTATTATTATTATTATTATTATTATTATTATTATTATTATTATTATTATTATTATTATTATTATTATTATTATTATTATTATTATTATTATTATTATTATTATTATTATTATTATTATTATTATTATTATTGCTACTTGTGGTTGCAATTTGAATATTATAATGTGCTAGCTCAAAGGGCAATGCATTGTCGACAAAATTGGACACAGAATTCTTAGAAATTGTTTCTTCAGAGGTTGCAAAGCGCCTTCACCACAACAGAGGGGTTTTGGGTGCTTGATTAGACCCAAGAGAGGTCGAGAGTGTGTCTTCAAGATTGTTGCAGTCTGGGCAAGAACGGGTTGGGCAGACGGAAAAGATATTTTGAACTAGATTGTGTCAGATAATATAATCTATAATAATATATAGATATAATATAATAATATGATGTCAGATAATAGTTGCCCAAAGCGAGATTTGTCCAATTATGCCTGTGTGTGTGAACTTCACATCAATCCACGACGCTCGCTTACAGACAGGAATCGACCAAGTAAGTGCTCTCCAGGATCGCAAAGAGGCTTGCAGACTGCTGCAACCTTGGCGTTGCCTGGTGCTTCATTTACTTTGGACTAAAATCTTCCTTCCTCTTCTTCCGACCAGCAACTGATGTTTGCCTGATTTCGAATCCCTATTAGGGCGTCTTCTATGAGAGACAGTCATATTATATTTCATCAGACATTGAACTCCTCCTCATTAGGGGATTGAAGATGACATACCTCCGGAATAAAATGGCTACAGGGTTTCACATTAATTCAATTTGTTTTTAAGTTTGTTGTTTATTGTCTTTTTCAAATTTCTCTCTTTATTTAGATCTATTTTTATGCTTTACAACCTCAATATGAGGCAAAAAACACTCAACTTAGGTTAGTATCAAACTTTACTGTTATAACATTTGAATGCATGCTGTAGAGGTAGGTATGGAAGTTTATATATTTGCCAAGTTTAAATTATGGGAAAAAAAAAAACCAAAAAACAATTAAAATAGTTTCGCAAAAAGTCATAATATAAATTTTGACAAGAAGTCTTGATTAAAACAATTTGGCAAAAAGTAATAATTAAAACAGTTTGGCGAATGTGAATCCTACAACAGGCTCGATTGCCCTAGTGCTCTATGTGTAAATCTCAGCCATAATGACGTCATTGTAATGACTTCATCGGTGATAGCTTATTCTCAGGCCCATATATTGCCAATCCCCGAGTTTGGATTATCCAGATTCCGGCAGGATCAATCCGGGTCTCGTCAAAAAAAGATTACTCGCAATCCGAGCACATAGGACCCTCATCAGTGCGACAAGATACACAGCTCACGATCCTTGGATAGAACATCGCGGCTGGGTTCCGCAAGGAATCATACGTGTGTTCTGTTGCGTCAATGGCTCACATCTCACTTACAGAGTCGTCTTGGTCTGACTGCCAGTGATGGTAAGACTGAGGCAAAATGTTGACTCAGCAAGTATTGTACAGCGCTAATTATAATTATGACTAATGTTTGTGAGGTGATAATAGAATGTATGGTTTTGATTTGCCAATATATGATATTAAAATATATTCACCATCACCTACAACAGGTAAGATATTTTCTGTCATGTAATTGTGTTGCAAAGACACGGTGCAACATAATTATATACGTATGCAAAAGCGAGTTGCAAAGTATAGAACCCTAAATAACATTATCATTAGTGAGATAAATAACCACCTATAATAATATGTGCACTAAAAGGTGATACGCACGAAAAGCTGTCGTGCACGTGACTTCAAGGATTATTCGTGCGCACGAAGGATTCACGCTGGAAATTCCACGACAGGCTCCAATAGCTTCAATTTCATTGTGCTCTCTGGGAATCCGTCTTTGCCCAAAGCAGAGCTCCTGAAATGAATCGGAAATTCAGTGGCATTGGCCATTGCTGGGAAACTGAATTCCTGTTTTTGTATCCAGTGAGATTATCCGTAATCCTTCTCGGAAGCAGCTGGAATGAAATAAAAACTTCCAACAATGAAAAGAGTTTGGACAAAGAGACGACGCAGGTCAGATTGCGAGAGCAACCAAACAAAAAGAGTAAAATGTATACAACCCAATGTTCAATATAATCGCTTAGTGAGCCTTAGTCCAATAAATAGTACTGATGCTATTCCTTGTTTGCACTCCATAATATAATTATGAAGTTTAATATCAGCCTGTACTATATTGACAATTCATATGACTGCAGTCGACGATCGATTAACATTGACTGTGCAATCCCAGGATTCAATTCATTTGGGGGTGGGTCTAATTAATTTGGAGATGGGTCTACAGAAGATTGTGTCTCAGTTGATGGACATCTCAGATTATTTCTCCTTCGCTCTGATATTTATTTTGGGAAAGAAACCCGGCTAAGAGCAATTGAATCATTGAAGATTCATCAGCATTTGGCAACTGCATGAACATCGACATTGAGGATCGAGTGGAGGGGATACTTTTTTTTTTGTTATTGACCAATGGACAACATAATTATGATAGATAAGATAGTTACAGTAATTAATACAAAGACATTAAATACATCACACACTAGCATGCGTTGAAAACCGGCGCAATTATGCGCACGCAGCAATTACATTAGTGTGACTATACATGTATATAGTTTACAAGCAGGTTTTGATTCAAACAAATGAATAACATATGTTAATAATGAGAGACAACATATCTGATTATGATACCGCATTAATTATATTAATCCATGACCACAAATCACATGAGGAATAAATGCAAAGTTGAAACTTCCAGGCCCAACTCTCTCTATATCAGAGCTAGGCTATAGAACATACTTTAGCACAGTTTAGGAAGGGAATTATTATTAATTCGCAACACACCCGGGACGGTTGCAGAGGTGGTGTTTATGGCCCATTGGGAAATCAGGACTCATCACCCGATGCCACTTGCACTATTTGTCTCGCTGAGCCGAAACAGGCCAACGATGGTCAGTCTCTAATAATGTGCTTCATCAAGAGTTCATGTCTAGTAAAACACTATTGTCTTTATTTCTACTACCAGCATGAAATACCTTCGTACAGTATGGAGTCAATGCATAATACAGAACACCATATATTAGAATACTCATTGCAAGTCAAGATGAGAGTTGCATCCAAATGGTTATAAACAAAGTGTTGCTATTGGACAGATGGTCGATTCAGTGCGAAACTGATTCACACACGATTTAACGTAAACTAACATACGACGGACCAAACCTCTTACCCCTCGCAAAACGACTTTGTTTCAAATCCATTAATTGACATCCATAAATCGCCGTGGCCAATTTGTTGTTCCATTGTTTTGGTCTCCCATTCCAATCTGTTTAATGGGAAATAGAAACAATTAGCAATTACCGGCGATCGTTGTTCTGCTTCATTGGTCATTTGCCCGATCATCCAGGGAAAATAGCCCTTGGCATATTATCAGTTTACTGAATTGCCTCTGGTCAAAATATACTGCGCGGATACTAGCTCTCACAATTCAACTGAATATGCCTGCAATAGCACACCTTAAATTAATCCCCAACAGAGGGAAACACAAGGGAGGGCATGCACATAACGTGAGAGAAGAAGAGCATCATAAGTGACTAAGGTGACCTCAAGGTCAACACCTTTTTCAAAGCTAAACTATATGGTATCATTCCGAGATACCATTTCACTTATTGCATCGGTAATCAAAGCATTTCTAATAGCATGGACCAGTATCAGAGAGGGATTTAATCTGCTTATTCGAGATCATCCACCGGAGTCGTCCATATCAGCGACGTCGACGTGGCTTCCGCTTTGGAAGTACATCGAGGATTGGACGACAGAGGAACTGAAGCGAGCGTCCTGATGCGAGCAGATGGAAGATGTTTATCTCCGAATAGCATCCGCTGCAGTGGAATGAAACATTGTGACGTCATGGTTTGTCATGATAATAATATGAACAGACGGCTGGGTCGCAGTGACTCGTGGCACATTACCCTCAGAATACCCTCATTAAGTTATCATACATGATTGACATGTGGTCGATATGATTGTGAGAGTGTGACTCTTGACATACAGTATAGTCACGTACCAATGCCCTCATACCGTTCCCGGAATCATTACAACGATAAGCAACAATTGAAAAACAAGCAAATCAAACAGGAATTAATTTAAATGTCAACAATACCAATGTAACCATCTCATTTCAAGATCGACCAATATTGCTTGTAATGCTTAAAAGGCAACACACCAATATAATAATGAATGCTACCTGTAATTCCAATTCACCGCCTACATAGCAATCCCTTGATTTGCAGAGGGTTTTCCACCTCAATCCAAGGCATCGCGGTTGGTCATTTTCTCTTGCAAGCAGTTCGTGTGATCGAATGGGCCTTAGCCAATCATCCATCAGTCTACGACTGCGAGACAATACGCTCTTCTGGGCCAATGTTTCTCAGCGCAGCACATCATTTCACGCCTCATTTCACAGATTGGCTCAGCCTCTCCAGCAAAGACTAACGGCTTCAGCAAGAACTGACCGCGTCTGCAATTGCATCTAAATCGGTGGTCACATCATCAGGACGGTGTGAACAGTGTGGTTCATTGTAACTTCAATTGAATCAGGCGTCTGCTCCCAATTTAATTGAGGTGCTTACGGAATTGACAAGCAGAAGACGTCCCTTCTGCAGATTTCTTGCTTGAGCTGTCTATTCCTTATGCTTGACCACTTGAATGATGGGAAGGTCAAACATGTGGTCAGTCACCCTTCTGGCATGCCTCTGCGAGTCTATTTGAATGGTCAGCATTGCATAGGTCAGCACTTTTATAGTAACGATGACCGCAGGTGATTCTCTATGAAACTAAACAAACGATCTGAATGGTCATGACCTTATGACCCGCACCGTCGGTACACAGTGACGTCATGCAGTAGACACAAGACCTAGATCGTCAATATGTTTACAGGCATAAAAACACCTCTTGAACTTCCGCGATGCTCGCTTATTGAGCCGAGAAGAAGCGACCAACAAGCTGTCGAGGCTCTTACGTCGCTCCTCCAGCCGCGCAAAGAACCTCTCAAAGGGTCTTTGCTGAAACCTTGACGCTCCCCAGTGCTTTATTTGCGCAGCAAAAACCATTCCCTTCCTTTCGTTCTCTTTCTCTCTCCCACGACCGGAGTTTCCCTTCAATTCCCCACAGGGAAGCCATTTGTGTGTACCGGGAGTAAGACGTTCGATTTGCGACAATCTCATTGAAATACTCTATTATGATACGAGAAAGTAAACATAATGATGGGCTGTGATTGTGAGCATAGAAATTCAGGAATATTTCATAACTCTCAATGATATTCCGAATCAACCGGCAATAGACACGACAAACCAAATTCTTCTGAATATATGGTTGGCCGCATAGAACTCAGCAGCTCGCCATACACCTTCAATGCTTGTCAGTACAACTGATTAGTGTGCTACATCAATGTTTTTGTTACCTTGAATTGGGCTCTAAATGCGTTTACATTGCCTATGAATGGTACTCTCGCTGTCGGAGAGGCATTGGGTCGAGGATAATCAATGATGTTCACATAGTATCATACTGCCATGACGTCAGTGAACAATTATTTACTTTTGTTTGTATAGCTAATAATAATAAGTGAATTTCAACCTTTATTCCACCATGTATATACCCTACCGGTTGCAGTATATTACATTACTGTTCTGTGTATATTTACACGCAGTACATTGTGACCTCTTGAACTTCCACCCCGACCTCTGACCCCCGACCTTTGACCTGCGCTGCTTTATATGCTGATCTGATAATACAAACAGTGGAATTAATAATCAAGCTGGTGAATAGTTTCGGACAAGCTCCAGAAGAAATGAATTGATAACAGTAAAGACTGACTAAGCGCGTGGAACGGACGAAAGGAGTTGATAAGAAAGAAAGGAAATTGCTTTTCTGATTTCCAGGATTATGTTTGAAACGAACCGGAAGTGAGCTGGAGCCCTAACGGAAGTTCATTCGGGGTCGTTCAAAGATGAATACCGTTGTCACACAGTGCAATGTTTAGGTGGGTGCCTTCAATCCGCTTGAGTTAAATAGCGCGTGCATTGGTGTCTTACATGTGTTAGATCTGCAGATCTAGCGCTGAATTCGGAGCGCTTGGATCTGCTTGAAGATCCAGTCGCGGACGAAGCCGTCAATCACTATCGCGCCTGTCGACCAAGCCACGTCTAATATTAGATGCACCCCACAAGCATTACAGCGTCTTCAGACTCCCCAGCTGCAAGTTGCGTAAATCTTCATCTTAAAGCACTTTTACGCAGTCGCAAGAGTCGCCTTTCAAGAAGACGAAATCCGTTATGAATCACGTTTCGACTGATCGCAGTAATCTGTTTTGCTGGATAACTGACAACGGTTGGCAACGAGGATGCGAGTACTCCGAGCACTCATTGCTTACAGATGCTGCCCTAAGTCAAATGTGTGCAAGCAGGGGATGGCTTACGCGAAAGAATGATTAAGGATGAGCGTTGGGCAAAATACAGCTGATCTGGCAATCCATCTCAATCGAACCGGACACTAGTGGCCATCATGCAAGTAACAAACACGGATGACCAGTGGTCGTATAAATATGATTATGATTGACGAATCGCAGTTATTCTCCAGTCAAAGGAGCAGCTTACCACCCGGGCCCCTTGCAGTTCCCTTAGAGTCTGAAATAGAATGAAGCCCCCTTGCATATGCCGGTTATTCATGCTCAGGCGCGGCAACGTCCGCTGGGACTGTGCTTAGAGATTGAAGCGTTATCTCCTTTGGAGTTCTCGCTTTTATTAAGATTGAATGACAGCGGTAACCCGGTGGGAAGGGAGCGGAAATCACTATTAATAATCTGCAGTCGAAGAAAAATCCATTATGACTGAACATATTCCGGACGAAGCCGTGCCAAATTGATTCTCGTGATTTTTAGACAAGCCTTGCGACTGCTGAAAGAAGATAGAGGCTTCGGTTAAATCCGAATATTCACTGCAGCGTTAAAAGAGCTTGGCCTTTTGCACGCCTCGATGCGCTGAATGCCACCTCGGCTCCGGGATGAGGCCTCGGTTATTTGCGCCGAGATGGCGGCTGGAATCCCTCGTGAAAAATTGCATTGAGCCTCGAGGGTGTTCACAGCGACAACGCACCTGTGGAGAGAGGAGTTGCTGAATATCCGTTTTCACGAGTGACTATCACTTTCATTGGCTAAATATGCAATGCTAAAAGTTTCAAAGTGTTGCTCTCTCAATATCTTGCTCCATATGCATGTGATTGTTGTAAACACTTATTATTACCAAACACGAACAAAACCATACAAAAAATCAAAAGCACTCAAATCATCAGAGTTCAGCGAAACAACACGATCAAATGCAATGGTCGTGTCACGGAGTAATCTCAAACTGGTCTGTAGTTATTGCAGTGGCGTAATTCAGACAGCTCCAATCTCCATTGATCTTTGTATAGAGTTGATACGCAGGATCAAAAGCATATTGATCGAACATAGCATGATACATAGCGTGATGAACATTACCAGAGCAACATCAGCTCAACGAAGCGAATGTTTCCTCTCCAAGGACTAGTACTTTGTAAGGCTGCGCTATGAAAGAAGCCTCCCTTGCATCAAACGTGCTATAATTATGCACCCATCAATATCTGCCCAATTTGTGCTCTTTGGTGACCACGTGGAGGGTTGTTCACGGCAGAATACTCGCTTGCTTTTCTAACCGAATGACATCATGACATTCGGTCTGAAAAGCATCCAAAGAGAAGCCGCAAAATCAAAGCATAGTTCATCTTGTGATCTAATACTGGTGATATTACCGCGGAGTTATGAGAGAGTGTCATATGATAAAATAGTTTCTGTATTATGTTCAGCCATTTGAAAATTGCATTTTTTAAAGTAACCAAAATTTTGCAACGGAAGTGCAGTTGGTATGGTGTTTGCCGCGCATAAAGGCAGGAGCAAAAATGAAACTATACATGCGTCCTGTAAATTCATGATTGGGTACAAACGCAACCAATTAGCAGGCAGGTTTTTTTACTGTTATTAAATTTGATACAGAGGGATACAAATTGCAATCAAATCAACCATAGTCATCAAGCCATCTGGCTAGCTCATGTGTTGCTATAGCCATTGATTAGCATTGTCAATGTAGACAATCTCACATAGCGACCATTACTGTGTGATTTGCACCTATTGTCTGCGGGAGTTTCTTGGCTACAGAAAGATTGATTTTCGTCATTTTTTGTCGCCTCTGGCAGCTTTCACTCTGATGTATTCTATTGGTTTCAGAAATCAAGGTAAAAACGAGCTCTTTTTTGTCCCTGTAACCTTGCGTTAGAAATAATTGATTTCAACTTATGTGTATCACTGACGTTGAATTGTTTTGAATTCGTTGCAGTTTGTTCGGGTGCATTAGTTTTCCACGCTTTGCTCGTAGGCAATAGAGCGATTCTCAGTGAATCGGTCTGAGCCTAATCGATCGAAACAATGGCTTTCATTTGAATACAGAGACGGACGCAGTGCTTTTCGATATTCATGGAAATCAAACCAAGCGAATTGACTACAGTGTACGATATACTGGCTGTTAGTTTAAATTTCTTAAATTATAAAGGCTCTCCATCAAGTATTCCAATCTATTTCCTTCTTCCAATTCTTCTGTTATATCTTCCTCTTATGATGAAATAATTATTCTGCTATTTTATATGTTTTTTTTCCTTCTCACGTTTCCTAGCAAAGAGAAAGAAAAAAGAGAACGCTTCTAGGAAGAAGCTAACAGCTAAATAAATTCGATAAGATTATATACGAGTATTTTTTCGTTTGATTCATAATATTTATTTATACTACTCTAGTTTGGTGACAGGTATTTCAACGATTTCTTAGCCTCGTTACATTATACTTCATTCATTATAATTATGTATCTCTTTGTTTTTGCTGAATTTATTGAGTTTGTTGTTGTTGTTGTTGTTGCTGCTGCTGTTGTGAATTTTGTTTTATTATAATAATGAATGTTAACTTTCCAAATTTCATTTCAGAATAAATTTCATTGCAAAATAAATTGCATTGCAAAGCAAAATTCATTGTTAAGTAAATTTCATTTCAGAATAAATTTAATTGCAGAATAAATTTCATTGTAAAGTAAATTTCATTGTTAAATCAATTTCCTTGCAAAATAAACATAATTATATTGCGCCACCCTGTATATGCGTCATATATAATAATAATAATAATAGGCTGAGTTTCATCTTGGGCTTTCATTCAATAGCCGATAATTTTAACTGCAATGTTAGCTTTTCGTCGTTGTAAGTGTGTGCGTGACGAGGCTTGACTTTTCGGTGGTGTCATGAAAGAAGTAGACACCTGTTATAATAACATATTACCAAGACAACATGCAGATTGCAGGAGTATTAAGGACTACTTTTTTTAAATGTATAGGCTTCCATACCGAGATCAATGACACCCATAAAAATAAGAAAGGGTGAATCAAATATTCAGATGCAGGATTGCAAAAATCTAATCCCCATTTAGACCTTTTGCTGGCAGAATATAATATGAGAACATAAATCAATGATCCCCAGACATTGTATTCTGCAAGTCTGAAACAAATATGCGCACAAAATGAAATTAAACTACGGCGCCCATTTGCTGAATGTTGCGAACAATCTGATAAAAATGTGGCGTTGCTTTGACATAATTTGAATAAATACATTGGTGTTCGTTCAAAGGTTTGTAAATGTACGAATGAATATATCATGGTTGGCAATTAATTGAAAACATAATGCTGAGTCAACATAATGCCAAATTAAACTCATATTATTGACTTGGATATATAGTAAATAACACATTCAATTCAATGTAATTATATTAACTAAAACACTATAGCAACCAGTCTCCATAGTAACCAGGTATGACTGGTGACATAATACAGTAGATGTCAAGACAAGAAAAAACATACTAAACCTACTCCCAATTACTTACAAGAAGTTGGTTGTCCTCCTGTTTAAGGATCTTTAATCAGTGAATGAGAGACGGACCTTTTATCAGGTTAACAAGTGATTAGGACATCCGAATGAATACCTGTGTTGAGGACTAATAGGTGATTACGTTGCTGTGTGTATCCGTCCTGGGCAATTTCAGTAAGGGCTTCCCTTCAACTTAACAAGGAGATGTTGTATTCCATATTGCCATAAGATATTGCATACCAAAAAAATGTGACGCGCCTTCTAATGCTGCCAATCAAGAGAAGAACAAACCAAGTGGATCAATCGTCTGTTATTTCATTCGCATTAAGTTAGATTAAGCCCACTCGTAATTACCAACCGCTGTAATTGACAATCAAACAGCGACGGGAATGTCATTGTGATTACATCGAAGTGATTTGTGTCCCAAGTGCTTCAACGGATCCAATGCTTCTACCCAGAAGTCGATCAGAATCATCACCAGGTTTATTTTAGGAAATTTTTATGATATGATATATCCAGCGCGTATTCGGAAGATGACTTTGAACTACAGGCAAACAGAGAGCGGGCTATAATCACCCGTGAGGGCTATCTACGCACTATGATTTCCAGTGCTCCGCCTACAAAATCAGCAGCATATTCTCCGGAATCCCTAGGGCATACTTACGGGGCCTTTGGCGCCACTCCTTCGCGCCTAATCCGGGGAGAGCAGCGATGCCGAAGAAAGGAAGCCAGTTCGGCGGACGAACAGTGAATGGGATTAAAGGAGAGATGCGCCGTGTGCTGAATCAATTGCGAATCGTGTGATCACAGATCAACTCTCTGCTTCGACTCTCTTGTCTCAATGTCCCGCATTTCAACACTCCCATAAAACTTGATATTTTGAATTAGCCCCATTCTAGACGTATGCTGCCCTAGATTCGCCTGTCTTGGTAATTTTGTGTGGATCTGTGAAGCGGAGGTGTGAATCCCAGGATGCTAATCAGTGTCTGTGTTCAGATTTATTAAACACATTGAAACTGCGTGTGTGCGCTGTCATCAATACCTTTGAAGCCGACTTGATGAAGCCAATCTGGAGTACTGAGGGGTCGATAGAGCCTTATATATCGGAGCTTCAATTGATGCTTTTAAAAGTGACTAACAGAGCTAATCTGTTCAAATGATTGCCTTAAGCTGCGCGCCGAAGATACAAGCCAGAGTCATTAGCGGGTGCTGGGTTTTTAACCGGGGAGGGAGCCCCAATCAATAGCCACATCATGCGCGGTGCCTTGGGCCATTAGAAAACCATCATGCGGCCCTGCTTTGGCGGGAGAGAGCAACGATCGGAATGTGGCGGTCGTCCTCTTGCAAGCCAGCCTCATTGACGAGTGCAGCCGCGTGTAGTGAGCATGGACGCCAGTGTGGCTGGCGTGGGGAATAGGTTGCGATGATGGTTTGGATACTTGTGGTGCTCTTGGTCGACTGGGTGGCGGCTGACATCGAGAAGGGACTCACCAGGTACACGAACGGTGAGTACCTCACGGAGTTGTCGTTTGAGTACCTCAAAAGTGCGGTGTAATGTCGAAGTAATGCATCAATCTTCAAAGTGCCTTGATATTGGCAATGAGGTCTGTTGAGATCAGCTTTTGGAAGCTGCAGGTCAATGAGGAATGCATTATAGATAATAGAACAAATCAATGTGCCTTGATTTATGGCTGAAAATCGGCCCGTTTTGTGAGCATAGATATTTGCCTGGTAAGTTGCTGTTCGGACCCTAGATTTGACGGTTTTGCAAAAGCACTTATAATCTGTATGAACACAACATCACATTGATTGATGTTATAACAAATGCACTATACCAACTTACAAGACAAATACTGATTCAAAGTTTCATGGGTTTTCTCACTGTATAGAAACATTCATGCAATGAGCATTTTTTATATTTGACATATACTTGGTTGTTGATACTCACGTACGATTAAATAACTGCAATCACTCGTTGACAATCTAAAAGCAAGTTAAGACAAACCATATTAAATTAATAATTGCTAATGTTTCATGTATCTGACTTCTTGAAGCTTTGCCTTCATAGGTTCATAATTATACTGAAAACCTGAGGTGAGATGTTTACTTAATTAATATTTATTGTTCATCAATTCACGGAGGTAAGCATGATAATTGTTCATCTAATTATAGTCAAAATAATTTTTATATATTAATATTTTAGTAGAACAAAGCCAACGTGTTTTGTGAGCCTTAATCCCATAATGGATTCCTGTCATAGTGAACGGTACAAAAGTGTTGTGGCAGGCAATCTACATTTGGCTGCTGGTGGTTCATATATCGTTCAAAATCTGAAGCTCAATCGTTAGTAATAGAGAAAGTCAAATATCGTGCTGCACTGAATGTGATGGCTGAATTCTGCTTCATGAATTCTTGGGTCAGTTAAGCCTCAGCTAACAATTAAATAATCATTGCAATGTGTTCAAGTCAGAATAATAGATAACCCAACAAGCGCGTATAGATTCACACAGTGTGTGCTAAATCTGGAAACAATGTCCTTCATTACAGTGTCCGAAGGAGGCTGCAACTTTAATGACACATTTAATGCGACGTCAATGCGGGCATAATTCCGTTTGAATATTGCATTGGCATGCTTTCAACTTGACCCCAGGGCTTCAGAGCTGAGCACAGCATGAGATGGAATCCATTATTGATTATCAGAAGTGCTTTATCTGTTCGCACACTCCATTGGGCATCCTCTCTCTTTGCAGTCTTACCCGTTTGTTTAGCTGAATGATCCAAGCGAGATCCAAATTGCACACACGCCTTGTACGGATTGCTTTAAGCACACGCTCCTCGTGCAAAATTGCACCCAGTAATTGAATTACTTCGTGCTGAGCCCAAATCAAGACCGTCCCACCCCCGACTGGTCACTAATGAATGCTTATGGACAATAGCCCTCTGCGATGACCAGTTTATGTGACGTTGACCGTCAGTTCCCCATGGGGGCCCAAGTTAGCTTTGCCTCCGTGTGCTCATTGCTACTGCCTTGTTTCTTCGTCCGGTATTGCCTGCGCTTGTATTATGAGGAAGCAATTTAACGAAGCCATTCAATAATGCGAGCCCAGCTTATAGTGACCACTGCGCCCTTTATAACGACCAACGGCTCTTTTATTATCAATAAGCTAGCGTTATGGGGGGGGGGGGGCTAAATATCTGCCTTCCTTTTGCTAGGCTTGGATTGGTCTATTTTGTGATCATGCTGTTATTCTGAACGAAAGCTCCAAATGTGTCGTTTCAGTTTGTCCGTATTTGAATGATAGCATTCATATCAGTTCAGGGTTTATTTCCATTAAATTATAATATTCAAAGCATTTATCCTTAATATTAGAATATTCTTAGTGTTTATCATAATATATGTTTATGAAAAACATAGATGACAACAGCAAACGTCTTGGGTGCCACATAGAAGTAAAGATATCTACAGATTTATAGATAGGT
>KB310474.1:13629-23967 GCA_000328365.1 Capitella teleta
ATTATACATGGGCATGAATCCAACGAAGAATGCCTATTAAACTTTGATAATATGGAGTAATTTAGATAACACCTCACTGCCCTACATATCACCCTCTATGCAACAACCCTCTCAAGCACCTTGTTCACCGGCAATGCCTCGCTCTCCCCAATACTTCGGTTTTTTTTCTTTCTCATTAAATCCTAATACGCCGGCGATGTTATAACTCTCTAGGGTCATTCGGGCTACAATAAGAGTAGAGAAGGTTGTGTTAGATCAAGATAGAGAGTTGTGTTTATGTCCATGTGGCCAATGCAATCAGGACATTGTTGTAGCGCCGTTCAATCTCGTCCGCTAGATTTGAGTAAACAACCAGCTACATGATTGAATTCCATGCATTGTGAGCGCCTAGCGCTGTCAGAAAATCATTCTTTATGAAGTCAAAACCAATAATGGCCCCCTGCGAGCCCTATAAATGGATTGCCATTGTGCCATCTCCCTTGGCAGCCCCTACCCCCTTCTCTCTCCTTCTTTTCTCAGACAGGGCTATAGTTCCGGTTATTTGTCCTACAAATGGACCGAAGCAGAAATCATCCATTTGTGCTTAATAGCTCTTGCAGCTGAGACAACGAGCGGCGTGCTCTTAGGCGAAAGACATTATGGTTAATACTTATCGAACACTTGGTTCATAATGCATGTATTATCTTATCTTATCTTACCGTATTGTGCACCTGGATGCCTCAGTTGCTTCGTCGATATGCTGATGTAACTTCCGTGTCTTCTACTGAACCAACTGTCCCTTTTGTCCCGGCTTGGAGACATGTTTCCTACTTGTTTTTGTTTTTTGATTTTTTTGTTTTTTCGGTTTTTTTTTCTCCTTACTTGAGCCAATTTCAGGTTCATATACGTCAGAAGGACAACTAACTCAATAACGGGTGCAGATGAATGATAATATGAAAAAACACAACCATATTTGAACTAAGATAATTAGCTCTGTAAAAAAATAGAAAAAAAAACATATCGAATAAAAGCACGGTGTGCAGTCTCAGTAAGAAGTTGTCTAAGTACACGGCTAATATCAAAGTGCAACATCACACAGAAATCACCCTCTCCATTTTTGGCCAATTCTCTCCCGGACAAAACAAGGAACCCAATGACAAAGCCTTCGTAATTGTATTTGCATAAACTCTCACGCGACATCTCAGTTCCTTCTCGCGAATAGTAGTTAAATTTAATGCTCTTGGAAGTCCTCGATTTTCACGTTTCTGGGAAATGCGCGTATCATGCGCTGGGATTCAGTTGAGCCAACTGACTGCATTATTGATCTGTATTCACGAGGTGTTCATTCTCCTCCAGGGAGCAAACATGAGGTTCTTGTGTGATTAATTCATTCTCTGTTGACTTTCCTAATGCATTTCTGGCCGCGAACTGCAAAGAGGCGTGCAAGTTAATGAGACGCCCGCGAAGGAGCCGTCTCCACTGCTGATGTTCAACCTTTAATCAGGCGTCTATGCGTAGTTCAGCTCTAAATAGAAAAGTGTGCCTGTAACTGGCCTTAACAATGCGCAGTTGCAATATGTACAATTTTCATAATTCCACTCGCCAAGATGATTGTTGAAATGGGTTTAATTAGATGTTAGTACGTCTCAGGGTATCCGAAATTATCGGCGTAGCTCAGTCAGCTGCCTCTAAGATCCACCCCAATGTCAGCATCTATGAATGAACGATCAGTGCAGGTGTGAATTGCGGTCTTAGATCTTCTGCACACTCCACGATGACTCAAACAGTTCCTTGAAATCTGAAACAAAAAAAAAAAGACAAAAAAACACTGTGGATTCAGCAGCCACCATTAATAGCAGATTTCTCTAGAAATGACACTTGGAAGCAGCGCTTCTGGGGACAATACTGTCCATTCAGAATGAGAGTGTGAAGACATTTCGGCATTGATTGAATGTTCATAGTGATCTGGCGGACACCTCATTCATTGCACCTGAAGGTCTGAAAGGAATCGCCATTGCACCCATTCTGCACCTGAGCAGGTTGACAGAGGTGAGAGGTCAGCGTAGGTTCGAACTTCCAATGTCCATGAATTACAACCAACGAGGTCATATTTTACCTGGTTTAGCCAATATCATCGTGTGCTCTTGTAGTGCGCAATGATCAGGTATAGGCGAACTAATGCAGCGCTGGAAATGTCCTTGGCGCGGCATAACTGTATCTATTTATGAACCAAAAACTAAAGAGCAGCCATCAACATTAGCGCAAGAAATAAGTTCTCTTTATGGAAACTTGAAAGAAAAGATGACGAATTAGAACATAACCATAAAATATATGCATTTAGCAATGTCCCAAAACAAAAATAAGATCTGGACACATGTGGAATCCCTGTTTCCAAAAAAAGATACTCAATTATCACATAATATATGCAATTTTATATCTCGCAGGCAACGCTAATCAACACGCCTACTGTGAAAACGAGGTCTTCAACGCGTCATGTGACCCTGGTCACGTGGTCGTGATGACGCGTGCGCACTACGGACGCATGAAACTGTGTCGCTGCGTTATCCTGGATTACGGTCACATCGGATGCGGAGCGGACGTCTTAGAGTTATCCGACACCCGGTGCTCCGGAAGAAGGCAGTGTGAGATCCGGATTCCAGACGCCCTCTTTGCGAAGATGAAGCCGTGCCCAGATGATCTGAAACCCTACCTCGAAGCAGAATACAGATGCGTCAAAGGTGAACTTTCCTTGGCCACTGCCTTTACGTAAAACCTCCACACACACACAGTCATCCTGTGCACAGTTTTATTCCTCAGTTGTTCAGAACAAATGATTTACTTGATCCAGTGCATTGCATGTAAGGTATCACCAGAATGCTACCACGATCTATCATTTGCTCAGACCTGTGTGATGGCAAAGCATAAAAAATAACAATAATTTAAGCTTAGGCCAGATGATTACCATCTCTGTGGTTGGCGTTTCCACATAAGCGGATCATAATATTATATGTATTCAAAAGTCATCGGCCGGATTTAAAAACATACATTGCATAACAGTGAATAAAGAAAACAAGCAGAAACACCCAAACAACGAACCAGTCACACACCGAATAGAAGTTTCCTATTTATGGCATCTCTAATCAGTGGATGTTTTATCGTTTGCTGGTCTCTGACTCTTACTAGGCCGTTAAGCACGTCTGGTATAGCAAAGTTTTGCTCAAAACATGGTGCATACCTCTCATTTTACTAACAACTACATTTGACAGAGATCTGTCCGGTTGTTTGTCCCTCAATAAGACGTCCCTTGGGTTGCCTCTTGAGAGTCCAGAAGTAGAAACAGACAACCTGAAAAAGCTACCTGTTATGGAGGGGGATGAGGAGGAGGCGGAAGAAGAACACCTGGAGGAGGAGGTGAAGGTGGAGGAGAAGGAAGATAAGGAGGTAGAGGAGGAGGAGGAGGAGGAGGAGGAGGAGGAGGAGAAGGAGGAGAAGACTACCTGTAATGGTATACATCCGCTGCGTTTGCTAACAGCTGACTATTTCTTTACGCTATCTTATAACTGGGGCGGAGTACAGGTATTGTGTCGATGGCCAGGTAATACAGGGCTTTCCTTGTGCAGAATGTCCTAAATTGGCCAAAAGGTTACGAACCTTGAGAATACACGCACACTAGTTGCAGGCACATATCTTAATATACTGTCTTACAAAAGTGTTCGTTGCTAATGGTTATGACTTAATTACTGTTAAATTTGGAAGCCAAGGTAGATTCACAAAAGACATTGAAACTTTATGAACATCGGTTTTAATGCAGTGTTTTTCTTTCAGTTGAAACTGCAGCCGAGACCTGCGTCGGGCAGCACGCTCTGCTTCGCCAATCGCCTCATGGATCCATCGCCAATGTGATAACAGAGGCCACGGGGTGCGGAGGATTACGCAATCCTTGGGTCATCCAAGTAGAACAAGGACAGAGTATCAGTATAACGTTATTGGACTTTAACGTGTACACCTTCAAGCAAGGATACGCAAAACCTAACTGTCTGATCTACGCACAAATCCGTGAACGTCTGACCCGCGGTGCTCGCAATGTGACAGTGTGTGGTGGCAACAACAGGCAGCGAGCTGTGTACACCTCAACCACTAATAAGATTGAGGTTGCGATCGTCTCAGGCGAGAAGGGCGGAAAAATCCCATACTTTTTGCTCAATTATGAAGGTGGGTGTGGTATGTTTTGCGGTGGTTGCTAATGTTCGCTTGTTATTTGTGTAGCCGTCGGCTGCCCGGACCTAGTTCCCCCTCCCCACAGTCACGTGGTCCGTGAAGGGAATCGTTTAGCTGTCAAATGCAACCACACCAGAGACGTCTTTCACTTACGCTGTTCAGCCAATCGCTGGCATGGCGCCTTAAGCAACTGCAGTGAAGGTAGGAGGTCACGTGTCAATAGTGGAGGTCAATGAACTGTTGTTTTCTTCTTTAGGAATATCATACACTGTTGAGCACACAGAACCAAACAGCGATACAATTCCTTATGGTAACGCACGTTATTTAAATAACACTGCGCCAATGATGATGTTTTTTATCCAGGCATGTCAATATTAATAGTCTTAGCAATCGCACTCACCATCGGTCTATTTGTGTTGTTAGTCGGGCTTATTTTCCTACGAAGGTGAGTCATTATTTTCATCCATTGGACTCCTTGCGCAGTCTCTAACTCGGCAGGCAACGGGGCCTGTGCATGGCCAGGCAACCAGAGCCCTCCGCCTGTCACAGTCGAATAGACACGGATGACAAAGACTACGTCAGTGCAATGTGGATTCGCAATCGAGATTCGCCTAAAGCAACTCCCAAATGGAGGGATACGGACAATTATTCGACGTACGCGCCAGCATCGGAGCTTCCGCCTTGCACTCCTTTGATGGAGCGAGGGGCGCGCCCTCCCCTCTACGGGCAGCTGCCCCAACAGAAGCTGCCGTGCGGCTGCAGTACCTACGTAGATTCAGGTGACCTCAGTGACTACGTCAGCAGACAGCAGCTGCTTGCGGCTCAAGGAGGTCGCCCAGAGAAGTTGATTCTTCGGCCAGGAGAACCGGCTCAGTATTTCATTGTGGAGGCGGATCGACCTCCGCCCAGCAAAACCGGGGGGTCAAGGTCGAGTGTTGTGATGCAAACTGATGACCTGAAAATGAGATTGCGAGTGAACGATGCTGGCGAGAAAGTTGTCGAACACCAACCACTGATGGAGGTACTTCCGCCGGAAGCCCCCTCGGTTGCCATGGCCACGCAAGAACAACAGGGTCCGCCTCCGGATGTCAGTTACTCAGCGATATGCAAGGAACGTTTAGACAACGAGGCGAACGACGAGGTCCTTCCGAGGTGCTCGCATCTTCGCTAGCTTCGATTCGCTTTCTGATTCTTTGCAAAAACTATAACCTCTCTGCACTCATGTTATTAGTTGGGATAGCTGTTCTACCCAGACCTTTACTTGGACCATTTAGTGAAATTTTGGTTTGTAATAAAGTGGCAAGATCTCCTGTTTGATGTTAACACTGTTGGTGCATAGATACATGGCTACATTGTTATGTAAGCACTGTCACTAGCCTCCATTGTGCCACAATGCTACAAGTAGTAGGCACTAAACACTTTTCACTTATCACCAACGTAGGCGTTCACAATGGTGACAATTATTGAGCTCACTGTATACATACAATACACTTGGAGGCAGAATAGTGCCAACCCAAACCAGACTGTACTCAACATTTCACATTGCCATTGACAAGAACATACAAGATATACACATTTGCATCACCCGTATTAAGCCAAAGTAAAAATTGTGAGCTTATATTTTGATTTTAAACGATTGATTCGACAGCAGAATAATAGAATAGCAGAATACCTCTCGCCAATTAACGCTTTATAGCCCACATTTCAGCGTTGCTCTCATAGGTGGGATGATCGCCATGCGTATTACGTAATCCATTTGACATTGACCACAACGCAAGTGGCTCCTGCAAGACAGCACCATTGTCCCAAATGGCCGCGAATCAGTTTGGCGCCGAGCCTACTTAAGCATTCTCGGCGTCCTCTTGGCCTGTTCACGATGCGACCGCTCGGCCAATTACCGGTTATATTTGCTACATTCCGACCATTCATCATGTTCAGTTAATATCAATCTCAGCGGACGAGGAAAATCAATAATACGGCAAATAGGCAATTATGGTCAGATTCTTGGTGGTCGACATCGTCTGCGTTTGCAATGGAGATCAGGTCTTGCGTCATCACAAACCGGCCGTACTAATGCAGTGGGGTTACTCCACCGGATGTGCGCTTCATTTGCAAGAACGTCGCAGAGGAATTGGTGACTTTGCTTTGGGCAAACAGCGAGAGAGAGAGCTGTTTCCTGCTCCGTCTGCCTTTTCATCGGGCGACGTTTTCACGCAGAGTGTAACATACTGATTTTGCAATCAAATTGAGGTATCAAATACGCTTATGATAGCATGTAGCCTCTGTCTCTGTTCATTTGATACCCGGAAGACGATTGTGAGTAAAGGTGGGCGTGAAATTAGACCCTCGCATATACCACACCAGTGTGCCACCCAATTATGGCAACAGCGCCTTTATATTAATCCCTGGTCTATATGGCGCAGGTGACGTCAGAGAACTGTCAATCACACGATGCAATTCCATTGATCACGTGATATTAAATCAATGCCCATTGTCCATAATTATGGCAGTACGCACTGCATGTGTCGGGGCCAGCGTAATGCTGTGATTAATCGGTGTTTAAATCTCGTAATAGCGGCCAATGCACACACCTTCGACCCACACCGCCCTTTATATGTCTGATGGATCGTGGAGTGCCATATTACACATTCCTGTCCCAGATACCGTTAAGAAAAAACCCACTTGACAGCTTATCAATATAGTCCACCACGATGTCGCCGTTTGGCCTCCGCGGGGGATGCCAGCGTCCAATACGCAATTGTAATGATGATCGTCCCGTGGGCTAAAACGTTGCTGCAATCGATATGTGGTGGTTGCATTTAGCCAGCCTGCCGGCTACGCAGTTGCTCAATGAATAAGATAGATGCAGTGTTGTCAAAGTTCTTTTGAATAACAATCCATGTTTATAGATAGTGGATAATCCATCTTCATTGATATCTTTTGTGATGGTACCCTCCTCACAAATCGCCACCTTAAGAGTCATACATTCAACCTGAAGAACAAAGAAACAAGAACAAAACTACCCCTCGCCCCTCCACAAAAAATCTAAGGATAAAACATGTTATAAACAATTCACGAAAATTGTCTTTTCTGAGAAATATTGCGGTTGCTAATGGTGCAAGCATCGTTGCTTTATTTACTGAAATATTTATACTGATTGCTCGAATTATCTTCCATGGATGATTGGAAGTGCTTTGCAACACACATTAAACATCGCTAGCCACAAATGTCCGTGTCCGAATATCTCAAATATAACTGTACCCTCGTTTGTGTTCAAATAGAGTTGATCTAACAATGCAATGCAACTTGCAGCGAATTGCATCGCCTGACAGCCGTAATCCGAGTAATGTGATTGCTGAGATTTAATTAGCCAAATGTGTCCCAATTAGTGAGAATATTGACAGAATATCAGGTTTGTTTGAGAGAACATGACGAAATGCGGAATCTATCCTGATTACTCGGGAAAACATGCCACGTCCCTGGAACTGCTACAAGATTAAAGAAAGGCAAGAATTGTTGAACAAATAAAAGGGAAGAAGATAGAAAATGATAGGAATTGTTATGGGTGATGCTAAGTAAGACAGGAATATGTAAAACTGCAAGAGGAGTTCGGTGATAGTCATGGGATCAAAGAGAAGCATGTTGGAAGATGTGCGAAGGAGGGATAAAGTGAGAGGTTGAGCAGGTAGAAAGTTGACAATTTTGTTACTTGTCTTTCTGTGTAAAACTCCGTGACGGCGCCTCGTATCTCAGCAATCACGATCCCAAATAACAGGGCAGTCTACGGTGATTCGCTTTCCAGTCTGCAGCCTGGACATCAGTAGCGCAATCAGGTCAATGCGATTGAGCAAAATCATGCGAGTCGGTTGCGCCATTTGAACGCCAGCGAAACGTATTGCGTGGCTTTTTTTGCAGCGATATACATGCAGCACACGAATGGTCAATGATCCCTCTGGACTTTCTCAATGGGGTCGACATGAGCAGCTGAATTACCTTACATTGGATCTTGAGCTGCCAACACAAGGAATTGGTACGCGGACTGACTCGAAAACGAAGTGAATGGAGGCTATTTGCTGGCGGAGGCCGTTTAAGGGCGGATGAGGTGTCACCTACAACAGCTCTGTGAACTGAATTTCAAGTGAAAAAAGCGACTGAGACAATGATGCTGATTAGGGAAGAACACTGTCAAGTTACTTGCTATTGTTCATTTGGATTATGCACGCTACCTCGTGGCAAACATAACGTTATGTTGGCTGAATGTGTTCCTAGTAATTATAAACATTATTTGAACAGACACCAGCCTATAACAAAAGCTGCCCACAGCACTGGAGTTGGAGTACGATGTCAGCATAGTGGATCAGCCCTCCATGTTTAATGCCTTACATTCAACCCCATCGATGTAAGCATTGATTCTCATTGTTTTCTTACCTGAGACCAGCGCAATGTTTCACGACTTGCAGCACGCGAGTCTCTCATTATGCCTCATTAGCAGGGATCGGTGAGAAAAAGTAGATCGACCTCAATGACGATGTCCCTCACACCTGCCTCTAAACCAGATTGGAGATTACGTCACTTCTGGTAGAATTAAGGGTCAAAAGGTCATGATGGGGAAGGCAGACTAAACACAGCAAAACTGCATTGAAAACAATGACTTACAGAGCAGGGTATATTTCGTGCATGCTGATCCTTTTATATTTTGCATATGCATGCATATTCATGAAATTATTTCGTTCAGCTATCAATTAACGTGCTGCAGTGAAATTTTATGTAACTAATATTAATACTGGAGTAGAAAGCATTGTTGAATGACAACATATATAACTTCTAGTATAATAAGAAGGCATATATTTCGTTTTCACATAAGTGTCAATTCATAATTTGATCCTCAACCACAAATAAAACGAACATTTCAGAAAGAAGGACAAAGCTATTTATATCCAGGACGCACACATGGCTCGAATAGCGAACAAATCGACGGAGCACGTTTTGCGGAAGTTCGGTTGTTATGGTAACGACGGCGTGTTGAAAACAAAATAAAGAAAAAAACATTCATGAAGTGCCCAGAAAATGATTGCCAATATATACACGAACCATTGCCTTTTGAGATTTGATGACATTTTACTTATGCGTGGGAAAAACGATTGGAAAACTGTCAATTGAATTTCACCCATGGTACATTCAACTAGTGCACAAGAACATGGTGAATATGCATCGATAAAATAAAGCATTCAGTATCGCAAATGGTGATTTTTTAAAGTCTACATTTTCTTAATTAACCTCTGCCATGATGATATCGGCAAGTAATGTCTTTCTCGGGTAATCCCCATTAGTGTTTTTGTGCAATCTCCCATAATGACCGGTATGTCTGTGTTCTATACAAATCGCATGCGTTATATAGAGCAAGCATCAGAGCCAGCCGAAAGGAACTCTCATGCCTAGAGGATTATCATTACTGATCATTGACTTGATGCGATGAGATACGCACTGGAAATATACCGCTACAATATGCGGCATAATTATGAAAAAAAAAACTACGAGTATTAAAGTGTCTATGACACTTCAGCCCCTAGATTACATAAATCGATTCGCGGAGGTTTCATTATGCCCTTATATGGGTCAAAGTTCAATGTAGTGCGACTTCTAACACTTTTAGAACGCTTTTTCCGAAAAAAAATCAGCCCCCTCGCTCCCGAGATTTGAAACGCGAGATCCCTCCGGATCGACGTTGTGACGTCACAAAACACCAAGGTATAGGAAATTAACATGGGGAGACGACGAAATTTCCGATTACCCGAAAACTAAAAATCAAAACAAATAAATAACATTCGCCATGTTTAGAACAACTTCCGCTCTATTCAATCGACCAATCAGCAGACAGCAAAATACCGTCTAATACTATCTACAACCCCCAAAACTGAGCGCGCTATGCATAGCGATTCGCGCCATAAAAAAACAAACGTAACTGCATGTACCAGGCTTCTAGTCAATCCAGATCGCAGAATGGGGAAGAGGGAGGGAGTGGTAAATTCGGTGACTTAAAAATATATTATTTCACGTGAACTAAACTGAATAATGGGGCTATAATATTACTGATAAATATTATTTACATCTAAATTTGTTAGCCCTCAACAGTCACTCCTT
>KB310474.1:27009-49933 GCA_000328365.1 Capitella teleta
GTCTGTTGATGTGGTCTGTATTGAGTAATTGAAGAATGGTGACTGTGGATTGTAGTGTGATTCAAACTGTGGGTTTTTTTGTGTTAGGTTTGTTGATGAAATGAAGCCGTCAATTTAACGTGTAAAGCATGGATCTACATGTATAGTTGGAAGGCCTTCGGTTGATGATATCAGTCTTTTATCGATGTGAACTTTGTATTTTTGGTGTGAACGGACAGTTTGTAACGATCAGGGTCATTAGATCAGCCACCAGCGAATGATGTATGTTCGTGTATTCTCTACCCAAAAGTGTATTACATTGTCAAAGTTTATAGAGTCGAACTAGACTTAAACAGCATGTAAGTTGTTATTAAAGCCATGTAAGTGATAAACGGATCAGATTGGCGAGGTCACGGAGAGGTCACGACTTGATAAGAAATTAGGAGAGAAATTATTCTGAAAATTGATGTCAAACCAAACATAACGAGGTCATAGTTGTGTCATTATACCTGTAACACGTTGAGCCGTACAGCATGAGGGTGCTATACCATCAGACCTGATGGTTAAAGAAGCAGCAGCGAAAAGGGAAGTTCTTCAGTGAAATCCCAATGTGTCGACTTCTAATAAAATAAGCAATGGATTGCACCGGATAATAACGGCTGCGTGTTGATACCGTTCATGGGTGATTTTTTGCAAGCTTGAAATGCAAGGCAACAATGCCATCTCATATTCAATCATCTTAACCAAAATGAACGCACCTGCTTCCAGGCCTTTTCCAGCCTTCAAAAGCTGAGATGGCTTGTGCTGAAATAACGTCCTAAATCGCCACACATTCGTTGATATGCTAAGTTGTTTAAGGTTGCCAGAAATATATGTTGATTTTTTAATTAACATGGATGAAAACGCTCAATTTGAAGGTATTAATTTGACGTTTATAAACACAAGCAATGTTCATTTTCTTAAAACACATTATGAGTTGAATATTGTGTGAATATTGATTCCAAGAAAAATGACGTCTTATATCTTAATCAGCTGGTGTGTTGTTGATGCCAATTACTTCTGGATGCGGCATCAGTTTAACTGTCGAATCAGTCGTCTGCGTAAAATAATTATCATCAACTTGAGTAACGAACTCAACACACGACTCTCAAATGAAGGAACACACAACATTAGTATCAAATTTTACAATGCAATCCGTGCACTCTGAGAAAATATTAGATTTTTTTTTTACTCAAGTAGAATAGTTTGGATAGAGATGAGTGCGACACATCTACTCAATGTTAAACCAAAAACTCTAAAATTTGCTCAAATGTATCAATTATTCCTAAAATAACTACCAGGTATGGATTGATAATGTTAATCTACGCCCATGTATGCAAAGAAATCAAGTAAGAAGCATATTGTGAATGAGGGAGGAACATTTAAATGCGATTGGTGAGTGATCGCGAAGAGAGCAAAATCAGATGAGCCCGTGAACGAGCATCAAGAAATGTTATCATCTCTTGTATGGCGCTTCAATACAAAATCTGCTTTATTTTGATTATAGGAAATACACATGAGTGCTACTGTCAACTCAAATAACCGAACTCGATTTCGTCTCGTCAGATATTTGGCTCCACATTAACTTGAACATAATCGCCTCCTTCCCGTGACGTATCTCTTAAGCCACGCACGCAATCAACAAATCAGCTGTCTCAATATTTTAGCATTATGTACATGCCTTCGTTTCGCCTCGTAAGTTATCTTTGTCAACCCATCTTGGCGAATGATAAAAAAGTATTTGGCTAACACACCTCAAACAAAAATTATATATTGCGTCATGCTATGGCTCTGAAGTGAGGCGATAATGAAAAGATAATAATTACTGCACCAAAAATATAATTATTGACCCCAAAAAAAAAAAACAAAAAAAAATGGCGAACTGCCTTCGCAGCTCTAAACTAATCAATCATATTTAAGTCATTAAATCAAAGTGACACCATATGTCTGACATATAATTACTTTGATATATCACCAAACGTGCTCGCTCCTCTGTGATGGGCTCCAATAATGTTTCACGATAATTTATTCTTTTCTTCAATGTATAATTAACCTTGATTGTTTTGCAGTGGTGTGTATGCATAGGTATTATTTCCTTTACATTTGTAAATTCATTGTGAATGAGCTAACTGTCGCATGAAAATGTGGGGTACCCTTCGCCCTACATTACATACACTGTGTTCTAACGTGCTGTTATCGGCTAATGAAAATACACACCTACTGACATTGTTTTCCGCTGTAAATCATTGAGAACGTTGTGTCAGATTGAATGCTGGATCCACCATACTGAATCACAATCAGAATAGTGAACACACATAATGTATGAGAAACAGAGAACATCCTGAGTGAGCATAATATTGCGAAGAACATTCGGGTTCTGTGGTGATCAACCGCTGCGTAAACAGACGACGCAAAAGAAGTTCGCAGACGCAAAGCGCGTGTTTCTTGGCACCGCAATTATTGGAGCTTATATGTCGCGCATGAAAGATTCATCAGAATGACGAACCAGGGTTGCTCATGACGCTATGAGGCAACACTAGTAGGCTGTCTTGTTCAATTGCATATTCATCAGTCGACGCTCGTAGTTTTATCACATCAACGCTCTGACCTTTCGACCTTCCCATTGCATCCAAACCAATGTCGTGCGCTTACGGGGTGATCTTTCTGAAGACGGAGCCTTCAGCGTCAAATTCTACTCAGACCATCAACAGTTTGCCGCTTATCGCTGACATCATATGACTTGTGATCGGGAATTCAAATACTGAAATCATGGTATGTTAATTATCGGTTTGAGTCATTGTGAATTAAGTAGTAACCAGAATGACTGTGTAATGTCAAAGCGCTTATTTATCCTAGCTTGGAATTTAAGGGGAGTTTCAATTGAATTGCTCTAATCGCGACGCCTCGGCATTCAACAAGATGTTCTCCTTAAATATAAGTCTCAGATGGTTCTAAAGAAGACAATGTAAGTAAATGTCCAGCGAGGCTTGAAATTTCATCTATATATTGGGCTGACCTTTGACCCATAAAACCCTCGGTGTTTTTTTAGCAACATTTTGTATTTCATCAGCTTTTATTACTTTGTTTTGCAATAAGTCTTATCTTACCCTAGCTCATACGAATTATGGATGCTACCCACTGCTTCTCATCCTCCTCTTCTCTCTTCTACAAAATGCAATCGATCGGTGAGTAGGTATAAAGCTCTGGAGGAAGCATTGAAGGATTGGCCGAGATCTTGTAGGGCGGGAGCGCCCACGAGACTTCTTACACGGCGCAGAAGTCGTGCACGGAATTCAGAAATCAACTCGTGTTCTTTGAAGAAGCAAATCGGGTTATCGATCGCACCGAGATTTCGATGCAAGGCTCAGTCGTCACACATTTTCCATCGTCACGGTAATATGAGTGCAAGTATAACGGCAGGCTAACAGGCTGCGTTGACGAACGGGGTGTGTCTATGAATACTGAGCGTAATAAGTTTCAAAGAGACAATGATCTAAACATAGTAAGAACTCCGACTTCTAAACAAAATCCCGACATGCTATTCAGATCATATTCCGCCACCAACTCAATGAATTCATAATTATTTGCTTTGCGGCGCCAGATATTTTATCGGATATTGATATTTCACTATCAATGAGTGTTGAATGCAGTATTGTTCCGGGCTCTGTATAAATAAGTCCTACGTGTTGAATACTGGCTGTGCTAGAAATATAACAAAGGTGAAGATGAGCCAATGTCATCTAACTGTATCCAAGTAAATCGTGATCAAATACGGATGGGTTTAAAGATCAAAACTATTAACACCATGCTTGATGAGCCTAACACTATATATATAATTTATTATAATCGCAACTAAGCATTGACATTACAGAAAGAACAGAAAAGTGACACTGGCGGCAGGCGCATCATCAGACACATGTGCTAGTCTCACAACTGTGCACTCGCTTACTCTTCCGTGTGAATACAAAAGACTCGATTTCATTGGTGAACACATCACCTGTGTATCGTATTTGTGCAGCGAATTCTTTCATGTTTCAGCTTTGAATGTGAACATCCAATAAGCCAACGCATTGACTGCAATTGTTCAAGGATGCGTGCGTTTTGCCGAGGCGGAAGCGGTCTTCTGCCTCACGTCTCACTCGATTCAGAGCACTTCTTTCATGATTCTATGAAGTTTGACTTGGTCGCAAATCTTTGATCTGTTTGAAATTATCTTGGTAAAATGTCCGTTTCACTGTCATCGCTGGCTTATCTTCCGATTGTAGCCTTATCTTGATTAATTCATTTTCTTTGCCTTATTTGCATTGCTGATTTGAAAATCAGTTAACAATCGATTCATTTTATGATTACACGTGTTTTTATCTCCGAATTCACTTTCATATCGTGCTCACACGACAACATGAACATAGACATTATACTGTGTATTTCAATCAATAATCCTGCTTTCGGGTTAATGAAGTTATCTTTGTAATTATTGCTTTTCAGCCCTTATTACCTTATGACATTTATCGTGTTTTCTGTTTATGTACGTCATTTAAAAGGTAAATATATAACGTCACAAATGAATACTTTGCTGATTGAGCAGCCGGGTTATATATTTACGACCACTTCCATATACTGCAGCTATTCCCATCCACTCAACACTGAAACCATACAACCCTCGTCTTGGAGAAATGTTCCCCAATCAAGCGTTCACCCCTGCTTATCCAATGACCTATATGACCTCTGCCGACACACGAGTCGTAATTGTGAATAATGGGCGGGGGTGGGGGAAGGGTATCAAGGTCACATGCCAACCAAGTTCACAATACACAAAGATTATAATGAGTAGTGATCACACCGCACTTTGTCGCAGAGGAGTTATGAAATATATTGCTGTCAATCATGATATTCCGGTAATTCAATCGGAGCGTCCTTTTATTGCCTCTTTCTACGATTAAGAAAAAACAAAATTATTTAGAATCGTTATCTGAGCAAAAACTAGGAGCTCCCGGGTACAAGGATCTTACTTCTATATTATAAGAATCCGATGAATGGGCAGTCACTGCCTTCTGATCATGAATGACTTTTGATTACCAGCCTCAATTTGCTCGACTAATGCAGATTCCTTGTAGCCGATGCGATGCCAAGGCCGATGCCTGACAGCGAACAATTATTCTGAAATCATGCTACATTCGGCAATCGATGCATTAATTTGATCCAAATGATTATGATAAACTGTTTAACATATAAAACGTAAAGTTTACAGTAAATTATGAAGATTGCAGCATAGTCTAGTTGCCCAAATTGTGGAATTAACTGTAAATCTTTACATCGGTTGAGGTGTTCAATGCAAGATGTGCAAATGAGAAACATCGACCCGAAAGGAAGAGAAAACCAGACCGGAAAAAAAGAACGCACACAGAATCCAAGAACATGCTCAACAATCCCATCACGCATGCGCGTATTCGTGTACGACACTTGGAAACCGAGCAAACATCGGATGACATCACTCATTCAAACTGAGCACGCGCCTTAAATCCAGTCACGCCATCTCTGTGATATTCATACTTGCAGTCATTTCCTCTCGTGGATTAATTGTAAGTTCCAATGCGAGTCAAAGTCTCGTTCCTCATTTTTTTTTTTTTTTTTTTTCTGCAGGTGAACCATGTGATGTAATTATTAATTGTTTGCAGAACTTTGGACAAATCAGAAAACAAACACGAGTGCTACCATTGCGTCGGTGCTTTAACAGAGGCGATGCGAATGTTTCTTAATTGTGTGACTTCGCTGCGTTGAGCGCTCTGACCCCTGGTGGGAATCGAGTGCGTTTCTTCTGATTCCATTTGCTCACCTAATGCAAATCCCGTGTTTCTGATCCGATGCTTGTTGCCATCCAGTTTTGTGTCCTGAGTTCATTATGGTCAGCCTGCAAAGACTTCTCATCGGCACGGACGGTCACACTTTAATGTAAAATCAGGTGCGGGTCAGGTAATGCCCTCTTCATATAATTATGACCACATTTGGCAACATTCTTATTCTTTATTTGATAATAAGAATAGTGTTGTTTTATAGCAAATTGATCGCAGAAATAATTGATCACAACACAATGTTGATCAAAATAAACTCTGGAGAAAAAAAATGGTGACATTGCATCACAGTGGTTTACTCGCTGGAGCAAATAGTAATAGAAATAAGTTAATAATATGCTCGTAATAAAAATTCGGGGAGTTGCATAATATTCGCTCATAAAGCTGGTCAAAAATCGCCGAATCATTAGAAAATATCTTGATCTATTAATTGAGACTTATGCAATAAAAGTTAAAAGCGTTTTGATTTGTAATATCAATCATTGTTTATATTCTGTGTGCAGCATCTTACTTGCAGGTGAGCCTGTTTGATCTGTGATGCATTAAAAGGATGCAAGAAGCATTATGGACCAGACGATGTGAACACGGATTCAGTGCACAAAGTCACACTCTGAATACTGAGTGCTTGTGCACTTGGAAGCAGTGCAAACAGCGCAAGGCACGAACTTGAATTTCCAATTCAAGGCCTGTCTCAGGCGAAACATGTTCCTGGCGAACTGCTTCGGTTCTTGCAATATAATCAACTGTTCTGTCGAATGCGTTATGTGGTTTGATTAATGGCCGCTTATGATGTTTGTGTCTGTCAGTCCACAAACAGAATATTTTAATAAAAATTACCTGGTGTGGACATTTAGAGATGTATAAATTACCCTTCGAGCTCCGTGTCATCAAAACGATTGAAGTTAGTCGAATCAAACATTGGTTCATTTCATACAAAGGATGAATTATAGAAATGGAGATCAGCTTAATTATTCATATTAGTATACCAGATCAGACATATCGCTCATGAAAATTGGTCATCGCGTGTCCCTCAACTTATTATACACCCCAATCGTTGCCATGGCAGCCCTGACATTCGTTCACTCGATTATTGCAGCTTCCGGTTTTTGCGCAGATGAACAAATAATAACATTTTAGCAACTTTGGGCTCGGTTTTATCATATATGTATTTTAACTGAAATTATAGTTTGATTTTTTTGTCGGGTAGGCCTATATTTTAAATTTCGTGCAAAACCGCGAGGGGAAACACTATGACCATTTGTGAGGCTCCGTGGCAAAATCCCGGATATACCACGCAGCGCACAACACGCAGGAGACCATTAATAGCTCGGGCAACGCTCAACATTTTTGATATTTTCGACTTATTCGATGCATAATTCATTCTTCTTTGTGGTGACATATGTATCAATACCCAAATCGCAGAATAAAAGCATCAAGTATTGATTATAATTGTTCAAAGCACCCCTATAAGGACAATATATTGATATGTTCAGATAAATGACCCATTAACTCTGATTTTCAGTTGTGAGCAACTTGGATGTCTCTCATCGCACCTAATTTATAATAATGTTAACTTGGACTAGATTCATTCACCATCCAACTAATTGCCAAGCAAGAAACATGACCACTATCCGAGGTCAAAGTTGTCCATGTACGTGAACTCACAGCAACGCTTTTATCGATTGATTTTATCAGTTTGAATTTTTTGATTATCTGATTTCAAATAACCATAGCTCAGTGACAAGTCAACATATTTCTTTAAAACAACCACCAAAATGTCCAGCTTTTAAATCTCTATCTGATGGCATACTTACTCAGAATTTATCTGCGACATATCCGGGGATTTGACGTGTAGCCTCACACGTTTATACAATGGGTAGATTGACCGATGCCCCATCTTCTAGAAGAAGAAACTAATTTATATATCTATGGAATGAACTGCCAACGAAATTGAAACAAAATAAGGTTGTAGCAACAAAAACCAAACACGCTTGGATTGCAAACACTCATTTTTGCTTTTAATTATTGATTTGTAGACCACAATATTGCCCTTTGCTTTCTCTGTGGTTCGCAACATCTTAACCCTGGTTTTAGATAAGATAAGATAAGATTATTTTATTCGCCGAAAGGAATGGTTTTAGGATAGGACACCCAAACACGTAATTTTCAGTGAGCTGTGATCACAAAGCATCAATTTTGAAAAGAGCAACGACTGAAGCGATGACAACTCCATCTTCGTCCACGATTCGACACTGTGCAACGTGCCATGCTGCTAAACATGACTGGTGAACCCGGGGGTTTTTAGATCGCAAAATTCAAAAATTTCCCAGCCGAGAATCGAACTGACGACGCTCTGCACGCTAGAGTGAACACGTTACTACTGCACAATTGCGGCCCCCATTCATAATTATCCGGAGGTCAAAGAAAATTCGGTGTTTGTAGGTCAACCTTGTTCTTAAAATTAGCTTACATAATCCATAATAATGCCCAACTAGGGACTCAGGCCAGCATAGATCTCATCTCTTTTTGTCGTGTGTCAATGATCCAAGCGCCAAGCGAGATATCCGTTGCGCAGAAACAAATGAATCATTAATCACTTACATTGTCAGAAGCCAATTCTCAAAATGATCCCGGAAATGAACTTGTTTTGGTCAAATTCCGATGAACCGGATGACTTTTGAGTGATTTAATGCAAAATAGTAGCATATTTATGGCACTTCGCTCAATGTCCCTCGCCTTCTAATGGAATTCATGCAAATGACAATTTTTTAACGAATATTGCATCATGGTGTTGAATTTTGACATATTACGCGTTATCGTATTGAAAAGGGTTGGTAAAAGTCGTAAGATATCAATATGATACATTCACGTTTAATAGAGCATAAATCGGAGTTTAGTCGAATCACTCGACCTGATGACAGAAATACTATTTCCATCAGTACTGGGCCTAGGTCATTACCTGACCATTCCCATGGGCACTTACACACTGATCAATACCATTGACCGTTCTGACACACCTTGACCGAACACACCTGTCTTACCAATCAACGGATGAAGCAGGTATGCCTCTTACATTCTCGAGAGAGTCGATGTGCATGACATGGCCTGTTTTCTCGCAATATATTTCGTGGCATTAATTGATACAGTTTAAGGCCTAAGTGATTTTGCTTTACCAATCTCTGACATCGCAGATGAATTTTTTTATCGCGAGTATAATTCTGCATGCAACTCTACTTAAAATATCTCCAAGAAAGGTCAAAGGTCGCTACTAAGATACGTCTGAATGTTCGACCGCTCAATTCAGATGGGATATATGATATCACTGTATCTTGAGAATCAAACAGAAGTAATCAAAGTAAGATTTTCCAGTGAGATGAATTGCTGATTGCGAATATTACATCATTGCAAAATTGATTGACACGTGTGTGTCTTAGTACTGATTGTGTGTCGCTTTATGGAATAACAAACCCGATTGTTCTGAAGCAGCTTCGGTTTTTGATGAGATAAAAAGAGGTGATGAGATAAGATAAAATATAAAGCGAATCAAAATCCCATCTGCTGATGAAGAGAAAATTTACGACTCCGTACTCTCTTAAATCAGTTGTCACAATACATCATTGCCCAGGTGAGCATCTGTCGATGTCATTATACCAACGCACCGTCATAAAGCAAGTCTCCTGATTTTTGCATTCTGCTGAAAGCACAACAGAACCGACAAACATACAGCAGTTCTTACATCACAAGCTGAAGGTGGAGTTACCTTGTGACACTGATGTCATGAAGGTAGTCACAGCATAAGTTAAAGCTTCATAATGATGGCTTTATAATATTTATCGTGGAATAAAATGACTGACTACCAGACACCAGCTATTGCGGTCCTTACCAAACGCATAATGTTACATTGGCAATGTTGTCGCACACATTGTGTCTCTGGTCCAATCCATCACGATTTGCCTCCTGAGCCTTTTGAATGGGAACTTTGTTGCCTCACAAAGACTCTTTGTTGTAACAGGCGTTGCTCAACCTTTCCATAGTCCAATATAAATAAAAACACAGCATTGATTTATATTCGAATTTAATCATGCAGAAAGCCAAATATTTCATTAAAACTTTGTTCGAGTTTCATGAAGGAATGAAATTCACACGCACAATAAGGCAGAGAGGAATTTTGGAATCAATTTGAGAAACATTCGCGTGTTTTTGAATGGCTCCAGAATCATCAATCAGGAAAGGAAATATCAGTAGAATGTATGACCATATGCAAATCAGGAAATTAAAACAAAATATAATAATGAACGGCTGTTTTAATTTTATTATCAGTCAATAAATCTCGCAATGCTATTCTCGATAGCCAGCGTTGTACCAATAGCAATTGAGCCTCATTGTTGCAGTGAGTGAGTCAATACTCCACAGACAATTATTGCTGATTAATTTGAAGCTCTTGATGTATATTCAACTGACCCATCGCAGCATCAGCTGATTGCGAGCGTTGTAGCAATGTCTGGCTGACACGTTCATGCAGATCTGGGTAAGTTGACGTAAGAAGAGGAAGTTTGTTGAGGATTCCTCCAACTCCGGAAATTGCGCATCGCAGAGAGAAGAAGCGGAGTTAGTCAACGGCGTTCATCTCCTGATGGACAACTTCAGACGAATGACGTGCTTCGAATTATTCCCCTTCAATTATTTCTTCTTTCCTTTCGTCTTGATGTAAGATTAATCAATCTTATGTTGGTGACATTATGGCATGAGAGTGCCACGGACGAATGAACACAGTCATCTGCAAAATTGTGACAGTCTTGGCAAATTGAGACTTTGTTAATGCTGGCATTTTGACTTCTCGGAGGGAACTCATTCTTGATGTTTCATTGAATTCAATCGATGTTGGCGCGAGTAAAATCCCAGAGAGGAATTGGAGACTGACCGAAAGATCGTTACAGAGTTTTGCAGGCAGCGCTTTTTGAGACCAAATGCGCGGCACGGTTGGTTAGGCCCATAATTTTAGCTTTTTTGGTATTCTTAATTGCCATCTATTGTTAATCAAATATTGACAAACATTTTCAAACGTAGACGTACTTGTCTTTTGGGATGTGTTATTTCAGAACTAACAGACGTCTATCGTCCAGAACTAACAGACGAAAGGAATCGTCTGCAGAAGACGTTCGCCCGATAAAGAAAGATTGCTGACAGATTGTTGGTGACGCGATGTCGCTTATCTCTGCTCAACAATTGAGAAGAAGCAAACAGCCTTTTTTTATTCTTTCTCCAGCAATGATTATATATTGAACACTGTCCACGAGCAACGGGAGATGTGATCACACTTTATATACTATACAATATGCATCAAACATTACGTCATATGTAAGTTACATGTCATATGCTGAAAGGTAAGAGCACATTGAATATTGATATTATTCTAACTGCTTCGCATCTGAGATCTCAAGACATCTTTGGAACGATGAGAATTGATCTCTGCAGATCCACAGAATTGAGCCACGATTTCCCAACATGGGACATTCATTAGGGGAGCAAATTTGGGACAGATTGAAAAATCCATATCCATTCATACAAATCCCCAAAGTTGACTGCTGTCATTTAGGCAAATAAATGCGCGATATGTACTTATGGCGCTTGAATTGGCGCTAAAATGTAAATCACGATAACACCTTTGTTTCTGGTTGCCTATCATGATATCACCAAATTATGAACATTCCTTTTTTATAGCCATTATACTCAGAATTTCAACTCTGTCTTAAACTGAAATCATTGTAACAGTCACCCTATATGGCATCCAAATATTATGTGTGGAGTCTCATTGGTAACCCAATATTACATGTGGGGTCTCATTGGCGACCCAATATTACATGTTGGGTCTCATTGGCGACCAAATATTTTATGTGGGGTCTCATTGGCAACCCAATATTATATGTGGGGTCTCATTGGTGACCCAATATTACATGTGGTGTATCATTTGCGACCCAATATTACATGTGGGGTCTCATTTGCGACCCAATATTACATGTGGGGTATCATTGGCGACCCAATATTATATGTGGGGTCTCATTGGCGACCCAATATTATATGTGGGGTATCATTGGCGACCAAATATTTTATGTGGGGTCTCATTGGCAACCCAATATTATATGTGGTGTATCATTTGCGACCCAATATTACATGTGGGGTCTCATTGGCGACCAAATATTACATGTGGGGTCTCATTGGCGACCCAATATTACATATGGGGTCTCATTGGCGACCCATTATTATTATGAATCGCACACTAAGCAGAGGGCAACGAACCTCAACGACCGTCTAATGCGTTAAGAACGCAATAAAAATCGCCGTTTTTGGCGGGTGATTATAATGGCGAGCGGGATGGTGCTTTCAGGCGGCAGAATAATGGCTGACGTCACGCGGAGGACTGAATGCGTATTCCGCGTGAGAATCGTTCGCATGAAGGCGTCATTAACTCACGTTCAATGGTATTGACACACTATGACAATTCTCTATGGTAGAAGGTCAAAGGTCAGTGAGTGCCAGGCGGATGTGAGGAGGGTCAGTATTATCGATGCTAAATCATTGTTAACGATGCCATTGATGAATGAATGGAACGAGGAATCGAGACAGACGGGGTGAGCGAGTACTGTATCTAACAATAGCTAACCGATTGCTGACTCTTTTGGGCACTCCATTAAGACAGGTTTGCTTCTTTGGTTGAACTAAAGTCAAGACATAGTCACCAATATTATTCAGAGCCATTTGCATGTTAGTCATTATGTTTTTGCGAGCATCTTGTTAATCACCCATTCCGATTTATCCATGCAACTCTAGTCATTTGAAGTGACCAATGCTGTAAGAACAAAGCTCACTGGACTCTTGTATGCTGACCAGTGCGTTGTGGAAGTCATAATGGCTAGTGATTTAAAAGCGGTTATGCGATGAGTAACTCGCTGTGTCATGTTTGTCAACCGTGCCTTAATTTTAACTAATGCAATGATCAGACTGGAATTAGTCGTGTGTTATATTATTTTTGCTTTGCTCGTTCTCGGCCGTTACACGAGACCAAAGTTTGCAGCTGCAAAAGAGGCAGCCAAACGAGTGATATCATTACACCTGAGCAGATAAAACGTCCCCGGGACAGGTGTGTTCATTTTGGCTAAGTCTCTCTGAGATGATTGAACATGAGATAGTATTCTTGCATTTCATTTTAAGCCCACAAAACTCCGCGAAGGAGCGACATCAGTGCATGTGGGCAGGACAGGTGCGCAGAACAGGTGGGCATGATAGGTGGGCTCAAAGGAAAACACTAGACCCGCAACTGTATCGGACATCTTGATTATTCCAGCTTGGTATTTATATAATAGGTAGTAATGTCTAAGTCTGGTTTTCCTCACTTAATTCATCAGGTATGAAACCATAAAACTGGGTGTTTAATGAATTAACGACCATAGAAAAATACCTAAATTAATCGCATCAATCGATATACTAATATATACCTGTCAATTTAGCTTTGAAATACCGCTCGACCAAATAACAATGTTAATTTTATATGTGGATACCACGAAAGTCCTCGGTGTTAAATCAGCAAAATCGCCCAATTAATTATACTTCTGACATATTGATTGAATACGTAGTCGTGACCACCGCATTATACACCTGTGCAGTCTCTGATTGCTGATTAACATGTACTTAACACCAAAGGTGAGCATTCCTGAAAAATGGTAAAAACGTCAAAACGAATGCATGTTGCGTATCAGATGAATGAGGATTTCATGTGTTGCCCACTAGCAATATTAACTTGCACTTAATCACTTTACAATTTGATTAAGCTACCTTTATGTTTTAGTTTTGATTTTTTTTTCTTTCACCTACTATAATCCTGTATATTTATTTATACAAATAAATTATTATTATTATTACGTCACCATTCTCATGACGTACATCCTATTTACGACAATCACAGATCCAACGTTTCGAGTTACGTGGTTCTGAGCCCATATGGATTTGTTGTGGCGTGTTGTCTTCTTCAGGTGTGCAACTATTCTTATATCTACCCTCGGGTTACGATGCAAAATCCTGAAATTGCGAATCTTATTTCGGATTTTTGAGTGATCTTGTTAGCGCACCTTCTTTTCCGTGCATCTGTGCAATTCACCTGTGGAGGGAGAAAACAAACACAGTGTCTCGCAGTCAAAATGACTAATTAGGATCTCGTGAGCTTTTACAATCCATAATATTATTCGCCTGTTTAACATTAAACTGATATAATTGTAGTATACTAATCAACGCTTTTCTCCTGGGCGTGGAAGACGCGTGTGTTTTACCATTTAGAACCCATTATTCCCTTCAGATTACTGCTATCCTCTGGGATCTGGTCGTCTCCGTTGTGATCTCCTATCTTTCGATCTCAAAGGACGCACTTCTATTACGATTTCAATATCTCTCCATATTCAGAGAATCGAGCCATGAACTCCCAACACGGAACCTTCATTATGAACATCTCCCCCGTGTTGACGAATCATTGGCCAATCAGACTGATCCCCCAAGTCAACTGTCCTTTGAAGATCAAAGGGCAATGCTTTAACGTGATTAGCGATCCGTGTGAAAACTATAGGACAAGTAGACCTGCGGATTTAATGCTTCGGTACGCTGTCCTTAGATTTTGTGTTTGACTTGCGACAGATATTTCAGATAAGGTATAGCCACTCAGCCCCTCCTATTTCTTTGTTATTTGGTCATTACTATTCATTATGACTCAAGACACTCGACCAAACCAAATAAGTATAAAGTACACAGTATTTTATGTACTGCTATGTAATCATACATATATAGCTCTATTTAGCTGCAATCAAATATTTGCCTACCAATTCAGGCATTGTTCACAATTCAATTGATGTTATATCATACCAAAGATACTCCTGCTCATTAACTGATTTCACTTGATTGATTCATGCACTCTAATTGTAAAATATGTGATGACATTATAGATAATACACAACACAGTAGATGCTAAGCCCTTAGGTGTTAATTTTGTCGAAATATTGCTTTACGAATTTTCTGTATTTCCAAGAGAATCAAGCCAATTATGGCATAGCGCTATCTCACGAATGCCAATGCGTGTGTCACAGGTCAACGTTGATGATCTGTGACCAAATGTCTCGCCATTTAGCTTGCAAAGCCTAATCAATTGTGATGTCCTAGTCGACAATCCTCCATTTTCAATCCTAATGCAGATCCCGTGTCTTCAATCTGCTGTCTGACGTAACCAAATGTTGTTTGGGTTTTTTTTTCAGTTTTTTTTTTTTTTTTCCAGTTCCTTATCGATTGCAACTTCACATCCCGAGGCGGCACTGTCCAAAAACACTGTGTTTGGCTATCAATGATTTATTCTATCATTTCCTTTGTTTTTCATTAGCATAAATTAGAATGACGTTACAATAATAAATTACAGAAAATCATCATTGAAATGGTAAGAACGGGAGACGTGAGTGCCCCACAAGATATATCATCAGCGTGTAGGACAACGAATGAATGACCATTCACTCGGGTTCAATTCCCACATCCCTCACTTCCTCTGCAGCACACGGTCAGGGAGTGTGTTCCACGTTCCAAGTGTGCAGTCCCTAGGGTCATTATTATCGACTTTCGGTCAATGTTAGCGGTGCACTCGACTGCTGAAATGATTTGTGAATGAACCTGATGGATGCAGTGGTCTTGGAAGCAGGTTGAACAATGAGTTTTTCGTGGTTTGATCACAAGTATGCGAGATGAGATGTAAATATAGTATAATTCCATTGCATGGACATGACCTAAAGCTGATACTTCAGGCCTGATGGTTTCCATGAGTATGCTCGAATCAAACTGAGATTGACTTGCCTGGTGTGTCACCAGTGTATAGGTTTCCAGGTAGCAATGCTACTTGTCACATCTAATAAATTTTACCATGTGACTCCAAGTCACACCTTTCCTAGCTCCATTGATGGAGGTGCGTGACGTGCGTCCGCTGACACGCAATGGTTGGGGCATATTTCGGGAATTCTCTTACAACAGAAGGTCAGTGAGTGCCTGAAAAACACGTGGTCTATAAAGTCTTAAAGGTCATTCACACTGACGTTCAGTTTGTGCTGGCAATTTTCTTGGTGTTGAGTGACGATAAATTAAAAATTGGTGCCTTGAATTCGAGTAAAACTTCTTCCATTGTGTCATCGTATACCAAATGACAGCCCATAATATCTTCATTGTTCTATATGATCAATAATAAATTAAATAATCAGAACATTACCTATCATAGAACTGACTCCAACGAAGAAATTGACACTAGTATCAATGTTGGGACTGATAAGTGACAAATACTATAGTATCTCTAGTTTTCTGTATGTAGCGCTAAATCATTACTCATATAGTACAGGCTTACATAGTCTATTCGTCAGCAGTGATCTTAGACACCCGCTGATGGTAACAGTAGGTTAAAAATGGGTTTTCTGGCGTCAAGACTATGGAAATTGGTGGACGCGCTAAAAATCCTGTGTTGAAATATTTTAATATGAAAATGCCTCAATAGTCAAAATTAGATTCCGTCTAGTATTTCCTAGTAAACTCAGCATATTTACGCCGACATTCAAATAAGTCTACAAGCCCAACCCAAACAGCCATTCGGCTCATTTGCATAATGTATGCAGGGATCTTACCTTGCGTCAATTAATTGTCGCCATGAAATGCTCTTCGCGCCACAATTATCACCAAGATGGAGAGTGATTTACGGGAAGTCGACTTGAAGTACAATTAAGGGATTGGAATTAATATGTTGAAAGAGGAGCAGTTGGGTGCGTTTCGACCGTATTCCTTTCGTATTATTCTGTACTCATAAAACCATACATATTAATAGTATCGGAATTAAAAAAAAAAAAAATTAAAAAAAAATAAAAATAAAAAAACGGTTGAAAAGCCGACACGAAATTCAACTGAAATAAATATAAGCAGATCGAGCAAACAAGGATAAACTGCTAGTAATCGGCGTGACGTTGGGACAATATTTTTCAGTTTTCATCGCACACGAAAAGTCAGCTGAGCGCTTTCATAGAACTGCTATTTTTGACTCTTGGCTCCGAGATTTATTTTGTGTACAGTCTGTGTGAGCACCGAATTGCAAAATGAGGACATTATGTTGAACTGTATTGAATGGAATGCTTCAATAATATTTGGGCCAAATTTAGGCTTCATTTTATGAATCAGAAGGTGTAATCAAGCAATTTGAACAACATTTTTCAATTGAAGCAATGGAAGATCCCCCTCGAAGCTCAAAGCTGGTTCATTTGCCAATTAGGTCAGGGTCAACGAGGCCAATGAGTAAGTTGCCTCGCAAAAAAATATATCAAGGTCACAACCATTACCATGGTAACAATTGTTTGTAGGATGCATCACTCATTGATAGTTTTAGCTCCAAGCCGGAGAGAGTGTCACGATGAACAAAATGAAAAGAGAGCAAGACAATGTAGTGTGGAGCGTAATTTTCATTCATCAGACTATGTTACATTCTATAAAAAATATAAAACGTGCCCTTGACTCTGGGGTTTCAGCGATGTTGCGTTGATTTCACAATACTGCTCATGGTCTCTGCAGGAATTTGTTGGTTTTATTGCGGACCTCATCAATCACTTTTATTGCTGGAGAAAGAAGCAGAAAGGGCTGTTTGCTTCTTCTCAATTGTTGAGCAGAGAAAAGCGACATCGCGTCACCAACAATCTGTCAGCAATCTTTCTTTATCGGGCGAACGTCTTCTGCAGACGATTCCTTTCGTCTGTTAGTTTTGGACGATAGACGTCTGTTAGTTCTGAAATAACACATCCCAAAAGACAAGTACGTCTACGTTTGAAAATGTTTGTCAATATTTGATTAACAATAGATGGCAATTAAGAATACCAAAAAGCTAAAATTATGGGCCTAACCAACCGTGCCGCGCATTTGGTCTCAAAAAGCGCTGCCTGCAAAACTCTGTAACGATCTTTCGGTCAGTCTCCAATTCCTCTCTGGGATTTTACTCGCGCCAACATCGATTGAATTCAATGAAACATCAAGAATGGGTTCCCTCCGAGAAGACAAAATGCCAGCATTAACGAAGTCTCAATTTGCCAAGACTGTCACAATTTTGCAGATGACTGTGTTCATTCGTCCGTGGCACTCTCATGCCATAGTTTCACCAACATAAGATTGATTAATCTTACATCAAGACGAAAGGAAAGAAGAAATAATTGAAGGGGAATAATTCGAAGCACGTCATTCGTCTGAAGTTGTCCATCAGGAGATGAACGCCGTTGACTAACTCCGCTTCTTCTCTCTGAGATGCGCAATTTCCGGAGTTGGAGGAATCCTCAACGAACTTCCGCTTTTTACGTCAACTTACCCAGATCTGCATGAACGTGTCAGCCAGAGATCGCTACAATACTCGACTGATCCGAATACGCGGTCGCCTGGTTGGGTTTTTAGGGTGAATAAAATGGAAAATTAACGGCTTCAATTCCTGCATAATATAATTGCTGCAATGAACGAAGTCACTGAATAATGCAACAGGGATTTTATATGGCCAATCTATCGACTATTATGTTTTTATAACCTACAGATACAAAGGTCATGACCTGAGTGACCTCTGGATGCATGCGAATGAAGCCAGCTCAGTCCATTGTCAGCGCGAGAAAGCGTTCATTTCCTGGCTTCTGGCGTCGAATTCATGAACGCATAACAGCAAATAAAACGCAACGGAAATCCAACGAAATGGAAAAGGGATTCGCGCTGATCTCAAATGTGTGATGCATTGCGATGACAATAAATGACGATGTAAATTGTTCAGAATTATTTTAGGCATCTGAGGCGTATTAATAACATGTGATGAAATGGAATGATTCGCGTGGTAGAGACCCACGCTCTACCCAGACATATTTCCCATGACCGAAAAATAGAAAGCTTTATACCATGGCCTTTTCATGGATTTTTCATGGATTTTTTTCTTTTTTCTCTCCAATTTGTATGGTTAGTTAGTGAACTATGGAGAACTTCTCAAAACGCAGGCATATTGCATGAAAAGCAAACAGGACACAAAGCCATCCATGACTTTCGTGTTTTGTGTTTATGACTTTATTCCGGCGTCATAAATTTGAGTCCAAAAAAACCCCAGAAAAACGGAATAATGTGTTCATAGACTACATTACAAAATTTAATCCATATAATATTATGTGCCGAAATGTTTATTATGGGATGTCAGTTAAGTGCATGAGTTGTCGCGATGCATTCTGGGATTATCGTAGCAGTAAAACTACGAAAATATTCCTCACTTTCCTTCGAAAGGTTGGCAAACATTAGTCCGCCATTTGTAAAGCAAGCTGAAAAATTGCCGCCAATGACGCATGTTGCCAAGTATCTCTGCTTTAGCACCGTGACCTAATAATGAAAGTGACCTATTTGTAAGCGAGACCACTTTGTACCTAGCATTCATGTGGGGTTCTATTCTTTTCATCCTATGATAATCTGTCGAAATAAAAACATTTTTATCACATTGGAGCATATAGGAAGGTTTAGCAAAGCGTATTGTAACAAAAAGTCTTTGTGAGGCGACAAGCTTCGCATTCAGAAGACGAAAGACCGATCGTGATGAATTGGACAAGAGACACAATACATGCAACATCCGAATTCATACAACTTTCTGCATTTGGTCGGAACCATTTCAGCGTTTAAAGCATATTAATTTTAGCTTTAGTATTAGTTGTGATGCATTGTCTAGAATACGTTAATGTCGTTATTTTCTTATAAACAGTTGATTTTTATATTGTCACACATGTCTGCATATGATTCACGCAGATGGCACTCACTCCCGTGACACATCCGACAATTAATCGTCTCCATTTGTGCAACTGAAGACAGTTATCAAGTAGAACCACGATGACCATGGAACATAGAGATGATATTGCAAAACAATGTTCTGGTGTAATTCTGCGTTGGTATCTCTGACCATTTGATTGAAAAGCATGGAGATAAATAACTGATATGGTTGCTACTTCACATTAAGTTCGACATGGAGATTAATCCCTTTGTTTGGAATGACCACGTACCATTCTCATAATTACTTTATATTTTAATTGGGCAAATATCCCTCACATTAGCTGCATAATTATTTTGTGTTTGCTCATTATAGTTTTGTTATTGCACTATTATCTTTTCTCCATACAATTGTATTCCGCTGATCCAAGTAGCGTGCAGTCAAATTTGTATAAAAACTCTGCAAAATAGCGGATTCGACATCACATCGCCCACACCTCAGCAACGCCAATAACGACGTCATTATCATCATTTTTGTGCATGCATTCATCTGAATAAATTGCTTATTCTGATCGATCAAGGGCAGCCACGACAAGATAACAGCACCACCCAAGTCTTATGCCACTCAAATGTAACTCGTATTTCGATCCGTGTGTGAGCACGTCAAATTGCATGGCATGGACAATTGGCCGATATAATTATACGATGGCTTTCAAGTAAATTTTGATATCATTAATTATTCGAATGTAGTTTTGCTTGTTCTTAGGTGTCTTACATTGAGTTCAATTTAAACTTTGATGTCTGTGTGTATAAGTCTTATTATGCTTAATGTGTTGCCTTATGTAGGAAATTCCAAGTACATGCAATACTCGATTGCATATCGAATCTATTTTTTTCACACAAATATAAATGAACTGATGTTCTTTCAAATAAATGATGCTGTATTTGCATTTTTTTTTTTTTTTTTTTTTTTTTTGCACTAAAATGTACGAGTATTATCTGAATGTGTTAGCTGGTTTATATTTTGTATACATAAGTAATGAGTTCAACAGTTGGCGCTGCATTACATTCTGATGTGGAGTGACTTCGGTTCAATCTGGGACGATTCTGGGTGAAATGGCATAACACAAAGTCACGTTCTTTGCATGGGGTTAAATTATCTGTCATATGCGTTAAAATGATGTTTCACTAACTTGGAGTTGGCATGTTTATTCCATTGATAACAATATTAGCGTGTCGTAGACCTGGTTACAGTGACGCAGCGGGATGTGAATATCCTTAATATCACTGCGAAGAGTGATCAGTTGCATCTTATATCAAGTCAAAAGAGGAACAATAGTTGTTCAAAATGAAGCAATTTTATGAGATGTTGATTGGCCAATTACGTCATGTGAATCGACTTTAAATGTTTGTGAAAATTGAAAAATAATCCTCGATAGGCGCCCGTCATTTCTGTGTCTATGCATCCTGAAATATCGGCTTATTTGCCCTTTTAAACCACTCCCTTACTACTCGTGGCTCTAGATACCGATTTGACCCGGCGAACACGAATCTCCGATAATTCTGTTCTATTGAGTATTTACCCTTGCGCATTAAATAGCAGCAGACTTTTGGGACCAACATGAATGGATATTGATTCACCAATCTGTTTCACATTTTCCTCCCTAATGAATCCCTCATACTCTGGATGCACGGCCCAATAATGTGAATCCGCTTGATTCTGAAAGCAAAGTTCAGATACGTCGTATTCGGAAGCAGCAAGATACAAGATTGTCGTGAAGATAAGACGACTATCTGGACATTAAGGGTGATCCCAATGGAATTGCTCATTGCTCCTCAATTGTGGGATATCACCACACCCAATCAACAGTGGATAGATGAGGGCAGCGATAGGGAAGCCAGAAAGAGGTTCATTGAGGATGTATTGAGGGTGTATTGAGGATTAATTGATCTGACTTCCAGCTTTGCCAATAAATATTAAATTAAATGTTGAGTTGATCAGTGCACCATCGCGTTGCAACAAAGGTGAACAATTAACTGATTTTCAACATTGACCTAAACATCACGATTTCAAGTTTCAGCTCTTCACGACAAGCAACAATTATTATTCAGACCTGTATGTACTCTCCCAATTCCTGTAATTATAGCATTTATATAGCATTTGTTTGAAATGTTGAGAATAGTTATCCAACTCTGTGTATGGCTTTAAATACAAGTGAGATAAGAGAGACATTGATGTTTGTGCTAAACCGTGTTTTTCAGTGCTATAGAGTATAAATGACAAAATATATACATGGTTTTCAGACCACGCCATTCAGATGGCAGAATGTTGGCTGGAGATCCCAACCGCAATCACAGCAGGTGAAGTTAGGGAGTGTTGATGAGTAACGAATTAGCATGACATACACTAACAGTCATTGTATACAATGAACTCGGGTATTCATCTCTATGGTGAGACCTTCCTGAGTGCTATACATGAACATGGCCAAATGGAGCGCTAATTTCCAACACCCACCAAGCAACATTTGCCTGAATGGATGCTCCACATTAGATGTTGCTCCTAATGTCTCTTATGCGCGTCACTGGCTGCATGTGAATTCGACGAAAGCAGAAGCCTCCGAGATTAGATTAGCCTCGATGTCATTCTCTAAAATGCTTCTTAATCGAATATCATGAAAGTGACGTTTAGAGTGGGCTGCAGATCTGCCTTCCACCCGCTGAACTGAGATCACACAAAGCACGATGTCGAATAGTTCACCTGAGGGCAGGTCGCACCTGCAATCAGCAGGAAATGTAAAATGTGAAAACTTATAAAACGCTTGAGGTTATCATTCATTGACGCTGTTCCACCTAGTTGCACAAATTCTTGAACGCCCTTTGAATCTCATGGTTTGAACCTCATCGTTTGTCCAAAATCGGATATTTCCGCCACGACATTCTCTGCATTTGATGCAAAGGAACATGGTAACCACCTCCAAAAGACAAGATCATAATATTTCAGGGGCGTTATGGTTCGTCTCAAATAGCAGGTCAGTTTCAAATGATACGTTATGATTATCGAACGGCCTTTTAGTGCGTTATGACTATGAAAGCCTTGTTCTTCAAGCGTTAATGCGCTTAATATAGCCCTCTCAACATGAATTCGAACCACAGTGTCGGCCCATTTAGCGTATTATTTTAGAATTTTCAATTTCTTAGTGAAAGACACGCTTCAAAACAAGCGTTTGGCGGGTCACCGGAAGTAAACTAGGTCG
>KB310474.1:63299-110352 GCA_000328365.1 Capitella teleta
CACGTACTTTTCCCTTAAACACGCATTGGCAAAGATTAAGGCTTTGGCGAAGTTCTTGTTGATCATTTCATTGGCAGCCTCCTCCGCGAGTATTCCAGCTGCCTAACAAGAAACATGAACGATTTCATTTAAACAGAAAGAGCAGAAAAATTCACCTCACTTTCGGTCTCGGCCACTAATTTGAATCCAAACGGAATCCCCGCTCTCTCTGACGTCAGAACTTTGTTTACCTCGTCAAGATCTAAGCGATCAAATTACAACGATTTGCTCATTCACACTACTGGGCGCTACTCACAGACTTTGCATGCATACAGGTAGAGTATGACGTCATGCTGTTTGCTGCCTCCAAACGAAATTCTGAGGAATCGAATGTCGACGAATTGCAATTGGCCGAATATTGATGATTAACCTTTTCTCTGGTGAAATGAACAGAAGATCGGAGCAAATCTTCACGATATCCTTACACTTCACAAGATGGCTGCACAATTCGAGCTTCTCTATGGTTTTCACCATATCTAAATATCGAATCTACAAGATACAAAACATTAATTAATTGCACCCCTCAAATTGCAGCCGAATTTAAATCTTTTATGGTTTGGTTTAGACTTACCATATTTTTGGCTGCATAATTGACAGCATTCGAAATGCGGCCAGGGTCAATACCCTTGTTTGTGGCCTCCTCTAAATAGCTATAATTATGCATAACAACTTTCAAATAATTGAAAACCAATTGCATTAATGTTGTTTTACCTGACGGGTTTGAAGAGCGCTTTGCTCTCCAGCAGCAGGTCTTGCCATAACTTTCCCGCCAAAACTTTGCCAGTCCAGAAAGGAAAGGTTGTGCGGATACTTACGTAACCATGGAAACGATCTCGCCACTCAATGCCTCGTTCAAAGGATAAGCCGAACCAAGCAATGACATCAGCTGAAGAGCAGGAATTCAAGGTCACTTTCAAGTCATAAGTATAAACAAGTGTTTGAATTAAAAGGTTGGCGTTAAGTGAAAGCATTATATGAATAAAAATGAATATAAGATCGAAGGACACATAATCAAACATCATAAAGTTGAAAATTACAATTGCAGTACTAATGATATGTAGTATGACGTATATATTGTGAAAATAGTGATTTATGAGGTAGAGGAAGTGATTTTATTAAAACAGATGGATCATGGCTAGGTGATATCATAAAGGTATGTAGTGAACATGTCATGGCTAGGTAATACCAAGGTAACAAGAACGATTATGAAAATATAAAATATACATGGAAAAAAAAATATATATATATACTTTATATACATGTATAGCTAAGATTCATATAATTTATACGGATCTGAACGAAGACATGCATATGTACATGTATGTTAATTAGGCTATAACTGTTATGTGAGACAATTTCATACTTATGAAATACTGTCTCAAGAAGACAAGTTTTTTTTTTTTTTACATTAATTTCAAACTGTCTCAGAAAGTTTCTATTGAAAAAAAAAGTAATAATTTAAAAAAATATATATCCTAAATAATCACACAGTCTTCCTGCGATGATTATGCATGTACTTATAATGGAGATTGCTAAACACCTAAACACCTAAACACCTTTTGCGAAAAGCATAAACCTCGAGAAATTATTGACTTTCCACAGCGTTAGCTTTTAACACACGGCTGCTGAGATCTTTGCTCTGCTGGTCGAGCAAACTACTGTCGGCAGCGTGACTGTTTTATCTGAGCGTGACAATTTTTTTTGAGCGTGACATGTTTTATATGACATTTATGACATATTTTGAAATGAAGGTCGATGCGCTCATGTGATGCGCGATGACGTAGATTTTAGAACTGAAACGTCACGTGATACCTGTGTGCATGTGAGCCTTAGACCGGTCTCATTTGACTGCATAATTATTTATTTTTATTAGAAAAAAAGTGGGGGAGAAGTGGGGCTTATAAAGGAGTAATTGGAATATATTAATAGTTACAGATCCGGATCTCGTGGTTAAGTCACATGCAGAACTTAACTATTAGAAAAAGAGCAAAATGGGTCAAGTACAAGTCATTTCGAGGAGCACTTAAGGTGATCTTCCTCCCATACTGTTAGGGGTGATTGGTTAGTGGGTTAAATCCAAGCACATCATTCCCTCTTGTTATAGAATCATAACTCTTTGTTAATGTGGCAGCTCCCACCTGAAGGTCAGTTAAAGTCGGAGTTAAAGGGGAAGTTTAATGTTATGGACGAAGGTAGCGCTTGATTGAGAGAATGAAGCCGTGGAGGGAAGAGATAACTACTATAACATAATCTTTTTAGAGGCGCATGGGTATTCACAACAAAAGTAAGAAATCATTGTCATTTTACTGGGCAATACAGAGGTGCAGCACATAATGTAATTTAAGCTATGACGCTTAAACTATGATGTAATTTAAGCTATGACAAACTCAAATCTATTTATTACAGTGTTGTTCCACAACTTATCGAGCTATGATTCTCATTTATTCGTAAAAAATCTAGGTGGATAAATTACATGTATTCCTAACAATGAGAAAAGTTACATTTCATTCTCTAAACAGATAACCGTTATTTTTTTAAAATATAAACAAGGTGAAGATTAAACATGAATAGAGAACTAATATTTTTAGACAGTTATAAATTAATTATTTTCCTCACCTTATCAATCCTATTAAAGAGGCATAGCGAAGCAAATAGTCCCGATATCGCCAATTACCCTCCTAAAAAAGACAACATTTCTTATATAGACGCAAATAATTTGTACGGTTGGACAATGAGTAAAAAACTACCTACTCATAACATTAAACTGATGAACGATGACGATTTGGAAAAAAAATGAGAAAACACTCTTGCATCCTTGTTGTAGATCTCGAATATCTAGATCGTTTACACGATTTGCATAATGAATAGCACACGAAAGATTAATGATTAATAAAGTGGAAAAACTAGTTCCAAATCTGAATAATAAAAATAAATCCACTCTTCACCATGTAAACCTTCAACAATATTTGGATTTAGGTTCATAATTAACAAAAATACTCACTGGAGTAAGATTTAAAGAGTTAATTTGATGGAACCGTACATTATGTTAAATACTAATTCAAGACAAATTGCTAAAAACCCATTTGAAAAAATAATAAATAAATAAAAAATAAAGAATAATTCAGTATTTGATAAAACTGTTGAAACCGCAGATATTAAATTAGTACAGATATTAAATTAGTACAGAAAAAAAAAACATGTTAGAAAAGTATCGTTAAAAATAAATTTGGAAAGAGGTACTATATTTAGTGAGTCCTTAGTAGCTGTACATATGAAACGACTCAGAATAAGATTTGACCAACAATTTGTGTTTGACCAACAATATTTAGGCATGTCAATTTGGGATTTAAGTAAAACTTTTATGTTCGACATGTATTAAAACTTTATCAAGAAAAAGCTTAATGCAAACCTGGTTTTTACCGATACCGACTCGTTGGCGTACGATGTTAAACTTGATAACATAAAACGAGACATGTATACTAAATACGACGATCTTTTCGACACGACGAAAAGTAATTATCACGACGAAAAAATTAAGGCTCTCTTTGGTAAGTTTAAGGACGAAGCTGGAGGTAGAGCATTCATAAATTATGTAGGTTAAATACCCAAATTATACTCGTATGTGATGGATTCAGGTGTGGAGAAGAAAACATGTAAATGTATTAAAACCAATGTAATTGAAATCTTTGTTCTGTGTTCATTATGATACAATCATTACGCAATTAGCACCAATCATAAAACTTCAGTTAGTTAAGTACATTTGCCGAATTCATCATTTCATATTCCATGTCCTGTACTAGTAAATCCATCTTCCCTTCAATCAAGGCTTACATCGGCCGTGTGTAAATATACATGAAATGTATGGACAAAAACAAGCATATATGCACGTATACACTACCAGCATCGTTTGTACAACTCACACATTTCTTGCACATGAATAAAATTTTGAATGCACATCAAGCAATGAGGGACCACGTGTGTATAGAAGTTCCGATATCAGTGAATGAGTTTCCACGGTGCTGTATTGGAACTTAGGGCTCGCAAGTACTAATGTATTTCACCGGTGCAGACTAGTTGCGGTACGAACAGCCTTGTGCTATACATTTTTACACATATATACTTCAGAGTTGATAGAACAACTCCTAATGTTCATATGGAAATAATGCTATGAATGTTTTTTTGTTTTTTTTTTTTGTTTTTTGTTTTTTGTTTTTTGTAAATGCATATAGCGCGTACAAGGCCAATAATATGGCATTTTATAATAAAATTTATATCACTATAATATTATATGTAAGATTCATTCGATGTAAAAACGCGGAACGCAGCAGATTTGAGATCAAAATAATTGTTTCTCGATCATGGGGTGTTTTTTGAAAGCCAGCTAATTAGTGAGAAAGGGTAACCGGCGCCTGTTTCTATTGGTTGTCATCAATATAACTGTAAACATGAGGGTTTCCCGAATATGCATTTCTTTGAAGTTTTCTTTGAAGTTTTCAAGCAATGCGCCCACGTTGGCTTGGCGGCCTTCTTGCCTCCAACAGCGACGAGTGTCTGGCGAGATGCGTAATGACACTGATCCATAAATTATCAAGTTATTCCAACTGACCTTTCCTTATTCGGCATACTTTTATGCTACACATCAAAGAAGTGTTTTCAAGGCGTCTCTCTAACAACAGTGCGCGTTAGTGACGCAAAACTGATTTGAGAAAGCGAGCTAATCAGCGTCTGAAAACCAAGTTTGCGCCGACTCAAACTCTCGATTTTATAGCTGTTATTCTCATCCTTTGATCTGCTGTATTAGTTATGCCTACACAACGTACCTCTGTAATCACAATGTGTGTTATGCTGGTCATACTGGTAGCTGAGACAAAACTGCGATTTTCTCAGCTTTTGCTTGTTATAGATGTGATGTTCACCATGTGTTGTTCATAGCTGTATTTCAGTACATCTAGTTGTATGTATAATGTTGAATATTATATCGTTGGAACTATTTATCCTGATTTGTAAAATATGCAACTATGCGTGCGTTTATATAGAACTTACAGAGCGGTGAAGTCAAGGCTTTTTGAGTAAAATAGGGGCGGTGACGGGATATCGCTCAAAAATGCTGTGGCGGTGAATGTGTTAACGGTCCAATAGTCCATGTAAGGAATTGACAAGAATTGCAATATAATCCACAAGCTTTATTATACAATGCAAACACACAAAGATGACAAATAGGGGTATGATATAACAATAATAAAAAACAAAACAAAAAACAAAACAAAAAAACCCAAAAAAAAACAGTAACATTATAATGTAATAATACCAGCGAAATGAAATTCGCATTTATTACTAATCATTGGCCCAGAGTGATGTATCGATCAATAAACGAAAGAAAAGAACCACTTTTTTGTGTGTGTGTTTTTTTTTGTTTTTTTTTTTTGTTTTTTTTTTGTTTTTTTTTTTTTGGTAAACCACATAAAAGATAATAACATAAAAAAAATAATATGAGTGTGAGAGAAAAAACTATGTTATATACAGGTAATCACATATAAATAAATTCACACAATAAAACATATGATATGAAAGAAAAAATTAATGACATCACGCCTAATTATAATAATAAAAATAACTGCTCTAGCCTTTGAATTTGCAAGGTACACTTCGATTTAGTGTCTCACTTCCAAATGAAGGAAAGTAATAATCATCTTGCGATTACTTGAAACACGGAGGTATGGATTGAAAAACACGTAGGTCTTGTGGATTGAATCTCCTGCACATTGATCTGGTAAAATAGACGAACTAAACAGTAACTCACCATGCAAAAGATCCTCCAGAGAAGAAGGCAACGTCATCGTTTTGTTTCATCACCCCGTTTGGTTAAACATCATCATGAGTTCGTTGGACATTGTCGAGGAGAGACAAGACTTCACGGTCTCCCCGATGTCCCCCCTCCCAAATCAAGCTGCATATTATTTCGCTACATGGTACATATATCCTTGAAGAAAGGCAGGTAGAACTTTTCATTGATTGTACACAGCAAGAGTGAGCAATCTTGGATCTGTAGAAATATTGAACAACAGTGGGACCACCTGTGGAATCATTTGGGACCAGTTCTCAATCACATTCACGTGTGCTGTGAACTTCTCTGCTGATGGCCGAAAAGGTCGTGAACAATGTCAGAAGAGGAACTACTCCAGGCTCCAGTGCAGGGAACACACCAGCTGCAATGGCACGTTTTGGTTCTACAGGCGGCTCAGCTGTTGTGGAATATGTTGGAATTTTTTTCTCGAATAGTGATGCCAAAAAATAATGTAGATATCGTACCAAGCCAGAAGACTCTTCGATTGAGAGCAAACTTCTATGATTGTTTTCATTTTCTCATGGTGAATTTTCTAGTGGGATAATTTTCTCTGGTGCTTCTCCTAATATTCCTAAGAATGAATGATGCAAATCTCGATGGATGAATACAACATCACCAGCCATTGATTTTTAAAGTTTGAAAGGGGGCATCATTTGTTGTATCAACTCCTTCGAGGTGCACTTAGTTTAAAAATGTCCCATTTGCATGTACATATTCATGCTCAGTAAAGTGCAGAGCTTTAAGTGTATTAGTGGCATCGGCTATGGTCATCCTGGAAAGTTTGGCGACCGCGACGAGACCATAGACGACCCAAGGTTTTTTATTTTGTTTTAACGAGACTATGCATTCACATTTGTGACTGCAATTTTACACCTCTCTCATGAGTGCTCATGCCAAATGATGAAGTAACTGAGCACAATGTTGAATAGTTCAACTGAGGACAGGTCACACCTGCAATCAGCAGGAAATGTAAAATGTGAAAACTTATAAAACGTTTGGGGCAATTATTCACTGACGCTGTTCCACCTGGTTGCACAAATTCTTGAACGCCCTTTGAATCTCATGGTTTGTCCATAACCGGATATTTCCGCAGTATTATCTGCATTTGAAATAAAGGAACATGGTAAGCTCCTTCAAAAGACAATATCATATTTCAGGGGCGTTATGGTTCGTCTCAATCAGCAGATGGCCTTTAAATGGTACGTTATGATTACCGAACGGCTTTTAGTGCGTTATGACTATGAAAGCCTTGTTCTTCAACTGTTAAGTCATCGACGCAAGCTCCCCGGGGAGCGGGATCAACCCCAACTCGGTAGCGGGCAAACCGAAGGCGGAGCACCGTCTCACGCTCGCAGGTGACACATGCTTCAAAGAAATGAATTGTGTTTAAGATCGACCAGTGATTATTAATTAGATGAATGTTTCATTCTATTTTGTCTCTTCAAGCGTCAACCGCTTTGCAAACCTCTTCTGTTGACTTTGGCTATATTAGTGTTACATAAGACATAGAGCTCTGCATAGCTGAATTGACCCCTGGGGGGTTACCATAGGAATAATCTGGTGTCAGAAGTTTGTGCGGACAACTCTGGTATGCGGACAATTTCTCTTGGATTTTCAGCTGTCCGTATTGTTAAGGTCACATGGCTTTAATGAACACTTACATGATGTTTAAGTCTAGTATGGCTCTATAAACTATGGCAATGTATTATACTTTTGGGACAGAGAATACACGAACATACATCCATCGCTGATGGCTGACAAGTACCAAATGACCCCTACTATTTCAAACAGTCCATTCGCATCAAAGATGCAAGGTTCACACCGATAAACTGATACCATCAACATAAGTCCTTCCAAATATACATGTAGATCCATACTCTACATGCTAAACTGAAGGCTTCCACTCATCCACAAATCCAGCATATAAATACACACATTTCCAATCCAACTAGCAGACACATATTTTTTTTCGATTTTTGAGACGTTGTTGAAACATTAACAATTTATTTCTTGCATAATAATAAACATGCACATATACCACGCGTATTCAAATATATCTTTCTGTTTTTTTTTTTTTTTTTGTTTTTTTTTTTGTTTTTTTTTCTTTTTCTTTGTCCTGCCACTTACTACTAGTTATCGAGTGTTTCATATCATAACATCATATCCTTTTAAAACGTCAAATCATATCGTCCGGCGATGCTTTTATGCTGAAAACTCATCCTTCAAAAAATATGTACGGTGCACGGTTGATGGAGTGTAAAGGAACCAAGATATACACTGTATCCTATAATTGTACATTTTGCGCTACATAAATTAATAAAATATGTATTATCACCCTGAATCACACAGTACAATTGACCTTGTACAAGAAACGGGTAATATTTAAATTGGTCACCTCGTGATCGACGAATAATATTCTTGCTAAAATTCAACCAGAATTTAACCTTTCAATTTCCAACGCAATATACTTCTCATTTCGGTTGCTGAATTTATTTCATTTTCAGCTGTGCAAGCAACCGGATCTGCAACATGGACAATTGGCCGACGTGGTCAAGCAGCTGACCCATAGTTCAATAGTAGCCGCCATAGCCGTACCCATAATAGCTGTCGTCGTCCTGTCGACACGCGATCTCGAAACAATCGATTGGGTCGCCCGGAGCGAAACCGTCACCGTCGCTGTGAAGACAATCAAGTGAACATTGTTACGCGCACCTTATAATAGCACTCACTTGCAACTCCAGGCGCATTCAATGTCTAAAATATTAAACACACTCTGAGTGATGACGTTTTGCTGGAGAGGATTTCATGAGGAGCATGTTCATCATAACATTCATTACACTCACCCTTTTCTCGACCGTTTTGTTCTCCTCGGTATCTGCTTGCGATGCAGCGATGAAGTAGGCAAAGGTGATCACAAGTACTAGGGCCCTCATCGTGAACCTACAGAGGTCAAGGTTAAATAAACAATGTCATGGATTGCATGGATAGGCCGGTGTTAGAGGATGATGCTATGAGGTCGTATTATATTGATGTCTTGAATTCACACTTTGCGTAATTAGCTACAGATCAAAATAGGGTTGAAGTGCGTTGATTACTAAGGAGTAGAACTAGGCTATTAAGTTTATTCATTCTAATTAACCAATTTAGACTCCAAACTGACCCTGGATCTTAAACTGACCGCGTCGCAGAGTCATTTAGCATACCGACCAATAGCGTTATGATTCAGCGTGAAGAGACACCTCACACGCTCAAAATGCCTTTGTAAGAGTCGGTCAGTGAGCGGTCTCCACCCACCGACCAAGACCTTCACTCCAAGTGCACCCTATACATACATACGCAGCTGTATATCACATAAGTTTAACAGACTACTACAGAAACGCGGAACTTTGATACTCACAAAGAATCGTCCGTTGTCTGAAGAACATGGGCGTGTTCCTCTTTTATACTTCGGCCATCGAAGACAACGTCAGCACAAAGAACACGGAGCACCTCAATCAGAAGTGAAAAATACCCAATAGATGAGCTTCGGGTGTCAATGATTCATGCTGATGCTGTTATATTTGATGCTGTGATACGATAAACGTGCGATCCGTTACGATAACAATCTGATAAGCTTCAAAAAAGAAGGTAATATGTTCGGTATTCGTTCAATGGACACAACTAAATGTACCTTCGTTGGCGAAACTTAATGAAGTAATCAGCTCTTGTATGTAATGTACAGCTGACGCCAAAACGATATTCCTCAATATTTGATATCGTATTTACTTATTTAATCAATTATAGCATAATATTTATATCGTTCCACAACAAACGCTTGCATCGGAACCGTATCCTGGTAATTCCAATAGTCTGAATTGTCTCAAATCAGAACCGTCGGCTAATTACTGGTGTTAAATGAAACCACACAATAATATGCGTATTAATATTATACTAAACTCCGACCGATATTCATGTTGCCTAACCTACTGACCTAGTACATATCATCACACGGTGGGAATACGATGAAAAACTGTTCAACGAGATTTACGATAATCCAGCTTTTTGATATTTGAAACGATTCTATAAAAGTTGTTATAAATGAAAATTGACGAGAAACTTTCGGGATTAACAAACTTCATTAACTTTCTATGTTTTATATAAAAGACTAAATTTTTACTCGGCATGTGGCGACTATTCACGATGTTATTTCATACTCGTCAGGGTGAATTTTTGCTCGCCGTTGGTGGTTGGAAGAATCAGGTTTCGAGCCCTGCTGATAATTTATGCTGCACAGCCATTAAACTCCTCGCATGCCCTCGGCATTCAGAAGCAGCACCAATGGATAAGTGCGTTGTGATGTCGATTTAAAGACGCTCGCTCCTTTTACGGCCCTTGCGACTGCTACGGAATCAGAACTATAAAAAGAGAGAGAGAGAATTAGGACAGCGGATCGCATAATCACGCTTGCATAATGCGTGGCCTGCATCGAACACAGAGGCCTCTTCGATGGACACCGAAATCAATAAACACGGCGCTTGCTTGCGGGCTGTGCTCGTTGCTGGTCAGTCGACTCTGACTCTCTTCCTCTGTCACGATTCAACGTCCTTGAACTGGAGGTAAGCCCTGCTTTAATATCATAACGTCTTCTCCTTGTATAAGGGGCGATCATTTGGCAGTTGAACATAACCTACTATTATAGCTCGTTCCACCTGGTTCATTATAACCTCACTGTTGTGAATAACCACCACATGTATTGCCTGATCATGGTTACCATGTTATTCTTGTGACTGCTGCTCTGGTTAACCCCAGATGATCAAATCACTGGGTTTGTTTTTCCCTTGTCCCTTAGATATCTATTACCCATTGCATAGCTGATTATGGCTGGGCCATTTTCATTGTCACTGTGATTGTTCCGTACACCTTATTGGTAACATTATAAAACTAATATGTGCGTCCGGCCTCTTGTAAATTGTAAATTGTTCGGAAACTGCTAAACTCATGATAATATTGTGGGTTACATGAATATGCACTTTTGAAGAAGTGTAGAAACTTCAAAATGAAGTTATCTTTCGGTCTATGATCCTAATTTGAGGATGCTCGCTATGAGTACTGATTACATTACCAGCAGTAATTCATTGCATTTATTATTCTATTCAATACAGAATCTCACTCTGACATTTTCATCGCGATCACGTGACCTCTGAGAATGTGGGTCATCAGGGGTCGTGGAAGAAATCTTCGCTTATTGACTGTTTGCGGTTTTCTACTAATCTTCACCTTTTTGTACCTGGAGTACGACACCATAGCCACCATATCCGGCGACCAACCATTCTTCATCACCATCGACAACGGTTACCATGCCAACGGGATATTTTCCCAGAAATGCAAGCCGACAAAGAACCTGGCTTACATCAAGATGATGAAGAGTGCGAGCACGACATTGGCCTCGATGTTTCGCCGCTTTGCTTATTCCAACAACCTCTCGTGCGTGCTTCCGATCGAAGACAAGATCTACCTCGGCTGGCCTCACCCGATCCAAGATAGCTACTACCGGAAGCGGAAGTCGGATACATTCAACTTGCTCTGTGATCACGTGGTATACGACGCGGATAAATTCAAAAGTTTCATGCCGAATGATACTATTTTGATAACGAGTATCCGGGAACCGTTCAGTCAATTCAAATCTACTTTTCATTATTACAACATCCATGGAGTTTCTCAAATGCTTCGAAACCAGACATATGAGCATTACCTAAGAGATATACTTCTATACGAGCAAAGATACACATCACATGATAATCGTAAGCTCAGGCATTGTGTACCAGATGGATTTTCTGTGACGAGAAACATTATGGCATTCAATTTAGGATTTCCGACCGGTTTTAACCGCCCAGATATGAGCCAAGATCAGGAATTCATTGAACAGTGGTTGAAAAAAGTGGATAATGAATTCTCACTCGTTTTGATAGTTGAGTACTTCCACGAATCTCTTGTTCTACTTCGGAGAAAACTGTGTTGGAATTTTGAAGACATTTTATTTTTTAATATGAATGCTGGTGAATACAAACACAAGGTTCGCGACACAGAACTCGTTGAAATCCACAAGAAATGGAGCAATGTGGATTATTCGCTATATAAACATTTTAACGATACACTTAGACAAACGTTGACCAATCAGGGTGCAGAATTTTGGCGGGAAGTGGCTCATTTGAAATTGGTTGCCATGGAGATCGAACGTTTTTGTGATAGTTTCCCACCGGAAGGGGCGGGGCGAACGATACCGGAAAGGAAGTTGCCGCGGATCGCACTGGAAGTGAAAGCAACGCCGTGGCATTCTCGCTTCGTTATTGACGAGAAGAAATGCCAGATATTGAAGAAGGAGTTTATGTCTGAATTGAAAGAACGTTATGATAAACAGCCTCCGTTTGATGTCGTAAACAGTGCCCCGAAAACTCATTTTTGTTGATCACGAGATCTGCAAATGTAGACTTACCTCGAGATACAAATCACAAGTTTCGTGTTCTAGTTCTCAATTGGTCATGATAGTTTTAATTAAAGTTATCACAAATTAAAGAAATCGTGCATTTACCACAACAAGAGGCGATTGATGGGCAAAGTGAGCACATTGGCCTCACGAGGCACAACAGACGACGCCTCTGAGATGACGCCTGCAGAGAGGTGTCCCTACTTGGAGATTGGTCCACGACGGCGCAGGCATGCTGCTACCCTCGATCGGCGGTGCGCTAATCAGATGCGACAAATAAATAAATAAATAAATAAATAAATAAATAAATAAATAAATAAATAAATAAATAATCTTACCTGCATTATTTAATTTGGATGACGAGATTATATTGAATTTCGAAAACATCGCAACCCCAGTGGAATAATATATGTTCCTTAAAATCGGCATTTTAATAATTTTAAAGAGAATCGACCTCTGCTCATTTATGAACCTTTTTTGATCAATTCTATGGACTTTTGTGAGTGCCGGGAAAAAATCCTTCAGATATCGGCCTAAATGAATATTTAAGGGTTAAAATACAACTTTCGTACTCAGTGGCGTAATGACTTGGAAACGAGATGAGTGCGAGATTTCTTTATGAAAGCTGCTGAAAGATCTACTCACTCGACGGCTCTTATTGTTAACATGAGGAAAAAAAAAATTATGACATCACGACAGTCGAAAATTTGAACGCGAGAAGAAAGCGAGATTTCTCAAACTCGAGGCATCTAGGAATTATCATGCTGCAAGTATTTCATGATAATATGTCTTTGTCTAAAGCCTACAATTCCATTTGGATGCATCTCGCATCCTCTATCACCCGTTTAAAGTAATCAAGGGCTCTCGTTAAATTAAGTTATCAACTCAATTATTAATTAGAATTGCACGATACCATTTGGACTTTAATTTGATATGAATAGTCTTAGTGACTTTTAAAGAAATGGGGAACTGAATTTTAAGTGATGTTCTATTGACTCATAGCACCAATTGATAGCATTCCGTGCCAAAAACACCATGCCTGGATGCAAGCTTAAGGAAATAATGCATTCGGAATATTGGGGTTAGCATTAGGTCTATGGGAGAATGGCTTCCATTACGAAGTATAGGAGGCAAACGTCAGCTGAAGGCTTGCCGTGATTGGTCCCGTTATAATATTCAGGAATTTAGTCGCAGGACACGCTGATATGACGAGGCCCATTGTAAAAAGATGGAGAACTCGGTGTTTCATCACAGCTCCTGACGTCACGCCTAATTAGCAATATATCTCCCGTGAAATCGTTAGCGATGATATTCCTTGTGTGGGCCAGGCATAGGAATCATTTTTGGCGCATCAAATAACGACTCAAAATCCATTTTTAACCAGTTTTCCCTCCCTTTAAAAAAACCCATTATGACAAGAAACAAGCCGAAGAAGTCTCCCTCAAGATCGGTTCTGCCAACATAAAACCAACGACAGTAGGTAAAACTCTCGGTGCTTTCTTTGACAGCCATCTAACCATGCAAAATCAGGTTGGCCATGTGGTGAAAGGTGCCTACTTTCACCTTCGAAGGATCGCGAGATTACGTCGCTATCTCTCAGCAAAAGCAAGCGCACTAGTGCTGCATGCCACCGTGATTTCAAGACCCGATTACCATAATGGCCTCTTCTTTGCTCATCCAAAATGCCAAATACGTCGACTACAGATGATGCAAAACACTGTTGCGCGAATTCCAACAATAACTTCTAAACGTGACCACGTGACACCTGTTTTAGCGTCACTGCATTGGCTCCCAGTAGATAAACGGATCCATTTCAAAGTTTTATGCAACATCCACAATGCTTTGCACTCTGAGTCAGCTCCAGAATATTAAACATAATTTTGCGAGCCTTACCATCCACTCAGGCCACTGAGATCGTCCGACGATGCTTTTATGCTGAAAACACATCCTTCAAAAATATGTACGGTGCACGGTCAATGGTAAGTGAATGAACCAAGATATGGAATTCTCTACCAAGAGAGTTACGAGATACGAGAGAAATTCAAGATTTATATGTTTCGTCAATGTTACAGAGTATAATACTTTAATTCATATCTTTGCATTCTATGTTTGAAAATATTGTGTCTCAGGGTGTTCTAGTGCAGTGAGTTTTTCGACCAAGGAAGTGGACGGGCTTTTGTCATGGTTTTCTTACATATGAAATGGCACTGTGCACCCATGAATGGCTCTCTTAACATTGTGCATCTTTTTCATTAATAATGCATGCAATTTTCTTTTTGTGTTAAGCGCATAGAAACTTTTCCTATAACTGTACATTTTACGCTATATTAAGGAATAAATTATGATTTATTATTATTCGAGATGTACACTTAAATGCTTGTACAATTGTTGCATGTTTGTATCCCATTCGCGAAGTACATTAAGGACATTTCGGTACATTAAGTCAGCAATCAATTACAAAACTTGCACTCCTGATTCATAAAACATTTTTTTGCAACAGCTAATTGATCGTAGATTGATTTTCCACCTTGACTGAGGGGGTGTCCTTGCTGTTCTCTAATACCACTGACGTGTCAATCCGGTAACGAAGACACTTATTGTGTTCATTAGTAGAGCTGTTGTCTACCACTGAATCACCTAGCAATCATAATTAGATCCCAAAATATGATTTCATGCACCAAGACCACTTATCGACAATTGTGTCGTGTGATATATTTTCTGCAAAGATCAAACTCAATTTCTATTTGTGTACAGTGTGTGGATATAATATAACGTGATAGACAACTAAATTCCTGTAAATAAAAAAACAAATCACGCCCTCGTCCGCCTTGAAATCAAACAGATTACTCTTGAATATCGATACAAAGCCTGTTTGAACGAGTGAAGCACCGAGTTACGCGACTACCTGCAAAGACGAACCCCGTATTGATTCTGTTGCAAGCAGCCATGCATGCCTCTGCTCATCAGCATAATCTATGGCACAAAGCAGTTGTTTGTTTGTGGACTGGTACGATGGTATCACCCATGGCAACCGTCCCCATAGGAGCAAGGTAACAACAAGAGAGTTCCCTTGGCACTTGGACTCTGGAAGTACTAAGCTTCTTGGCGGCAGTTCACTTTTGGCTGAGTGTAGAGTTGGATGCTGATATCACATTGTGATACATTAGGAGTGGTTAGCAGGTAAGTTAAAGAAATAATTGTTTATCTGTGATATCGCAGTGGTTTCATACTGTTATAGTGTACAATGTATGAGCACAAAACATATAATTATATTATCACAGCATATCAGTTGCAGCAATTGTTATTCAGTTTATAGTTATCTTATCCACAAATACACCGATTCAGTCAAAAGTAATCGTATATTGCAGTTCATATAGCTTGATATTAAACATCGTAGCACCACGCTTGTACATTAACAACAACCATGCAATCGGTTAAGCTGATCAATAATTTGAATACTTTTGCAGTACAGCGAAAGAAAGACCCAACCGCCATGCCTTATGGAAGCAGTGGAAACCCCATGGCCGACACGGTCCATGGCCAGAAGGCGGAGATGCAATTCCTCAACGACAAACTCTCAGATTACATAAATCGTGTCAGAGCCCTGAGAAAGCAAGGGGCGCAGATCGACCCCGCTGAGTACCACAAGCTTATGCAACAACTCGAAGAGGAACTGACCAAAACAAAGGGTCAATATGAGCGTGAACTGGACAGGCTGAGGTGATGACATAATTTTTATCGATAGCATTATGTAGAACTTGATCGTAAATTCAGGAGGCTGCTGGAGGATGCTTGTCGACAGAAGAATGAACTGGCGAATAACCAGAATCAAGGAAAGGCTCAACTTGATGATCTCATGGGGAAGTAAGTACTTAGCATTGGCAGTGGCGATGCACGTATTGTCGATGTCATCAGATTAAATGCCGAAGCTGATAAGAATCGACGAATGGCTGATGACATTAACAAACTCCAAGCTGCTTTGGCAGCGAAGGAGAAGGAAGCGGCTGATTTGCGCGGTTGCTGTGAACACCTGAAGAGAGAGCTGGAAGGACTGAAACCCAACTCTGCTAAGCTGGCCAGGGACAACGAGGAACTCCAACGAAGGTGGGGTCAAAAGATCACAAGCATATGTGAACTGGGTGGGTGTACATTTCAGATTGGCTGATGAGTGCAAACGCCGAGGCGAAGCGGAAGAAAAACTGAAACAACTCAACGACAAGTTGAATTTCGACTCCCAGAGAAACTGCGAGGTGTGTTTCGTCTTAGACCAGTATTTATAAACACGCTAAAATTTAAAACAGAGCTCGAAGGATCTAGAGAACAGACTACGGGCTGCCAACAACATCATCCAGGGTTTGGAGAGCAAGCTGAAAAAACTGAGCGAAACTCCACAGGAGGATGTTGGCCAGATGCTGCAGAAAATGAGGGAAGCCAACATGGCTGAACTTCGTAAATACCAACAGGTGAGCTTCATTAGTCCACCAACTAAACGCCATTAGCTCTATGGATCAATACTTGTGCCCCCTTGTGTAAATGAGATGCGTTACTTACGTGTTGCTTATTTCACAGGAAACGGAATCCGCTCTTAACAAGAACCTCGGTGACCTGCAAAGGAAGCTTGACAATGATGCAAAGGAGAAGGAAAGACTGAAGAAAGAAAACGACCAGTTGCAGGAATGTGTGAGACACCTTCAAGGGAAGCTCGGGGAACTCGAAGGACAGGTTTGTCTTTGTGAGAAGCGAGTTGAATCGTGACTATCAAGCCACAATTGCAGATGCAAGGACTGATACAACAGAACAACCAACTAAAAGGATCCTTGGAAAAAGAGAGAAACAACGCTCAACAGCAACTCAGAGATCTGGATAACAAGAACAAAGAACTGGCCGAGCTAGTGATGAACACCCAGAAGGATTTCACGAACGCCAGAGATGCGCAGGCCAATCTCAGAACTGAGATCTCCACATACAAGAGTCTGCTTGATGTTGAGGATGGAAGGTGGGCCTGTGTTGCCATGGCAATCAACTATTTGTTTACGTTGCTATGGTTTTAGATTAAAAACCCAGTGCGATGGCATGAGTAGTGGTTGCGCAGGAATGGCTCGCTCTTCCGGTCCAGCCCCGATCCCCACACCTCCAATCAACATGGGCTCTGGAAGCGCCCGAGCGGGGAACACAGGAACAGGACCCTATGGTACATATCCCGGTTGGTTGATTGAGACCCAATAAATGAGGTCAACATTGAATGTGATATTTGGTACTTCCAGTGATGCAAACCGTTCGTGGTCTGTTCATTTAGTTTTCCGATTTTAGTTAAGATCTATTTAAGATGTGGTTACTTGTTGCATATTAAAACTAGTTGTGTTTTAATATACGTATAATTGTTGCTAGTTTACTAGTTCAAGTAGTTCGGTGTTAATTAAGGAGCACATCATGTGATTTGGATTTGTTCATTTCAGTTGACACAACTGCTTTGCATTTCGTGCTTTCATTTCAGGGCGCACTGAATACACCTGGGCCTACGGAAGAGGAAAACAGAACCTCCCAAATATCAACAATGGAGGTGGATGCTCTGCTAACAAGGTAAACGAACAAAAGCAAGTAAAACATAAATTTTCAAAACGTGCTGTGTTTTCTCCAGAATTCTTCGGGTCAATTTGGTCAGCCCAGAAGCAACGTTAAAGTGTACACCTACTGACCAACTATTTCCTAAACTATCATATCATATAATCGCTTCCTTATACATGTATATCAATTGTTTACTAACATAGCTTTGTCTGCTTGGATTATTGTAATTGTTAAATGATAATGGGTTGTACATTGTTTTAAAAATTGGGGAGTTCCAATGAATTTTCCAATGAAACCAACAAAGAAAGCTGTGATAATTAAAAATACAGATACTTTTTAATTCATTTTTCTTTTTTTCTTTTTTCTTTTTTTCTTTTGAAATCACATGATATGTTTTGCTACTGCTGATTGGTTGAATGTTATGTTATCTGCTTCCTGATTGGCTCGCCGCTGATATTACGTGATTCTGCTGCTGCCACGGCTGGTAAATGATGGCTAATACATTTGTACAAAAGACGTTTCAAAATTATGTATATGCATTAGCTTAGAGAGAAATTTCTAAAAATTAATTTGTACCATAATTAGTATCTGTTTGTGATGTATTTGGGTTGTATACTGCATATATATTGACCACCTTTGACCTTTCTGTTGTGCACTAAAACATTTCAGAGATTTCTTTGACCTTCAAAAAAATAATACCACTAAAACATTGATTTTTTTAGTGTTTGAGTATTTAGTATCCATTTCTATTACCCTGAACATAATAATTTTGTGGTTACCATGAGCAACCAGTAATTCATTTATTAGATGGGGATTGAGTTTCGTTGACGTAAGCTTCCTATATTACGTTGTGCCAACATTATGTTTTTCTTGGGCTAGAAGGATTTCTGAGTTTGTTTCACTTGGCAAACGTCATTTAAATACTGAATAAATACTCCTGTAAGCAATCTGATTATTTTGTAGAATTTCCAAAAGGCTTTGATTTAATGTCCGTCGTGATTCTCAATAATAATCTGAGGTTGATTCCCGGTGCAAAATAAATTGCCCATGGTGAAAAATAATTGACAAACAATTTTTCTAGGCAATATCCTAATGAATACGTACAACTTATTATCTAATGATAGTTTGATTGTTATTCAACATAATTATAATTCTTCTGGTTAATTATTTTAGTAATGTTTCCTTATATCTTGTATCAATCATCTTTATCAATATATTATTCAAATAACTACGCTTCATTTTGTCTTAGGCAGAAGTTAAGCTTTGCTTGTGATAAATTACTTGCCATTTTAGTAGTGACGCATCAATTTGTAATGATGGCATCGACGGAGGCAAAAGGTTTTTTTTATTTTTTATTTTTTTCCTTCGACTTCACGCTTCATCGATTCAGCTCTTGAGCAATGTTTACTTGTTGCTTAGCAACCATTGTTGACATTGCAATTAATTCACAACACAGGACGTCATTTTTTAGCATTTCAAGTGTGTTTTGTATAGCTGACTGTTAACTGGTCTAATATTAAAAGTATCATTGGGTTTAATCACTGAGAAATGGATGACGTCATTGGTCAAGAGTCACACGAACAAATAATATTTATTTAGTGCTGTAAACCAAACTTAGTCAAGGTTTGTAAAGGTATAGTTGTATAGTTTGACGGTTCATCACATAGTGATTGTTATGTAATATAGTTAGCGATCTGTGAAAAATGATGGAGAACACACTAGAATTAAATCCCAATTTCACACCTCAGAGCACAAACGACAATTGAGCATTCTTGGTTGTTATTATCGGCTATTCGTACAACAGGAAGAAGGGGGGGGGGGGAGGGTGGGAGGTCAGGGTGTATGGGCTAAAAAGTGCAGGATCCATAGCAACACGGCAACCATTGCTGATGGTTCAAGTTTTTGCTTTTTGTTTTCCGATAAAATCCTCCTCCGTCAATCCTTCACAGCATGCGTGTGTATTTGACACCCTTGCATGACCTCTAGGGTCAATGATTTCCAGAATATCTCCGATGACCATGTTGGTGTTGAATTCCTCCGCATGGGCATCTTGCAATTGAGACAGGGTACACACAATTGCAAGTGTTGATGGCAAGAGTCCTCCGTTGTTCGAACTGTTGCCGTGCATAGCGCTGCATACATTTCCACTGAGATTGCGTAAGAGCAGCTGCGATTGATTTGATTAATCATGTTGGGTGATCATAGTTCAATTACCAAACTCACTTGTGATCGTTAATCACGCAACAGTGAGGAGAACTGCAATGGGATGAATGGGATGGACGACTTACCTCAAAGATATACAGAGTGCAGGGCCAAAAGTAGATCTTAATGCTTTTCAATGGCGCTGCGCATTTCTGAGAAAGTGATACAAAACAAATCGCAGTGTAAATATTACACACACATTTAAGGAGATAATAACTACTTGGTGTTGTTACTCTAACCTGTCATGCTACTATTCCTATCATTTATATTCAAATTTCATCAATATGTATGCCGATGTATCTCAATTAATAGAGTGTACTCATAATTTCGCGATAATTCCATTTTTGGCGGCAAACAGGGCCCTGGACCATGGATAAGCTTCAATGAATGCATAAATAAAGCATCGCTCTCACACAGTAACACTAATGTTTTTTTTTTTTTTTTTTTTTTTTTTTCTAAAATGAAAACAAAGCAGAACGTTTGTATTGAAGCGCCAGACAAGAGATGATGACATTCCTTGATGCTCGTTCAGGGGCTCATCTGATTTTGCTCTCTGTACGATCACTCACCACTCGCATTTAAATGTTCCTCTTTCATTTAACATTGACTTTTTACCTGTTTTTATTTTTTATTTTATTTTATTTTTTTTTTTTTTTTTTTTTTACACATAGGCGCAGAATGACATAATCAATCCATACCAGGTACTTTTGCTTTTAGAGTAATTGATATATTTTAGAAATTTTTGTTTTTAACATATGGTGTAGATAGACTACTTTTGGCCCACTCTGTATAAACAATATATGGCCGATTGCAGCTCCAACATGCAAGATCCGAGCGCTTGGACTGCCCTAAATCCCCGACCCTACATAACCATGTGTCAATAAATTAATTACAATGATATGATTGTACAATCGATGGTCGCTGTGAGTTGCGCCGTTCGATTTCATGCTTCATTGATTTTGCTCTTGGGCCCAATGTTTATTGGTTGCCATGGAGGCACTGTGGACGATGACGACGTTTGCAATGCGGGTTTTTATCATAGCATTGTATACAAGTATTCATTATTGATAATATAGCGATGTTCATGTCGAATACGTCATCAGTCATTGGAACCTTTTTATTATAATGAGACGATAATAATACTCTGTGTCAACAACAATATTATATAAAACGACCTTTAATTAGTTACAATCTTTATACCAATACTTGCACATGTCAATCTAAACATAATCTATATTCGCCAAAACAACAGACACTTAGGTAAGTGAAGCCAGTGACATAATTCCTCGTACCTCCGATTTTGGAATCGAGTCAGGCGAGTCGAGGGGACGGGTGGTGGGGGGGGGTGGTGTTGAATCGATCGCTGAGCCGAGGAGGTTCCTTCCTGGGATCATTCAGGCGAAGTCAGCAACACGATGTCACACAGCAGTATGACCAATTGGATATTGCTCGTATTGCTATCACTGATAGATATCATACAGGTGAGTTATTCAAACGAAGGTGAATCACGTGTTTTAATTGCAGGTACGAACCACTGTTATCAGTATTACGTCGTTCGTGATGATTGGTTTTCCTTCCCCTGTCTGTGATTAGTAGTAGCATGCCTCTGTGTGTGTGGTCAGTTCAGTTTCATAAGTATGGTACAGGAGTGTTACATGTGCTACCGCAGACATTCCGAGTATCAATTATTTTGATTTTGAATTCGGTTAAATTCTCATTGACGTAAGCAGAAACACACAATCCCCAAAATCAAACACAAGACGTTGAAAGAAATCGAGCGATCGAGGAACGTACATCCATATTGCATTGTTAAGTCACTCGCATAGTACGTGTTGTCTGTTGGTTTACACAAGTCATAAAAAAGCATTCAAGCAAAACTCAGTGCGAGAATCATTCCGCACAATAATAATAATAATAATAATAATAATAATAATAATAATAAGTCAATCCAATTAACAATACAGACAATTAGTGTTTGCACAGTTACAGTAAATAAACCGTTCTGTTGCAAAGGTAGCTTTTGTGCGTTTGTAATCAGAGCTCCAGTAAAAATGCTGCGGCATTGCTCACTGAGTGATCCTGTACTTCTCTTGAATAGGCGATGTTCCAATCGAAGAATCCTTCTTACTCACCTGTTTCGAACTTATTTTCTCACCATGTTTCAAATGACTACGGTCAGATCTAGTAATCAGTTGGCTGTTTCATGCCCACTGAGATTGCTGTGGAAATTGATGTAATTGACTCTTTGCAATCAAGACTTTGATGCTCTCATCGATAAACAATTGTAATTACACTACTCTTTCAATTGTTTGGCTCATACTAAGGTAGATATATTTTTACTGACCAAAGTCTATCAATCAACTTATGCATCTCACCCTTCGCACTATCGCCATAAATCCAGAAAGACAGGGAAAGGGATTTCAATGCACTTACATCAAGGATTAGGGGACAATGAACATAAGGGAAGACATTATAAGCGATCAGCCGCTGACGGCTATTTCTGAGTGCAATTTTGTTTGTGCATCCCGTATTCTCAAAATACACTTGCGTAAAATTAATCAGAAAGCCACTCACGAATCAGCAGGCGTACTTTTTATTATTATTATTATAATTTTTTTTTTTTTTTTTTTTTTTTTTTCTTTTTTTCTTTTTTTTTGTGGTGGCCATCTATAAGTCATTTTGATGAAGCGAAAACGTCAATGGTGGTAATTTCCTTTCAGGCCAGGTCTTGTCAATATTATGATATCTATGGCATTCTGGAGATAAACTACAGGTAAAGATTCCGTGTCAGCAGCTTTGAACATTGAGCTTGATTTTTTTTTTTTTTTTTTTTTTTTTTTTTTCATTTCCAAGTTGTCCGCTGTCACAACGTTGCTGTGGCAACGGGAAATGCTGTTCACAATATGTCATCTACAGGATGTGGTACTTCTGGTAGGTCAATCAACCACGTGACCAATCATTTGACGTGTTTTCCATTCAGGTTGTGTTCCTTCGGTGCCATTTTGATCTTTTCACTGGTCGGTGGTTTCTACTTCCGGTCGCGGAATCGCAACAGATGTCGCATCATGAACACAAGAGCAAATGGTCAGCACCTTAATAAATGCACGCGTTATGAAATAATCTTATCTCACAGCAATGCAAATGGGCAACCAAACAGGAGGTATGTCCATCGTTGTGACGCAATCTCAGCAGCAACAGCAGCAACGCCCTCCGTACCCGCCTCCTCCCAGGCACCTACCCCCTCCCCCCTCCTACAACCAGGCCTATGCCCAACCCACGCCCCCAGCGTACTTCCCACAACAAATGCCGCCACCCTACGCGCATGTGCCACCACCGACCGGAAGTGGCCAGGAGTCGTCTGCGACTGCGCCGATGCAACCAGGATACGGTGCTCAAAGCAACGACATGAACGTCCGATACTAACGTTTCTGATGACATTTCGTGTTGCCTGGTAACACAAAATAAATTAATTAATATCCATTTTGCCGTGTTATTATAACAGATAAACGTGTAAATCAAAGATCACTTAAACAGAAACCTGCGCATTTAGTATTATTATAATGTAACATTTATATTGTATAAAGAATCTGACGATTTAACGTCGAAATAAATATTCAAGTATCCCTTCGAACCACGGCGCATGCTTGCTGTTTTGTTCAGTTTTGCTTGATTTTTTTGCCTAATAAACATTTTGTGAGTTCATCTAATTTGATTGATTGATTTACATTGAAGATCAGCTCGGATCATATGAGATCGACTCTCGTGGTCTCTTGGTGAAACTGATGGAAACGAACACATGACAGTCGAGGTAGGATGGTGTTTAGATTGTGCTAACTAGAAAAACAATGTTAACCGCTTCACTGGTCCCCGGCGCTACTGAAAAGAACACCGGCACACACCGATAAAAAATCACCCCTATTTTGGTACACCCATTTCACTCGATTTCACATGATGTCACTCGGAATTCTCAAGATGGCTCAGAAGGCGAGGCGAGTGAAAATGAATTCACAGTATTTACTGAAGACGACCAGTTGACTAAATGTTGCTATAAATGGAAGGAAATGAGATACCACCTGTCATCGGTGTGTGCCTGTGTCATTATATATATTACCAGGGAACCATAGAATGTTAACCGCGAGACTAGTTAATCGATTCAAAGGGGTCAAAAAGGCATGGCTCCTATTTTGCTTCGCATCATAACGCACTGAGTACATCATAACGGAATGAATGAACTACTGCTGTTGCTTCTCTTTCGCCATCTCACGACCGACCCCGAAGGCAGCCGGGAAAAGTCGAATAGCCAGCAGAAAAAAATATCTTCTGATCGGCTGAAAAGCAGTTGGCTCAGTCGACGCCAAAAACTAATCGATTAGCCCCATTCCTTTCGAGATATTTGGCTGAAATTAATGTCCATACATGATGCCTTTCTTATCCAGGCACCAAGAACGTTGTTGCGCCTTCAGAGTGAGTGAAAATGCAACGTATAATTATGATTTAAAAAAAGAGTTCTGAAAAAGAGAGATAGTTTCTACTGATATCAAAATGATTAAGATGAAACCAGCAATTACCGCGCTGCCACAAGGACGGTTTGAATCGCAGATGAGGAAGACATAGATCTTCACTTTTGAAAGAGGCAGGCTGTGGCTTTTTCCAAATATCTCAAAGGCAGCCAGAATGTATCTGACTTCTAAGTACATGTATATCTTGATCATCCGTGCCAAATGAATTAAGAATGTTCTTTACCATATAGAGTTTATTATCGACGGAAAACATTCTTCAATTTTGCCTTGACATGTTGATTATTCAGTCATTATTTATTGTGGACTATAATTTTGGTAGCACTTACTGATCAGTAGCTAAATGCGTTTATTTATTTATTATTATTTTTTTTTTTTGGGGGGGGGGTTTGGGGGTTTTTTTTGCAATTTACACTTCACGCATGCACCGTTTTAAACTTTTATGCTGGCTCTCCCTTGTATCAACATAGTGCAAGAATGCTTCATGCAAATCAACAATGCGGAATTTGAGGAAACTTGACTTGTTCCACTCCTCGACTGAGCGAGATCATCATCGCTTGTCCGTTCATCTCGTCGTTTGCAATCAAATCCATTACGACAGTTGCCACGCGATCAGGACTGAAAAAAAAATAAACCCACAGCATCAGATCATTAGAACTATCTATCAGTCTTTGATTTCGACGTACGATGTTGTTTTCAACAAATGTAACTTCGAAACAGCTTCTTCCGGGAAGAGCGTTCTCTGTACAGCGTTTTTAGAGACCATGTCTGTATCAACCGCTCCTGGGCACACACAGTTGAAGAGGACCCCGTGTTGCTCGAATTGCCTCTCAGTCTGAAATGGAAAATGTTTACGTTGAACATCCACGGCTCAATCATATCTCACTCCATATGATCTGGTCAACCCAAGTATGGCATGTTTGGTCGCGGAATAGATCGGACTATACTCTGAGGCCGACATGCCTGGATGTGACATTGACACTTAAATGCTATTTCAGATGGAGGCAGACAACAATGACCTACGACAGAGGAGAAATGGACAACGCATCCACCTCGACCACCTTCAGCTTTTGACATGTGTTCAATTGCGCACTTGGTAATGAGGATTGAACCCACCTGCATGATAAAGAAATTAAAATTACATTGCTGCTGACATTAACAGGCACTCACAATGTTGACCTGCACACACAAATGCCAATCCTGTTCATTCAGAATCCCCGCGCAATTCACTACAATTTCCACATGAGGACCAAACTTTTCTTGTGAAAATCTGAAAATATCTGGAGAAAAAGAGAAACAAAATGCAATAGAAGTCGAGACTTTGTATTTGTGGACAGTGCGTAGCTTTAGTTGTTGTAAATCGTTCTTTGATCGAATTTCGGATACCGGTATATTTAACAGTCTGAATCGTTGGCCACTGATCACTGTCCTCTGTCATTAAGCAACAATAAGTAATAGAATAAAGATATTGCATGATTGTTTAATTGTTTAATTGCAAGTTAGCAATTTGATCTGAATGGATGAAAATTGGTCCACGCACTGCTATGTTAAAATAATAAAGCGCTACCTTCAATGTTATCTTTCTTCGTTATGTCACACTTCCTGTAGTACCAGGCCAGATGGTCACGTGATCCCATGAAGTCAAAGGCTGCCTTTGTCCCCTCTTTTTCATCCAGAATATCGGCCAATAAGACCTGAAATTCAACAACTAGTGAAAGTCCCCACCCCCTAAGGAAATTCAAGACTCTGAGGACGGCCACGGTCAACAACATTATGATTAAGGGATAATTCATGAGAAGGAGATGATTATGCTAAGATTGATAACGTTCAAGTGAATGTGGAGCCAAATAACCGACGAGACGAAGTATTTGGCTTTTATGATAACATTATCAATCCTACCATAATCATCGATTTTCAAGTGACTGAATCGATTATACCACGAAAATTACCTTGGAAAACAAACATTTACTTCGGTAAACTGTTGATGTTGTCTCCGTCTATTCTTACGCACCAGGAAAAGTTATAACAGCTCACAGATAATCATTATTTATGCAATCATAATGCGAGGGGTGATAAAATCGTTATGATTATGATAAGGAACATAAAAAAAAAAAAAAAAAAAAAAAAAAAAAAAAACACAAACAAACAAGAATCAAACAGAGATATGACCAAGCAAAATTTTGAATTAAGCTAATGATAAACAATGATCAAGGAAACATTAACTCGATCAATTGCAGTAACATTAATCATGATGCCAAACTATAGCATATGCTTCAATTTATGATTGATCGACAGCATATTTGCGCAACCAATGAGCTATATAAATATGCATTTTCAACTGACATGACTTTACATTATCATTTAATGTATGATGTGAACCTATTTTGCAAGATAACGCAAAAACGGTGCATCTAGGAGCAGAAATACTACGGAGCTTTGTTTTACATATTGATGCACTGAATCAATTAATGCCAGTTACAGCTAGTCGCTAGCATTACTAATCAATGAGTTAGTTGTGATCGAATTTGAAAATTTGAAAAATCACTGCGACCTTGACCTTTAACCTTTGACCTTCAGACTTTCAGTGTTAATCTGAAATAACTTGCTTCATTAATAAGTGCAACTTACTAATTGACGACATGAGTGAAGTCAAAATATTCAGTACCAAACTTTGTTCAACGGAATACAGAAGCAATAAAATTGGCTGTGTTGCCAAATATGTGTTCCGACCAAAAACACACAAATATTCTGAATTATCACATTTCCTTCTAAGACTCAACAACACACGTTGTATGCAACTCAGAAAAGTTAAAAAATTCACAAAATTCGAATTAATCATTAATTTATACAATTAAATGCTTTAATTACCAGAATGACCTTGACCTTGGTCTAACCTCATTGAAACTCAGGATTTTGTAAGATGGCTATACTAGCAATATACTCTGCAAATTTCAACTCTACAACTGGCATAACTTACGAGTTATCAGCGTATCAATAAAAGTCGCAATTACTATTTTCAGGATCACGCAAGAAAGGTGCATCTCAAAGCAGTACTAGCAATATGCATTGTTGTTCATGTCAAAACACTGATCGTTTGGTGTATATTGCAAGACGCTAGTTAATTAAATACTGAGCTAGTAGCAATCTAATTTGATGCTTTGAAAAATCACTGCGACCTTGACCTTCGACCTTCGACCTTCGAACCTTTTGTGGTAATCCAAAATAACTTGTTTCATTATTAAGTGCAACTTACACATTGACAGATATAAGCAAATTAAAAATATTCAGAACCAAACTTTGTTCATTGGAATACCAAAGCAACGAATTGGCTGAGTGTTGCCTAAAATACATTTTCACCAAAAACCTACCAATGTCCTGAAAAATCTAAATTCCTCTGAAGACTCTACAACACACGCTTTACTCAACTCATAAAAGTTAAAAAAATTCACAAAATTCGTAATAACATCAATTTATGCAATTAAATGTTTTAATTACTGCTACAACCTTGAAATTAGTGCAACTTCATTTAATCTCACAATTTCATAAGATGATTATACTAGCAATATACTCTGCAAATTTCAATGCTACAACCTGCTTAACAACTGAGATATTTGCATTAAAATAAGTCTCAATTACTATTATGCAAGATTACACAAGAACGGTGCATCTGAGAGCAGCAATAGAGCCATGCATTGTTGTACATATTAAAGCACTGGACCGATTGATGCATGTTGATAAGTTTGAAAAATTGCTGTGATCTTGACCTTTGACCTTCAACCAACAAATTTGAATCAGACTCGCAGAATCACATGTACTCTCAATGTGTGAAATTCGCTGAAATATACTCCACTATAGTTCTGCGCAACGGCACATAAAAAATCGTTATATTTAAAATATTCCTTAAAAAAAGAACACGTAGAGTGAGTTGTTACTCTCTGGTCTTTCTGACGTTTTCGCTGAGAGATGTTTAGGGATTCCGTCAAGAGCCTACCCCTCACCACACGAGAGTGCTCTCCTGCGGATGTCTCCAAACTGTACAGTATCTAGTGAGCGAAACGGTTGGAAGTTTTCTCTTGGTTCGTGTCGTTTTGTGAAGCATTAATGATGAATTGGCCACGATAACATGGTCGTACCTATGACTATGTTAGACCTGTCGGCCGCCTTCGATACCATCAGCCACGAGATACTCATCCGCTCACATTCCACCTGTGGGATCCAAGGAACTGCTCTCCAATGGCTCTCATCATACATCCACGACCGAACACAGATTGTAATGGTGAATACAGCGCAGTCCAACCCCTAGCCACTCACGACTAAAGTGCCTGAGAAAAATATTAGATCACAAGATAGTTTCCTTTTATATGTTCCTTTTACTAGATCCCATGCATTGTACTCCTAAAGTTTCACTATTGTTGCCCCTCGTTTATGGAACCAATTACCTTTTAAACTTCGATCTGCCCAATCTTTGTCTGTTTTTAAATCCCAGCTTAAAATCTTTTTTATTAACCCGCTGAATTCGTTTTATCTTGTTCCCTTTCAAATGTTTTTACTTCTTCACACTTTTCCTTTTAACACGAGCGTTTTAGAGCACTATTGTTGTGGATTGTACGCAATACAAAAACAAATTTTATCATTTTTTTATTATTATAATGGTTCACAACAAAGTGAAGTGCCTCGTGCTAACTTTAACGCTTCAGAGAAAATAAAGTAAGTGTGTTTGTTATATGATTGAGGTTAAAGAGATACTTGAAGAATACTTGTTTGTCATTATAGTAATAAATTGTTGAACTGGGTTCGAGATTAGTTGAAATACTCTGATGTTTGTAATCGAGGAGTAATAAAGTGGTATTGTTTAATTTCCACCCATACCTGTTTCCCATTGTTGCACCCGTGCAAGAACAGATCGCTCGTCACTCAGGGGAACAAAATCAGCGAGCGCTCGTTCACGACCAATCCACGCGCATTGAGTATTGTGATGGCTCGGTGCCGCACCTAGTTAGGAAGTTTCTGCGTTGCGTTTTGAAGTACATGTATACAAGCTAAGAGCTCGCGAAAGCTTGCTTCTCATCGCTGAGTGAGTGAGTGATGGGGTTTTACGGCTCCACCCAATCCGATCGGATGATACGGGCGCCAAAACAGAAAGCCCGGGACAGGGGTTTCCCCTACTCTTATCGATAAATCCCAAGGGTTCTTTATCCTGCATACCACCAAAGACAGTAGTACACAGCGCCCGGCCTTGTTACGCAGTTGGGCAGCACTGCTGAGTCACCAAAGAATTACAATTGTAATTCACAATCATAACGCCCGTGGCCTGATCGGGTCTCGAACCCGGGACCTCGACCCCCACTATCGGCATAGGATTGCAGACAGCGGTATAACCCATTGTGCTATTCGGTGCCCCCCCCCCCTCGTCGCTGAGAGGGATCAACCAATCCAGTGGGTAGCCTTCAAACAACAGTTAATCGAAGCCTTCATCAGCCAGGATGTAGATGATGGTTTACGACAAGAACTCTACCGAGTGACCAAACAACTGAATGAATCGATTGTATAGTTCAATCGAAGATTTCGGGACATCGTCGCTGAGGCGTACCCTCTACATACTGATGAGGACTGGGCAGTACTTCCCAGGAACGAGGACCAAACAGAAATCCTCCTCAAAACATACGCAAAGGGATTGACGGACAAGTTCCTGGTAAAGAAGATGGTGAGTCCCGATTGGCCAGCTTACTTGGAGCAAGCTATGGTGAGAACGGCACAAAGCGAAAAGATGCAGAAGAACTTAGAGCGTTTAGGTTTCCCTAATCTACCTCTCTCGAGAGAGAATGGAAACAGTATGGCTGTCATAATTTTTTTGTTTTGATTGTTGTGGTCAAGCTTCATTGTTGATTTCGATTCCTTTTCATTCTCAGACGTACCGTACCGAGCAATCTTGGCTGCAGCCGGTAATGCTCGGATGGTGTTAGATGAGTATGAGATCGTAATTGTTCGATCTTACCCAAAAGTGATTAGAACAGAAATAATGATGTCATTACACACAACATTCAATGAGTTGTTGCGTAATCTTGCTGATCACAAGGGTGACATGGATTTGTTGGCGATTTACCGTCGCCGTTATGTTAATTTACGTTAGCCTTACACTAGACAGAAGCAATGAGCGTTGCTTGGGCCTATTAGGTCTATAGTTGGAAGTGCATTTAGTTTAAGTACGTCTAAGGACATGGCTGGGGTTAAAAATCGTGTAAATACGATTATCAGTTTAATGGGCAATGAACGACGTCTAATTAAGGGAATAATTGTTACTGTCAATGATACGATTCACAGTGAAGCGAATTTAAGATCCACTGTTCGCGGTTCAACTGAATCGGGCTAGGAATGTACAGGTAATAATTGCTAATTTAGAGATCTCCCATACGAATGTCTCTAAAGGATTAGCTTTGGCACAGGGCTATTTAACTGCTGAGGCCATTTCAAGTTTTTTTGAATTCCATAAAATCGATGAAGATAACTTCAATCGCGATTACCAGTTACAGCGTGACTTAGCAGAAATCGGTCACTAAGGACTTGATTAGAACAACGGAATCGCGTGAGTTGCAGTATAGCTAATAGTACCACTTGAGAGTATGGAGTGATTTTTTAGAGTAAAACTTTACCAATTGTATTTCATCTTGTAAAGCATATGTGGGAGACATCCAGTCTAGTCTAGGTTAGTTAAATTATTTAATTTTAACTTTACGTTTACTTTGAGTACATTTGAAATAATTGATTACAATATATACATATAAACTTATATCGCTTCTTGGGTTTTCTTACAAAGATTTACATTGTAAATTGAGAAAACTCAAGCCGAACCCGAGTGTACAGACAATTTGAATACTGTTTGGGTAAAAGTGGATGGAATAATTATACCTTTTTTCAACCTGTCAAATTCGGATACATCATTATAGGTTTCTGATCTATGTTAATCCTTTAAAATCGATTAATATACGGCACCTGTCAGACCCTCGACTTGATGACCTTGACCTTCGACCTGACAAAAGTGGTTTTCTTAGTAACTGTGCTTATATTAAGATTCAAAAGATACAAAATTCACACTGACAACAGATAACAATCAACAGAAGGCCTTCCAAATATGCATGTAGATCCATGCTATACACCCTAAACAGACGGCTTCTCCTCATCCACAAACCAAGCATATAGTAACTCACAATTCTAACCCCAGTCACCCAGTCTCCAGGTAACAACTACAGACCACATCAACAGACCCCGAGATCTCCCTGTGATCATTCATCGTTGTAAATCGCTCTCATGGTAACATTAAAGTCGCTATGATGTAATCAGACGTCGTCCTTATTATTCTGAATCATTTTTGGGATTATTCATCTCTGCTGGATATTAATGTAGAGGTGGGCTCACTACAACTATTACTATATTTTTGTATCAAAATATACATAGAAGAGAGAGGGGGGGATACAAAGTAGTCTTATCTGGCATGTCTTCTCCATAATTTCAATATTAACATAAACTAGATATAATAGCATAATGTATGCATAATAAGTTAGTCAATCCATAACAGGTCGTTCTTTTTGGGATATTCAGACAATTTTAGCCAAACAAAAGTTTAGCTTTTAACATGAAATATAAATTGAATATACAGTGTGCATGCAACGGTGCCAGAATGGCAGGATCCACTATGATTTATCACACATCAGTTGACAAGATATCCATAATACCATAATTATAACATTGCTTTGAAACAGCTTTCAATGTGAATTATAAGTGGCTTTGTAGTGAAGGCGATGGAGATGACGTAACAGATCAAGGCCTTTTCTAGTGTAGTGCTCGTGTAAACCTAGGTCGTAGATTGGGTACGGGTCTGATTAACAGTGTGGGTCGCTAGATGCAGACTCATGATATTGTGTCTATTGTATATTGTCAACAACATCAGTGACAGCCAAATGTCAATTAGTCAGTGGTAGTTAACCGAGTTATACCTATAATAATATATATCACATTAACATACAATTTTCATAACAATACTAATAAAAATAGATATACTGAAATTAAAAACAAAAATCAACCAGAGTTAATAATCTGATTACTTGACCAAGATTTTTTCTAATTAAGCTATTGATGAAAGGTGAACGTAATTGCAGCAAAATTCGTTCATGATGCCAAATTACGGTATATACGTCAATTTATGACTTTACAGCATAATTGCAAGAGGTGTATGCGTGGCATTGTGGTTAGGGTTACACATAAATATGTTAGTCAGCTAACATATTTATCTCGGAGTTTGGAGCAGTAAATGTCAACCAAAAATAATCATATTAGGATATAATGTTGAAAAAAGAACAAGAATCTTTCTCAAGGTAAAAATAAACAGGTGTCATAGCACAAAATTTTGTGCTATTTGTAGTTTTAATTCAGTGAGTCCGACATCTTTTATAGAGATTGTCGCGGTTAGCAATTCATTGTAAATTATTACGATAACTAAACATAAAATAAATAACATCACTGGAAAGCTAAGACCATCCCCAACAAACTGGCATGAGTTAGACGTTTGCGCGGAAGCAGTTTGCGAGACATGAAGACAAACGTACCAACATAACGCCCTCGTAATTTCCACGTCAGTCCCTCGAATGGAATGATGAAATGGAGCGTTCCAATACTGGTCAGGAAGCATCTGACGCCAGGTGCAGAACTTACCTCCCGCGATGTTTATGGCAGGAAAAACGTCGCGGTTCCCCCTTTTTTTTTTTTTTTTTTTTTTTTTTTTTTTTTGTAAAATCGCTGCACGGCGCTAATATTATCGGTTTATAGCAATTTAAAGACTGAACATATAATATTGATGCATGGTACCAGGAATCCAAAACTGAAATTCGTTTTTCGTTTTCATTATGATTCATGTTTGAAAACACAGAGAAAAGAAGACACAGTAAGCACCTTGCATCCACGTTGATGAAGGGCATTGCACACAGCCGAACCGATGCCCCCTGTCGCACCAAAAACCACTGCAATCTTGCTTTCCATGCCTCACAGTGTAGGCCTATCCGCTGTCTGCGAAGTCATGGACCGTGCATGGCTTTTATTATAATGGCTTGTGTTTGCTGACGGCGGGCGGGACTAGCAGGCGGGGCTATAGGTCGACGAGAGGTCAAGTTCTCATTTCGCACCCACCCTGTTTCTCGACTGTCAATTGGAATTAGATAGATATATATGTATAGATATATATTCATGAATGGAGCACATATTTCAAAGGACTGCCCCTTAGGCCATGGGGCCTGTCAACAGGAGCCGTGACAGCCCTATAAGCATTACAATAATTGCATGATAAGAAATAAGAAGAAAAGAAGAAGAAAAAAAAAAGAAAAACAAACTGAACGAGAAACAAAGACTATTATGATAGCGATTGTGAAGATGGAGGAGTTCGTAAATGAAAGGGGAGGGGAGGGGGGAGATCGGAGGGTCTATTTCATTCTTCGACTGTATTGAGGCAACCGGGCTGTTTGTGTGAAAGAGTCAGGGAATTTGAGAGCTGATTATGTTACTTTTTTTGCTTTTGTGTGACGTCATGTGAATTCGAGTGAAATAGATGTACCAAAATAGGGGTGAGTTTTCATCGGTGTGTGCCGGTGCTACTTTTCAGTAGACCTACAAGACCTACCACCTACAGAGTTACGTGACAGCCGACCCGAACAACGGCCGCCGACTCGATTTACAGCGCTGTACACGTCAACCAAGTGAGCTGCCACGTGGAATTCCTGGGGTCTTATGGCGTCATTCGTAGCTCCAATAGCGGCAGATTTGTGAACCAAGCCGATTTTGCGGGAGAATTAGAACCACTGAATATGTGCTGTTCTTGTCTTTTTATACCATGACAATGATGTCAGGTAATTATTAGTTTATGCTGAAATGATTATTTAAGGTGAATATTTCATGAATTTGATGTTATATCGGACATTAAGGTTGATATTCGACTTTAAGTGATTATTTCTAGTCTTCGTTGGCATCTGAATGGTACGGCAGAATATTCATTTAAAAATAACCTAAATTACAGAACATTGAAGCTTTAATATTTTCACCTGAGATGGAAATACCCCAGGCAGGCTGAATGAAGAGATTATTCAAAGGTTAAATATTATTCAGTTTGACCAATCTTCAAATCTTATGTAAGCCTACTGCATTCATTTTGGGCATATTCAGCTCCCAGTATGTACTTTGAAAAGAGCTCTAGAGGTTACTGTTCAAACAAAACAAAATATTATAATGACCATGTGCAGATTACAGGCCTAGTCTGCAGCTGGTGCATTGCTATCAAGAATGATCAACCCAGAAAGTATTCCGGTATGCCATGCAACCTAACTGCATGAGCAGATGAGGGTGTAAGGGTGTGCATGGGCACACCTCGAGTTCCTTTCTTTCATATCATAATTAGCAGGGATCGCCAACATCACCATCTAGCTACCTAAACAGTAGTGTAGGTACTAGGTATACTGCTCTGATACCTAGTCGGTAGTTAATCATCATCATAACACCCATGACACAGTGACGTCTCGCTGTAGCATCTATCTGATCATCCTAGCTGTCATGTAGCACAGATAAATCGGGTGAGGTCTGCGCCCTGGGTCTCGCTGTAGTATGTCAGCTAGCTCAGTCATCACAGTGACAGTCATGCAGCTATGAGCTATAGGTGAGGTCTAATGATAACATTAATTTAGTAATTATACTAACTAATCCTAGAAATTCAGTTCTAGTAATCAGTAATCGAGTCACTCACATTCACAGTGATCAGCGTGAGTGTAACCAGGGGTAATTGCAGATATAGTATTACTATAATAGGGTAGCTACCTCAGACTGAGACAGGTTTTTCACCGAAGAATTATAATTACATGTTTTGGTAAAATGAAGCAAATAATTGGTGACAAATGTTTAAGTAAACAAGGCGTAACTTCTGTTATTACAACAGTCTGAACAGACGAACACATTATTGGCACATAAGTTATAAAATCACAGCTCCCGTTAATATGCGGGTGGTCGGTTGATCGCTGATAATTTGTTACGAGTTATACGACATGGATAGTATTCAATTATGCAATATAGTTCAATATAGGATCACTACGGAACACGTAGTGTGTGGGTTTCACATAATCATACTAGAAATACCGCTGTGGACCATCACGATAACTTGAACATGTCGCATTATGATTCATGCATTATATGCCTCTTTTCTAAAGAGGCCGACTCTTATCTTATGACTGTCTTAAAGAGTACGCTGCTATTACGATGATATTTATTGGTCACATGTGGTGGGAACTGGTTTTATCGCAGTACAAACAACGCTAGTTTGTACTAGTACTACGCTCAGTATTGATGATGTACGAATTCGCCATCCGAGCATGCATAATATCATAGCACAATACTGATTATTAATGCCCATATTAGCCATATCAATTAATATGTATTTAAGATCGGGCGAAATGACCTCGGGCGAGATGGCATTCGGGCGAAATGGCATTCGGGCGAGATGGCATTCGGGCGAAATGACCAGTTCCCGAAAGATCGGGAGCCATTAGCTAACAGGCCCCGACGACACACGTGTGTCTGTGTGACGGTCGGATACCGTTAGCCAAACGGGTGCAGATATACGTCCGTTCCGCTTCTTTAACGGTACAGATATGAGAATCGGGTGGCTGTATGCAGGCTGTAGGAAAAAACACGATCAAAGGAAGTGAGCAATATTATTGCATGTGGATCAGCTAGGACTCTCCTAGTTTCAATTCAACTCTCGATTCTATGATATCAACTCACAACTCCTGTCATTTGCTCTGCTCCTAAAAATTGACTAACTGAGCGCCCAATTAAATTGAAAGTAAACCAGCCATGCAGACATAAAGTAATTGATACGATGACGATACCCGCATTTGATTCCTTTGTTTAACTAACACCTTCAATGTCGAATAGGGCGATGACCGCCATTTCATATTTAATTGACTTCAAAAAAATCGCCGACAATTGATCTGTCAATATGATATGTCGTGTCTTATGTTTGCTTACACTATAATATTTCGACGGCGGATTACACATGTAAATTATAATGGTACAGTGTTGATTTATTCCTGATAATTGTTGTCGGAGGCGAATTAACGAAAAAGGCGGATTACATGGCACAATTAACAATACAAATGATTCGTTCCTGACACATTAAGACGGACTACATGAAGTGTGGATTACATGTCGGCGGATAAACGGGGTCTGACTGTACACGTTTGCATCTATGCTAGGAGAGGACTGTTAGTATAAACACTTAGTATACACATATGCATATATATTAAGATTGGGCTCTTAGTATACATGTCATGTATGTATCGATACGCATGAATGACGAATTTGAATTGAATTAATAGCTCCTTGTATATATCCACAATTAGAGATTAGGTTGGTTAGTGCCTCCATTTAATCAATCATTCCATCAAATGAATTTGTAGTTTGCGACGAAAGAGAGCGGCGCTCTCGTCTTTGTGTTCTCTGCAACGCCATCTGATCGTTCTTCCATCTCAAACAGCAGATTATAAAAATGATGGTTTTGAGAAGATAATAATTATGAGATGACATGAACCCATTGGATGGGGAGCAATGAATGATGATATGATCGGTTACACAAGTAGTCAAGGGTAATACTCAATTAAAAACATGACACTCATGAGTAATCATTGTAAATTAATAAATATTTATTTAATGCTGTCCAAATCAAAATATAAGATACATTTAAAGTGAAATGATATGTTAAAATGACACAATTATTCAATGTCAATATTTTGAGAGAAAAACTCAATGCAAAAGATAAGTAAAGAAAGTCAAACGTGGTTCAAGTGAACAATAATTGAATTGAAAAAGTTAAAGAAAGAAAAGCACTTTAAGTATTATTATAATTGAAACCATTAAACGTTAATCAATCAACGTTGTTTGAATTATGCACCAGCCAGCTGAACGGAATATGAAATTCTGAGCAACAAATGTTCTGTTCAGTCATCTGTTCATTCCATTTAAAAATAAATATGTTATAACAGGAAATAAATAAGAACACACTTGATGAATTAAGTAAAAACAAGAATAAGTTCACAAGTTAAAAACATGCAATTCACTGACATGTATTCTTAATTAAGAAGCACAAAACATTTGAATGATAATAGTAATGAGGAAAGAGAGGAGGATGAGAACTGAAAGAGGGTATGAGTAGGATGACGAGGAAGCTACGATCTGTCTGCTGCCTCATCACAACAGTCACATTCGGAATGAACGTCTGTGACATCATGAAGGTGTTCCTCTACGGATCATCCAGATCGACCTCCTGGCAAGAAGTGGGTTGCTGTGCCAGAGATGGCCAGCCAGGATAGGATGCCCTCATGCCTCGTGGCCCTCAAATGGAGGAGAACATGTCTGAAATAATGAATGTTTGTAAATTTGCTCTTTTTGTCTTCATTAATTTGACGTTTGTAAAATTCATTCATGTTTATGAATTCATAAATAAACTGTACTCAATCTAATTTCAGTTGAATACTAATCAATCACAAATGCAAACGAAAATAATACTAGTTTGTTACAAATATTTCAGAGCTCAAATTTACAAATGTTCATAGATATTAGATAAAATGAATAAAATTAAGAAATTCTGCTCACAGAAATAAACTTTTCTGAATTCGGCGGCTGAATTGAACTCATGGAGTTTGGGAAGTGGCATCTGTAACCAATGAAGCATAAACATTCTTGGAAAAAGGTTCCAGGGATTCTGACCTCCAAGAATATGTATCAACAGCTGCTTGAGAACAACTTCAGTTCGGTGGTTTAGTGAGCTCCGAGCACTTCGTTCATCTAAACTCCTTTCTCAAAACATGCGCTCAGGTGCGTACACTGATTCATACTGTTCTGGGTATGCAACATATTCGAGTTGCTGAGTTAATCTGAAGAACAGAAACATTTGAATAATGTCGATAAAAATGTTTTAGAACCACATTGAATACAGAACATTTTTAAATTCGCCTCAGTCGTCTGAGCCTGAAGACATCAAAAACACAAGATAGCTCTGAACCAGATGGTAAGATTATCCAAGTCTTCATTTTGGGTTTTATTCATACTATTTATGTTACTACAAGTAAAGAATATATTAGTATCATCAGCGTACATCACTGGAAAAGTGTGTTTTAGGGCGTTACCTAGGGAGGAGGAGCAGGAGGAGCAGGAGGAGGCTAGTGGTTGTTTGGGGGCTGAGGAGGAGGAGAACTCAGAGCAAGAAGCGTGTTTGTGCGGAGGCTCACCATTGGCTGCCAGTGGCTCAACTCAGCGCATCTGCCACGCGTGTCCTCTTCGCTCAGCAGCAGCAGCAGCAGCAGCAGCCAAGCACTCCTCCTGAAACAATGTCATCAGATGCATACTGCATTTGTTTTGTAATTATGCCAACCTTGAATGCACAACTGACCCTTAACAAAGGTCATTGAGTACAACCCAGACAGATGGAAGAAATGAGACAAAGAATGTGACTGACCTCTGGCATTGAGAGATGTTGGAGCACAGATGCTGACCACTTCAAGCGGTCAGTTTAACATCGTGGAAGTGGACAGCTGAGAGAAGAGGAGAAGGAAGCTCAGTGTGTTGTCAGCGATTGCAGCCTCACAGCAAATGTTGCTCCGCCAAGCATCCACCTCTGCTCTCAACCTCCAATGCTCAGCCGCCAGTGCTCAGCTGCCAACGCTCAGCTGCCTGCGTTCAGCTGCCAGTGGCATGAATTGCCTTGCACTCAAACGCAATTCAATGAGAAATGTTTGCCAGTGAATCACGTGACTTGCGATGAAGCCTTCTGGTTGAGTGACGATGGCCAGCAGCGAGATAAACTGACACGTGAGTCCTGATGAACGCCAGCGCAACCAACTCCTCATTTCTGATAGAAAAAAAAAGTCAAATTGGCAACAAAAAAAACAGCTTCTCACTTGTCATCATTGGAACGATTTGTGGATGAGAGGTTTGCGCTGGCTGAGCTGCTTTGCTTGACGCCCCTCCCAGGCACATGGGCTCATTGTTTTCAGGGCAGGCTGACATTCCTAATGAGCACATTCATATGAGCATATGCACTGAGTGAGAATGAGCTGACTCACCAAGACACACGACTGCAGTCGCTCTGAGTGAAGCGACTGTTGCACTCCACACACAACATTCTGAAGAAGAGAGTCACACATCCAACATCAAGTGATTAGTACATTATCAGTGTCATTACCTTTTCCTAGTCGTTAATTATTCACTCTTCCGATGCAAGCCTCTCACTTCCTTTGTATGTAGTTAATCAATAAATAATATATATATAAATATAATAATAATTTAGCTTCAATAGATTACTAAAGGAATACATTTCTGTATTTCCTTCAAATGTTCACTGCCTCCAATTTCCGTGATTCCTCTGAGGTACAATGTTTTCAGTTTTCTTGGCTCCTTCAAGCACTGAGACAACTCTTGCAATGAATTAACTGTCAATTTGTTATAACTGATGACCAATTCTTCCAGTTGATCTGATGAGTTCAGCATCTCACATAAATCAGACATCAGGTCGTCCTCAATCTGCATTCGCTGAAGTGTAAGCTTTTTCAGTTGACGGCATTGAGCAATGGCACCAAAGAGATGTCTGGCTGAGTGAGGATTCGGATGCGTCATTATCTGTTGTTGAGGCGCATGAGGTGAGTGTTGACGTGATGTGCCTCTCACAAAGTTCCTGAGTCGATTTCTGAATCGAGTGAACACATTTGGTGAGCGAACGGAGTCATCTGATGACTCAGCAATGACCGAATTGTGCCTCCACCAAGAAGCAAATCGACGTTTTTGAATCTCAGATTAATGAGATTGTTCAATTGAGGAAGAACGTTGCATAAAATCTTCAGGTTTTCATCGCTGAGTTTTATGTCTCTCATATCAAGTGTTTTCAATTGCAGATGATGAGCAACAGAAAGGGTGCGTCCAAAGGCAAAATGATCTCCAATATCACATTTACCGATGAGGAGAGACTCAAGTGATGACATCGAGGGGAAGTGACGCCTCAGAGCATCACAGAGTTCAATGGAGAAATAGCAGTGCCGGAGAAGCAGCATCCGCAACGTGTTCTTCTGCAGAATTCTTCCAAAACTCCTCTTTTCTTCCTCATTCATATTTACTAAGGAAATATTCAAAGTGAAAAGTTCATCCATGTCAGCAATGCGGGGAAGCAGTTGTGCGATGTTTCTGCTGTTCTTATTCGCAATGGATAAATATTGCAGATGAGGGTTATTCAGCAGTTGAGGCATTCGTTCCATGCATTCATCATCCATCTCACAATCATCAATGTACAGCACTTGCAGAGGTTTGTTCAACGCAGCTTCAATGAATCCAAGTGTAAACTGCGCATTTTGACATTCATATAAGCTCATGTATGTCATGTGATTCCCGAATGACATCTGTCGCACATCACTTGCATTAATCTGAGGGGAACGTATCCACACACGTTGAATGCTGGAATCTCGAAGACCAACGCGCAACGCAGCCAAACAATCCTCCAAATGAATCAATGATTTGCAGTTCTCAAGATGCACAATACGAACACATTTGCTTTTTGCCATTTCCTCCATCAATGAAGTGAATCCGAGTGTTGAGTCAAAATCAAATTCAAAACTGATGCTTTCTGGTTGGATGTTTTTGATGTTGACGATGATGGAGGCTGTTCGAATGCAGCTCCCGATGCAGTATTTGGTGATTTTGATGCATTCGGGGTGATTAATGGCAATGATGTCACACAGTTGAGGAGTTATATTTTTGATTTCACAGATGAATCGCAGTAGTGAGTGCTCTCTAGCACATGAGTGTATTAAGTCAACTGAGCTAAACCGCACTTTCCCCACAACCACTCTGGCCAATGCGAGCAGGTTTTCCCCTTGGAGCATCCCAAACAGGAATTGCAGGACTGTTTCGTTCAGCGCCACGGTCGCTCCTTTCAGCCATTTCAGCCTCGCTTCTGGCGCCATCTTCTGCAAATGAAGAGCAGCCAGAAATTTCTGCAATGTCCTGTGGCTGAAGGAGTAGCGTGGCGCCCTCGAGTGGGGTCCAATGTATGTCTCCATGACGACGTATTCTGTTTGGCGAATGTCCTCTGCTTTGCATTGGCATGCTTCCAAGTCACTCTCCACCAACGAACATTTGTCATTGAGGTAAGACTCGAAGGCACATTTTGCGAGTGGCTGAATGAGGTCCATGATGACACCCTAATCAGTGCTGTTCAGTCGATTGGAGGTTTTGTCCAAGATGAAGGAATGAATGTCCTCGTAGATCCCAGTCATGGTGCTGGGGAGGCTGGGGTTGCGCTCTGTGCACAACAGACCCAAAATCGTGATGATGAGTGGGTTGCGGCACAGATCTCGCAATTCATCCTTCATCTTGCGTCGCAGCATTTCCAGTTGGTTGGAATCCATCCTCATTTGCTGAGCCAGCCTCTCCACGTACTCTGCTTGCTGCCCTTCATCAAAACCAAAAGCCTCAAAAACGGAATTGAATGAAGACAGCCTCTGGCCGAGATACGTGGGTCGTGAGCTGACCAGCACTGTGGCGTTGCGCTGCAAGTTGCCTTCGATGAGGCGATTGAGGAGCTGGTTGCCCTCATGTGCCTCATCGTACGCGTCTGCGATGAAGAGGAACTTGCATGCTTGGCCTTTGAGGAGGATTTCCAACTGTTCTGGAGATATATCTGAATCGTCTGCCAGGAGCTGTGAGGTAATGAGGTCAGGGATGGAGGTCTTGCCGATGATACAAATATTTAATTCAACAAATACTATTGTACTACACGTTAGTAAAATTTGCCCAATGAACTACTCTGCTGTTTCAAATAATATATAAACAATTAAACATGACATGTTTAATTGTTTATATATTATTTGAAACAGCAGAGTAGTTATGCATGATTTGTCCAAACACCAACTGTTGAACAATAGTCAAAATAAGTAAAAACGATAGAGAGGTTGATTAAAATGGAATAGGGCAAAACTTCAATTACTCTAACTGAGCAACGTGATCATTAAAGGCATGTACATTCGGAATTTGTACAATTAAGTGGAGAAGTAAGCCGATGGCCCAGCTTTTGTGGGCTGGCAATGAACATGGTTACAGTTTGGATAAATGTTATACTAAACTTATTAATTATTACCTGATTAAGTCTCAAGAACATTTGTATTATAAAAAATAGCGCTGTCTCATTTGCGTACATAATTCCATCGCACTTTTGGAAACAGTCATCTAAATGAACTAAAGCGACCCGAGTACAGAGCCTTGAAGTGCCCCTGTCTCACTGTCTTTGGAACAAGACTTTTCTCGGGTTTTAAGTTCAACTGAACACGCATCGCAGTCTATATCACGTCAATTTTCTTTTGCACTGTGTAATCAAGACGTCCAATCGATATGAATATTTTCGTTTCTCCTGATGTCCCATTAATAAATAGTGGTAATAATAATAATAATAATAAATAAATAATAATAATAATTTTTTCGTCCAACACATGCACAATAATGTGGAAAAAAAGAACACAGAACACAACAGAAATATTAGCACTAACAATTACAACGCATAATACATTTTATGGTAGAGAAATCTTGAAAAAAATTTGTTCTGAAAAATTTTGTTGACTGCTCGTAAACCTACCTTGAGGTAACCCAACGAATTTTCATTCATTAATCACTTCACGATAGATAAAGTGTGTTCGTAAAACGCACCCCAAGTCTGCCAAAGCCTACGGTAGTAAACTATATCGCCCCAATCATCCAATGTGGACTATCAATTTCATGTTTAAGACATAGTAATGAAACAGCCTTATAATAAATGTGTTTCTGGCTTTTCGTAATCTCTTGATTTCATTAATTGTATGTCATAACGTCTCCTTTAATAGCAATCATCATCATAAATCATCAATAATCAGTTACAGTATGTCAAATATTATGAACGCGACGTATTCTTAGGTACAAAAGTAACACGCTAATCTGTAAATGGCTTAATCATCGAGATATTCCATATTTGGGACAAGTCAATGATCACAAAGTGACTCAGTTTACAGCAGCTGTAAACGGTGTACTCGTACTCCGTGTATAGCCGTGATTCTCATGAAGCTCACCAAAATCTCGTTAAACCTCATTTCTAGAACTCACACGAGCAGTAGACTACCAAGACTCGTAAAATTGGACACGAGAGACGCCCCTACGGAATCTGTACGCGAAAGCATTGAGTCATGGCTGAGCAATTTATTGTCGATGAATGAAATCGTTGCCCGCCAAATGGGATGCAATGTCTCAACCATTCGTTGCCTTGGCCGCCGCATTGCTGAAACTGGTTTCACCGCTGACCGACTCCGTACTGGATGCTCAAAAGTGACGACAGAGAGGCAGGATCGCCAAATCCGGCGGGCGCACATCCAGGACAGGTTCAAAACAGCCACTTCAACAGCACGCGGAACAAGAGGGAGCACAACCAACACAATCTTCTGAAGAACTATCTGACACCGATGAACGGAGATTGAGGTCTCGGATCTTTTACAGGGGACCAATCCTGAGAGAATTCTGAGAGACGTCCTTGGGTCCGGATCCAAAAGAGGTGAGAAAGTGTCCTCGACAAGAGCCGGATTTGCCTGGATAGGTCAGACAGGAGACGGATGGAAAAGTAGGGGAGAGCGGTTCCGGAATTGCTGCATCAAGGAGCAGGATAGATTAGGTGGAGCCAGCCTCATGGTGTGGGGAGGCATTAATTTTCAAACAACAAAGAGGCTCTTCTCTTAATGATACACGAGAACTTGACCGCGAGACGGTGCGTCACAGATGTCCTGGAACATGTCATCGCCTTCCTTTAAGGGCACCCTGAAATCCGGTTGTTACAGCGACACAAAGCACGTTCGCACTCTGTTCGGGTCATCTGAAACTTCTTGGAAGACATCAAAGTCACAATGTCGAAATTTGACTGAAAACCTGATGAAAATTACACTGATATTAATAAAGTTGTGACTCAATAGTAGTTGCTATTTGCGCAACTTGATAACTGGCCTGCGTGTCAGCGCCAGAATGACAGGGGCTGATCGTGATAATAATGCCTGATTGTACATTGGATGAGAATCAACCAAGAATCTGCTGCAAACACATTTCGTCTAATTGAGCACAATTTCATTATTCATAATGCAATTGTTTAAGGGCTTAGGGTTTGTCATCGGAGGCAAGGTGTACATTGTAATTTTTGAGCCATTTGCGGCTTCAAAATGATTATCTAATGATTAATAGTCTCCCATCACACTCTCTTCGTGTTATTATGACGTCATAAGACTCCACCTGATTTTATCAACGTGCTCACTATTGACATTTAATGTTGAATAAATCAACGAATTTGCCCAATTACAACTCGATTACTTGTAACATGCACTTGATCAAAAGGAAATCGTAACATATGAACATAATAATCAAAACGATATGCAAAGTATACCTAGGAATTAGGTAATATTGATTCGGAACAATCGACCACACATTGGCACATAAATTGACAAATACGCTCAAATATATTGTTTTGTATATGTTTCTATTGTTAAATTTAGTTATTATCAGTCGATTCAAACGTCTTGTGATAAGTTATTAACCCTATAACTCAAGATAATAATGGTTTATCGTCGTTTTCCGACTCCAAGTGACGAAGACGAATTGTTTGTGTTGATCCGTTACCATAGCAACTTTTTGGTGATATATATGTGAACCAACCCGATTTGGCGGAAGAATTAGAACCACTGAATATGCGCTGTTCGTGACTCATTCATACCATGTACATAATATCAGGTAATTAGTATTATACTCTGGATTGGAATAATTAATTAGGGTGTATATTTCGTGAATTTAGAGTTACGGTTGATCTTTAAAAGAAAACAAGGGGTCGTGAAGCAAGTGACAAAACCAGTAAGTCGAGAACTAGTCACATGTCTGAAGGGGCGTTAGATGGTTAAGCTTAATAGCTATAATAACGTATGTATAACGATCGAATGTATCACTGCAATTATGTATAATTATAGGCATATATTCGGCTTCGTGTTCCGACGAAGTATCCATATCTCCTGCATATACATTATATTTCATATATTTTGAGTAAATAACTATGAGCTCCAAAATAAATGAAAGAAGAGGGAACAAAATAGCTCTGATTCAAGGTGGGACATACAGTGCTCATCCCATCGCCCATGAAAAAATTAACCCCTGAGGTTTGAGTAAGTTTAATAGACTGACCAAACACACACACACCATCACACACACACACACACACACACACACACACACACCCACACACACCCACACACACCCCAACAACAACAGCAACAACAACCAGGACAACACTGAAATGCTACACCGAGAGGCAACTGATTACAAGAGACCATTCATATTTCTTGCAAATTTCCGGAGAGGAGAAATCCCTCATCACGAAGGAAATAAATGCTGAGGCAGCTGAGGCATCTAATTAACTCAATATCAGGACCGCCAAGGTCACTGCACTCTGAAAACAACAACGGCTTTTAAGATTGGACAATGCGCGGTGAAACATTAAACGTGTCGTCTTTCAAAATTAGATCTAAAAAAATATGATGGCCTTGAGAAACGTTCGGACCACATCACTCGAATGAAGCACGCGGACTAAACGGAAATCTGGAAGAGGAAAACTAACACACGAAGTAGACTTGGTCTTTCTTTTACGCTTACGGTCTTTGTCATTAAAGTCCACAAAGAATATGGTCAGGGCTACGTTAGTGCTACGTTTTCGTAAACTTTCGGGTGGAGGGCGCACGGAATCCTTCCTACGATTCAATCATCAACTGCGGTCGGGCAAACTTATTCGTGATATATTTCCTGTCGTAAACTTGTCCTTGCCTTACGAACTCTTCACAGGTAAATGCTTCTATCAAAGCATGCGTAATCCGCGAAAAAGCAAAGCACCCACAACCGACATTCGTGAAGTATTCACGCGTATGTTATCATATTGTAAGCTTCAGCTAATAAAAACTAATCTACAGCAATCTATAAAACTGTCTATGCCAATGAACAAAAGAAAGAATGCATCACAGAATACAGAACTCTCTGATACGAACTAATTTACAAGAAAGGCTTCTGACTCTAGTGAGCAGATCCATGTGTTGCATGTCCTGGCTTCCCCGTATTTATAAAACAAGTACACACTATTACAAGACGAGAATCTTACCAATCAGACGAATGTCTGAGTGGATGATTTGTTTGTCCTTCTTTATGAGCTTCAAAGGAATGGTTGAATGTGCTTGAACGTTTTTTTGTTTACACGGAATCGCCTTTAATCATTATGACAGTCTTTGCTCGTTTCATTTGGAGTGTGTTCGTGGCTGTGTT
>KB310481.1:45915-116595 GCA_000328365.1 Capitella teleta
TATGTGTTTCTCTTTTTATTTTTATTTTTATCTTTATTCTTCATTTATCTATTCATTTATTTATTTATTTCTTCATTTATCATTTTGTTCTGTTGTTTTGGGGAAAGGGGGAGGGAAGTTGGGCTTATTATTTGGCTGGTTATTCCAGTTTAGTTTTATTTTAGTTATTACTGTATTATTTATGAGGTTATATCTTTTTGAAATAGAAGATATAAATAAAGAGAAACTCGAACGTCAGACTGTAATAGTGCCGAAACAAAGGCACTTTAATCCAATCACAACCTGAACCTGAACCTGAACAACTATACAAGAACTGAATGGACGATTCTCCCTGGTTGCAAGACATCGAAAGAGGTATGGCGGAGAATTACTAGTAATCAATAAATTAATCATTAATAAAATTACTTTGTAAAATCGATTATGAATGATCAATCCCCGCATGGCCCACATACATTTATTGATTAAACATTACATTTCCTGAGCACATGGTAATTTTGTGTGTGAATTGATCATTAAACGGTTAGCATTACCATCATTTTTTTCAAATTTATTACATAACGCCCTAATCTCGTTCCAAGACGCTGTATTACCATAATCTGTGGGGATGATGAAATTAGGAAGGGATCCAGTTTTTGATATATTTAGTATCTAACGCTACCTAATTATGCACAACTCTTGAAAGGTTACAACCTATCAGCGAAAACTCGAGCAAATTACGCTCAACTGGTGACTGAGTACAATTATTTGAATTTTTGAAGCGACTGCAAAGCGATTTTTAGCTCTGATAACTGGAGCATCGAGTTCTGTTCAATGGTCTCCGGCGCTACTGAAAAGAAACACCGGCACACACCAATGAAAACTGACACCTATTTTGGTACATCCATTTCACTCGATTTCATATGACGTCACTCGGAATTCCCAAAATGGCTCACAAGGCAAGGTGAGTGAAAAGGAATTCACAGTATTTGATGAATACGACCAGTTGACTAAATGTTACTATAAATAGCAGCCAATGAGATACCACCTGTCATTGGTGTGTGCCTGTGTCGTATATATGACTAGGGAACCAGTGAACAAGTTCTGTAGCATGGGATGATCATATTGTAAGTGGTGGTAACGTTATGATCATTATGGTGCGAATCCGAGAATGATAATGCGTGAATTATGCAGGACTTGGTAATTGACAGAAATATATTATTATCCGGAATACTTTGTGGTTTTTAAGACTGGATTAAGGTACATAAATACCCATTGACATCATTTCATACGGATTGAGTGTTGTGTTGGATAAATCTATTTTCTGAGTGTGCCTACAGATTAATGCTATATGGAACTAATAGCGCCTTAGATTTCAAATCTCGCTATTCCGACATCTGTGCGTGCATGCGACGCAGCGTAAACGACGTCCAATTGCAAGCTATCAATCGTTTATTCATTAGTTCAAAATATTAAGTATTGAATTTTATTGCTTTTTATGTATTAACCCATTTGCTACAACTACATTGTCTAACGAGCAGACGACGGCCACGCCACCGGTCGGAGCGGCCAACTGGATGTTACACAATGCTGCAACAAGGCATGGAGTGCTCTCTGCCTGCATGGTGGGCATGCGTCAGCGACACCAGAGTGAGAGACAATCTCAGTAAGTGGCTCTAAGGGGCTGCTGCTTGGATGGACAGGCCATGCCAGACGGTGAATCGAGATGCTGTGATCGAGGCGCCATCAGCCAACTTGAGAAGCCAAAACATTGAAGTGCAAGTGAGTGGTTTAGTCATAATCAAATATCGAAATCCCTTTAACCTTTTTCATTTGCAGCAACCAACTGAGGATCAAATGGATGCCTTCATGCTGAAGATATACAAGCCTTTCCTCTGCCACTTTGCTCAAAACCTGACAGACCGCTTCTGCTGGAGAACTTTGCCATCTTCGCCTTGCTTGATGAACAGTTGATGACACTTCAAATGGAAGAGATTGGAGATCTGGCCGATCATTCAACCTGGACCTTGACTAGATTTGTGCCTCTGCCAAGACGGTGCCTCGTAAAGGTGAAGAGGTCAATGGAAAGGTGAAGAGGTCAAGGAGTGGATCACTTTTTATTTCCGTTAATAAAATAACTGCATGTGTTGTCTTATCTTCATTTCATATTACATGCAGGTTGCTGTGGTTTAATAAAGCTACTATGGGTTTTGCCTTGTCCTCATTTCATATATATAGGTGGTACATGTACTTTGAACCCTTAATTCAATACCATAACACTTATAATATAAAATTGACTTTCCCCCGATATTGGGTTCAGAGGTTGCCGCGGTACCTTTAAACCATCCAGCGGAAGGGCCTAAATGAATGTTTATTTGTTTTGTTTTGTCTTTTCTTCACTTTTCATCCATGCATAGTTTGTTGGCCCTCCAGCCGCCCAGCATTTGAGCTTCAGTGTTAACAACAGCAAGTATCAAATTTATCATAGGCTGAGACTACTTATGATTAGTATATTCTCCATGTACTGCACTGGTAATCTGTATTACGTTTAATAAATTACTGAACTCCAGTAGCTAATTTATGGACACATGGTCCATAATTAGATTAAGTAAATTGAGGGAAAAATCAGAAAGAAATAAATGTGGAAAACCCCGGATAATTTTAAACAATTGAATGATCCCGAGACGCAAGTATTAATTTCGTGGCCGACATGATGCGTAAAGAGTGAAATAATACTGCTTAATTGCATGATTAATAATGCAGTATTCCATCGGCTGAGCTTAGTGATTCTTATGCATAAAGCTAGACATGTTGGTAAAAGCATACGCATAGTATTGTATATAATGCATGTACATGTATTAATACAGCCGATCCAAGCCAGCGTTAAAAAATTAGTCATCCCCAAAAAAAGTCGGCTGACCGACAAGCCAGCCAAAAAAGGCCTCGTCCAGCCACAAATCAATTGGCTGGCTTTGGGGTCTAGTTTTATGTCCTGCTTATCGTGTGAATGCTATCTTGAAACTAAAATGTTGAGAGGAATATATGTATAGCTGACACAGTCACACACTATAGCAAAACGCCATGCGTCTGAGGTATACAGACCTCACCTGATTTATTTGTGCTCAGGAATATATGTCGGTCAAACGTGTTATGATTAAATGTTATTTTATAAATTATATAATTTTGATTGTTGCAGTGCAATGCAAAGTAGAAAATTTGTCGTGCCAACATCATGAACATGCACTTGTCTGGTTGAAGATAAATAATCTTTTCATAGTGAGGTAACTCATTGCATGCTCCTTGTACGATATTAGAAACCATAAAACTGATGCTATTCATTGTCCAGTACATATGGTTGTACCTCTCTCAATGCTCTCCATGAATTGGTCTAATTCTTTTGTGGATGCTTCTTATTTGGCGCATTTTCTTTCTAGGAAGTTTAGCAAGAGGAGAGAGTCGTTGGATGAAGACAGCGACTCCTGGAGCAGAGATGTCAAAATCAGCACTGTCCTTGGAAGTATTCTGCTGGCTATTTATCTCCGGACAATGTATCCGTCAATTGCTGGGGGAGACTCAGGTCAGTCATGATTTATCCAATATTTAGTCATAATTAAACAGGCCTTATTATTTAAATTACCCTCGTGAGCACCTACATCTGCCATGCTGAGCAATTTGTTCACCCAACTTTCAGAGTTCTTAATAGGCAATATTAACATACCCGTATGTACATGTTCTCAGCACTTGTTGCAACATACTGTAAAACAGGTATTTTTCTCGGGCACCTATTTTTTTGTGGTTCACGTTTGATCTCGAAAATCAGGTGCCGCGAAAAACTGATCTTAATTAGCACCACAATTACAATGCCAATCAAGCATACCAGGACTATTGCTCGTGCGAGCTAGAGATGACAGCACTTTTATCTGCCTTCCCTTTACAATGCGTATTTGGTCCAGGTGTGTAAAGAAGAGACTTATCTTAAGAAATAGTACGATCGCGAGAGATAAAACGAATGCCCTAATTTAAATGTTGCTGACTAGCTATTTGGTCTAAACTGTAAATATAATACATGTATTGAACGAAGGTAGAAATTTATACATTTTCTCATCGTAACATCTGCATTATTTCAGGAGAGCTTATTGTATCTGCCCATGAGCTAGGGGTAAGTCAATTGTCCTCGTATTATATCACCAATTCATTTCTTTCCTTTTTCTCCACCAGGTGGCGCACCCTCCTGGCTACCCTTTGTTCACGATGCTCGCCAAAGCGACCATGACGTTGATTCCATTCGGAAAAATTGCTTGGAGGGTGAACTTCCTCAATGCCTGTTGTGGTGCTGCGGCTGGAGCCACGCTTCAACTTGCTGTTCTCAGGTATGGGTTGCAATTTAGCAGTTCATACGCAATGTGCGTTCTGTAGAACTACCCAAGGCACCAGCTGAAAGAGGTTGTCAACACAGGGCAATAATAGTGACCCCAGTTTCCAAGTGCTTGAATGAGTCCTTATACCCCATACTAATATATCTATTGTGTTCTGACAAGTATCACTGCCCTGTGTCCTCCATAGCTTAATTGCAATTGTTGGCAATTGTTTGATTCTTTGATTTGGATGTTTGTAAGTAGAAGTTGAACCCAATATGGAGCCTTGAGTAGTTAAGATCCCCTGTCATTGTTTCATGTAATAACATTGATTAATATCCACTTTGCTTTGACGTCTACTGACTTCATTTGCAATCAGCTGGAACTGATTGACCTCCACAAATGCTTCATGCTTTGATCTTATGTGTTAATTCTCGGAGTCAAATATTGCAGTTGAAGCCCAACAATTGTTCATGCTCTTCTAGAGGATTATTACAGACAAGAGAAATCCTGTAGCGAGAACTAGCACTGAGATCTCATGCAGGAAGAATGGGTTCGAATGCGGTTTATGGATAAGTTCAAGAGTGTCAGGTTTAGATCCCGGAGCCGCCGCCGCCGATTTGGCGTTTAGCCAGCCGCCGATTGCTGCCGTCGGCCAGCCGCTATCAGCCAATTACGTCAACAGCGGCTCTCAGCTGATTCAATCCAAATATTTTATATTCAGTATTATAAGAAGTTATCATTTGTACACGTCGTTATTGTGTTAATGGTATTTTTTATATACTTATCATCTGAGCTATCTGTGAAAGTAGATTTTATTCAGTTTACTTCATTCAAATTAATTTAAGGATTTATGCCATACTGTATGCCCATACATATACGAGGGTTGTCCCAAAATATATCGGACTGACATAGGATGTGCAGTATACTAGTACGTACTAGGGTTAAAGTAAAATATTACTTCACGAGTACTAGTAGATCACTTGTTACTAGCAACATATATATTACTGGTATGTACCTGGCATTAAGCCTACCTTTTTTTGATTGATTGTTTGTTAACTATTATAACCTATAACACTGCCGAACCCTCATTTCAGAATTCAGAGGCCAAAAATAATTTGTATTGGCCTCTCCTAACACTTGGTTCATACACTGTTTGTCTACATGTATTGATTTTGCTGGTGTGAAAAAATATTGAAATTCTGTTAATTTTCCTGCAATTAGTAAAGCTATATATTAACAAAGAGGTTGCCCAACAATTGCAAACCGATCCAAAAAAAATCGCGAATTTTTTATGCAAGATCTCGATGCAACAACTTAATCGGTTCGCCATTATCTTTCCTTTTCCAACCTGTTCCTCTATTTGCTTCCTCTTCTCCGCTGCATATAAAATTTGCTTGCAATAAAAAGTTAATTAGAATCTTGCTGAATTTGCGTCAACAGACACAACAAAGTGATAATGGTGATTATGATGTTCAGTAGTAAAAATAAAGTATTGCAGTTTATGAAACGCCCTAAACCTCTTGAACTTGAGTCAAGCAAGAGAGTATAATTAAGTGGGACATCATAGGATTTGGAAATCGCCCAATCTCAAAATTACCACGCTAGTACCACATGTAGAGATTATGGCATCATTATACGTATAGGATGACATAGCAACCATTGCCAAGCCACTTCAAGTCGCTGTTAGCCGCCGATCTCAATGCTGAGCCGATATCTCTGATTGGTGGAGGGGCTTAAGCAGCTAGCCGGTCATTTTTACTGCAGCCAGCCGATTTTGGTGAATTACAATCTGCTCTGAGGTCTACGATGTCAACATACAGCCAAGCACTCTCGTTCGAAATGTAACGAAAACCGAATGCAATGTAGAAACTAAATATCAATGGATTGGAAAGCCGGTGTGCTGAGGGATGTTAACGGAGAATGTACAATTCTATTCGCTCAGAGTCAACTATATTTATTTGAGAAAAATAGATGCATGGGTAGGTTAAATTAAGATGAATGTATGGAGAGAATTTCAGGCTACTTGTCACCGGCCGTCAATAATATTAATCTTAGAACAGGCACTTATTAACGGAAAGAACACTTTGCAAGGAAAGAAAAGAAAACTCGATAAAGTTAAGAATCTTTTTGCTATCGTTTGTCTTATAATTATATCATGTTAATTTCAACCGTATCATATATCAGTTCATCAAAGATGCAGTATTAAAGTCTTAGAAAAATAAAACACCTACAACAATTCTGATTCTTGTGTCGTTGATCAGAAGTCGACGTGCGCCTACGGATCACGTGACCGTGTGGAAAGAGGTCGACAATCGACATGCATGCAAATGGCAGCAGCTGCAGCAGAAAACCCCGCAAAACCATAGTTTTTCTGTCGCAGCCTGAAACCTGAATACTTATAGCTTTGAATAATTCAGACATCTTGGGAAGTGTGGTGCATGCATTCTTCATCCGTCTCCGATTCAATCGCTCTCGGAATCTCATGAATTTTGAAGAACTATTTTCCAAATGGCTTCATTGATTGTGTGTTAGCTAGTTTTATGTAGGTATATGTTATATATAGCTCAGATGTTATTGCTTTCAACCACACGCAATTGCACCCCTGGATATAAATTGTCCTTTGTTACGTATATTCTTCAATCAGCACGATCTACAATTAAGTCTGATGTTGCATCAATCATCATAATTCCAGTTCTCTTCAATGTAATAATATATACAATACATACATGTAGTATGCAGTTTGGCTGAGGATCACTTTAGCAGCCAGAGTTACAGGTTCCTCTCCGATTGCGCTGTGCAGCAATCAACAGAGCACACGTTGCAAATGTTCACAGCAAACAAACCAGCGAAATCCATTCACGCGTCATGCGAGACGATCGATGCATTTCGGTGACAATAATCCCATGCATGCGCCATCAATGGATTTGGACGAGAGAAAAAAAAAAAAAAAAAAAGAAAACGAATTATGGCCGTGATGTGAATGTGTATGCACGAAATGGTCATTCTTGTATTTTGTGCACCTTGTTAACCATGCATAAGAATGGAATGTCCCTGTAATACCACACTGCTCATACATCGAATTATGTTCTCAGATACATTATCTAAATAATAAAATTACATGTACGGTTTAATCATTTCGTGCCTTCTGAATTTCTGCACCGAATCTTATGGTTGATGCTCTTTCTTATATTTACGATTTGGATGAATTTGTACACTTATATAATAACGGGTATATACAAAAAGAAAACTATTTTTGGCTAATTTTCTCATAAGAATGTTTGCCGGCGTTGCTTTCGTTGCCACTGGCGACAAGCGTAAACAGTGCATTTTTCATTCGTGGTGTCTCCGCTTTTTCATTGATCTTTCGCTGCTCATCGATTTCCTCTTCTGCATGCGTCACCTGTCGTGGCTAAAAAAAAACATTCTGGATCGTTCTAGAAGAAACTGGAAATTTTCCGAATACAAGGAGACTAAGCAAAGATTTTATTGTCCGTATTAAAAAGACATTTTATTTTGTTTAAAATTTGTTCACAATTGTTTTTGTAGAAAACAGAAAGAATAACATATCTAAGAGAAGTATACTTAAGTTTAATGGTAATGCAGCACTCACATTGAAAGCCTATTAGTTCTTAGTTTATTGTGATTTCTTTCTGGATTAAAACATGGCACATAATAACTGATATTTTTAAATACAAAATTACACACGGTTTAATAAATAGATTGATGATTATAATATAAGAGCAGCTGTTCTAACAGCACTTGTTTCACAACATGCAGATTCGATCACACAAACGAAAAAGAAGAAAAGTTTCTGATTTATAGCCGAGCGAAGATCACAGCCGACAGCGAAGCGATTGAAGTCACGAAGAACAGGAGCGCAGAGTCGTATGCGGGGGCCGCGCTGATCGTGCCGTCTGGACAGGCATCTGACGCTCCAACGCCTTCCGCGGTGATCACGTACGAAGCAGCGATTCCACCGGTTTCACCACAGCTGCTAAACGCCACAAAGCGATCGCCATCTGCTGTCAGAAGATTCTTCGAGAAAACACACTCGTACGTGCTTCGTCCGGTGTTGTTGCAAGGCGTCCAAGTGCCGTTCAGCTTGAACGACCATGACGCCGCGTCGACCTTCTCGTCACACGTCATGTTCGCATTCAGTGTACTGACCTCCGTCGCGTTGTACATGATGACGTCAGTGGGTCCGGTGTCTTCCTCAAAAGTGATGGAGAACTGGAACCTGATGCTGCTGGTTAATCCTGTGACGTTAGCCGGGAAGCCTAGCCACTGGTCAGTGCTGGTCTTCTGACCACTGAATCGGCATGTCAGGTTTTTGAGTTCAGTATCCGAAGCAGAGACTCCGTAAATCGCGAGTAAGAAGACGACGAAGGCAGTCGGTGTGGTCATGGTTGAAGTTGGACGCGTTCTGGCTGAGTTGACATTGATTCTGCTTCTTCAGTTTTCCTGTTGGTGACACGCTTGGCAGACTGCACAATCGATGCAGGGGACCTGCTCTCTCTCCTCTTATTGATCCCAGATTCCCTCGCTCGGCCAAGCGGGGATTATTGATACCTTATCACACAGCTCTTACTTACATCTCTTGATTAATCAATGCTATGTGTCATTCTCGCATTGTTTAGTTTTTATATTACGCTAATCTTGTTACTTTTATTATTGTTTTCTGGTAGTTCAATTTTCTTAATTCATGTACCAATTCTTGATTGTGTGGTGAGAATGAATTATGGTACAATCCATTAATTTTATTATGTAGATTATATCGACGTGTCAACCTTCACAACTACTCAATGCCTCATCGCTTATTCAGTTTGTATAAATACTGAATATCCCTAAAATTGAATGAGTTCCAACTTTGATTGAATCAGCAGTTTGATTTTCCTCTCTGAATATAACCCGTAGCTTGTCAATCATGGTTATAGATCTGTTTGATTTAATTGTGCGTTTCATTTCAGAGTGACGTCATGTTTCGGCAGCAGCCTCCTCGCGTTTTCTTTGTTCTCGTTCAGCCGCTTAACGTGGACATGGTCAGCCTCAGCCGAAGTCTTCGCCCTGAATAACTTCCTCATTGCGGTCATCATCCTGATTGCTGTCATCTTTGAGCAAACCACTGACCCATTGAAACTCCTGAAGGTATTGCGGTCAAGATTTCTGTTGTTTAATATTGCATATTTATATTTTACAGATCGCACGCCTTGGCGCATTCATGTGCGGTTTATCGCTATGCAATCAGCACACGAGTGTTATTTACGTCTTTGTGATTGCCATGTGGGTGTTTGTACGGCTACTTTTTAACCGGGTCAGTTTTGGTTAATTATTTGAATTAGATTTAAGTTGGTTTTTTTTTTCTTTCAGATTTTGTCGTGGACGGTCATTGGTGCCATTGTTGCGTGTTTTTGTGCGGGTCTTCTTCCGTATCTCTATCTTCCGCTCTCCGCATATCTTCACCTCGCTCGGTGGACGTGGGGCGACCAGTTGTCTATCGGAGGATTTATTATTCACTTCCTCCGTGCAGAGTACGGAACATTCCAGCTGGTTGGTCGGCCATTGGAATTGAACACAATTTTTAAATTAACAATTTTTTCAGGGAAAAGATCATGAAGGGGCTGGATGTAAACAGGGTTTAATGTATGTTAACTATATGCACATAATATAAATAATTAATTTTCACTCCACAGAGCATACTATTCCCATTTTATTACAGAATATTCCTTGATCTCAGTGTATCTTGTGGTACTGGGGATAGCGGTTGCTCTTAGAAGGTATTAAATATATATTTTTAAAAATCTGTATTTGATTTTTATTTTACATCAGAGCTATTTGGGAGAAGAAATTTGCCTTGTTTGCATTTGTTGTTATGGTGATGGGCTACACATCTTTCTTTGCTTGGCGTGCGAATTTGAACTTGAGCAACCCGCTCTTAAGAGGAGTGGTCAGTGTTCCATTTCACACAAATTCTATAAATTTCACACTAAAAATCCTCTCAACAGGTCGAGCGATTTTGGATGCAAAGTGATCTGGTTTTCATTTTCCTTCTAGGCGTCGCTCTTAATTCCATCACCCGGTATCCATTTTGAAGTTTTATTTTATTCAATTAAAAAAAAAAAATTCCAGATTTCTGACAACTACTGTATGGGGCTCAGACCGAGTGTCCTTAGCCTACGTGTTTGCCTGCATGACTGGCTGCATCATCACATGCCTACAACTGGTTAGGCTCAAATTCGTCATTTTCATTCAACCTCGGGAATTCTTTTCAGAAAAACTACTCATTGTACGATAACGGCAGCAATGTTGTAGTTCGTGACTTTGGTCTTACTCTGCTGAAATCATTCCCTCCAGATTCACTAGTTTTAACCAAAGGCGATTTACCCACAAATGCCATGAGGTATTAACTAACATAAATGAATATAAATTAACCTCTCCTTGTCAGATACCTCCACTTATGCGAGTCAATCCGGCCAGATGTTTCTCTTCTTGACGTTGAGGTATTTCCAGTCAATATCTCAATATAACTGATCAATGTTCATCCCTATAGATTTTATCTTACCAATGGTCACTTCCGCGTCTTGGCAAGTTCTTCCCTGAGGTTGATTTTCCTGGTGATTATTGGCACCTGACCAACCAAGTTCATTCGGACGGAAGAAAATCTTTCAACTTCAAGAGTTTCATTGATGCTAATTATATTGGGAAGAGGTTTGTATGGGTTGGGTGCAAATTGTGGTCTATAATTGTTGGGGATCAATTTCAATCATTTTCTGGTTAGAAAAATAAATATGAAAATATAATTTTCTGGTACATGTATTTCTCATATAATTGACACCAGATTGGTGAATCAATTAGCTCTTGTCAACATTCCTCTCATCTGGTCATCGGGACTGACATTTTGTTTTTAGTAATATGAATTACAGGCGACCTATCTACGTCTGCATTGGAATGCAAGATAAGGACCCGTCCTGGATGGAGGAATACCATCTGTGGCCTCATGGGGCGTGCCACCGAATATTGTCGCAAAAGGAGATCATTAACCTCACAGAATGGGGAGACCACACTGCTCCCATTGCGGATGCATGGCGCTACCCACATGATGGGTTCGTTGAGTCGCTGAAAAAAATCTGAAATATATTTATTATTTTTTTCCACTCAGTTACGGCAACAGTTCATGGGAGAAGGTAGCTAACGATGAGATGTGGAATGCTAAGTAAAGATTTAATTGATTAATTAACTTAATTAATTAATTATTTGTTTAATTACAGGATCAGCAGTGCATTCTTCTTCTATCAAAGAGGAGAAAGATGCGAAGATCCGTTTGAGAAAACAAAATTGTTCCAGGCGTCTTATGAGGTAAAGGAAAAAAAAAAACTTCTCCCTCCTAAAAGCAAACCCTCGTTGTTCAGCTGTACCTCCGAGCCCTGCAGATCAGTGAACCGGCCAGTCGTCTCGCCAGCAACAAAGACAGCTATCCGAGTTTTTGGCACAAAAATTTCGGTCTAGTCTGCGAACGACTTTTGAGATCGGAACACACATCGCTGAGTAAACTTCCGCTGTGTAAACTAAGTATCCAGCACTTCAAGCAGTACTTATCACTTGCACCTAACGACCCTGATAACCACAAAATCGTGAATGCTATTGAGGTGCTCCAGGAACGGCTGAAATTCTACTCTCAGATGAAAACCGTAGACAACACGATTATGAATATGCTGCACCGCGTGGAGGAACGAGAGCACAAAGAGGGTTGACATCTGGGGACCTTTAATACCGGTATAACATAATTATATTCTAACTTTACTTATTAAAATATTAAATCATTTACACGTTTTATAGTTTTATACTTTTTGTCACAAATATTATATTTGATCTGAAATAACTCATGTTATACTCAAGTAATAAACTGACTGACATTATATTCATGGTTTTGTTCTGGTAATTTGTTTGTATCGGTTTACAAATTTGTAAATAGGCAATAACGATTTATTAAATTTCCATATAATTATCTTCCCACATAAGTTGCGAGTAATTTTCCTTGTAAATGTTGAAAATTCTTTTATTTTTCCTGAAATTAAACATAAAATTGTGCAATTATTAAAGTATATAAATTGTGTGCTCCTAAATAAAATTGTCATTGAAATGTATAATTATTTATTTATAACTCAAAATGATAATATATCGTATAAATTAATCCACCACTGACCGGGGCGAGGCACCCTCTCAATGTCCACGTCGCTAAATTTCGCTCTGACCGATGATGGACATGGCTGCGGGATCCGTGGCCACAATCACCATTGTGACAATGGTTAGAAAGATTGGATTGAAGGCGAACGTCGGAATATTTGGCGAAATTCAATAATCCTCTCCGTACCTGGAAGAACAGAAAATTAATCTGATAAAGACGCCGAGTCATGTTATGGTAACCAGCTCCGATGTTGTCGTATCGGCTGTCCACGTCGTCGTCTCTTGTCGCTGCGAGATTGTTCTTGGTAGAAGCCATACGCGTGCAGGAATTCGTGCATTATTGTGCCATGCCGATTCACGCAACCGTCAGCTAACGACATGTCTTGCGATCCGCCGATGCAACCGATATAAGATGAACAACTGTAATATGCATGTAGAAGACATATAATCCGATTGGAGCTACGAGACCATCGGTCGCTTCACTTACCCACTGCCCCTATAATGCTAATATAGTCCTCTTGGGTTGACCTTCCAATGGCTTTGACAGAGGGGACGAGGTCGTCAATGCGTTTCTGGATCAAATCTCCTTGGAACGAAGCTTTTCCGATCGAAGAAGAAAGTATTACATGCATGCATTGAATACATGAAGGTGAATTATGAAAACATTAATGTTTGCAGAGACGAAGCAAATTAATGTCTTACTGAATGAGTTTGAGAGTTCATAATGAATAACTCCGCGGGTCAGCACTTGGATGAATCCACTGTGCTAATCAGTGGATCAGCCTAAAATCAATTCCATGAGAAATGATCACTGTGCCAGCAACAATTACCCGTGTAGCAGGAGCAATCTCTCCAAAAATATCGCCAAAAGAATCTAATCTAAAAGTATCGTACAATTAGTTAATGCTATTTAATATTTATTAACATATAATTGGGATGTTATAAATCATAGATATTGAGATCAGTTTTTACAAAAACATAGTTTATATTCATGTATTATTCATCACAAACATGTTTATACACAAGCTATAATCTCCATATCAATGTTATAAACCGTTCATGGTCAACCACTTGAATTGTTATTATGTGTAGGTCTACACCCTACAGGGCGAGCAAAAGTACTGTACTTGTATTCGGCGGTGTTGAGTTGGCGGCAGTAAAACGCAAGCGGTTGCCATTGGCCATTCACGAGTTGCTCCAAGACTGCGCCGATTCCACTGTCCGATGCATCGGTGGATACCGCCAGCGTAGCGCCTTGACGTGGGTGACAAAGGCGCGTTATTTCAGACAGCACAGATCGCGCTTTCTCAAATGCTGCACACATGGGCCCAGTCAACTCAGCAGATCATTTGTTGTTTTTTTTTTTTTGTTGTGACGAAGACTCAAGTAGGTACAGTGGGTGCAGAAGGTCTGCTGCATGAGCGATGAAGCGATTGTAGAAATTCAAGATGCCCAGGAAGCGCTGTAGCCCACACACCTTCGCTGGACACGGGAATTTCTGGATGTCCTGCACTTTAGCAGGCAACGGAGTGCAGCTGAGCTAGACCCCGGAGCCGCCGCCGATATGTACTAGCCGTCGCCGATTGGACGGTTAGCAAGCCGCCGCCGATTGGTGCCGTCGGCCAGCCGCTATCAGCCGACACTGTCATCAGCGGCTCTCAGCCGATTCAATCCAAATATTTTATTTACATTCAGTATTACAAGAAATCATCATTTGTACAAGTCTTTATTTTGTTTATAGTATTGTTTATATACTTACTCTGAGCTATCCGTGGAAGTAGATTTTATTCAATTTGCTTCATTAAAATTAATTTAATGATTTATACCCTGCTAGTAGAGAAAGATGAGCACTGTGAAATTTAGGTTTATGTAGCGTGATGTGCATTTTTGTATTCATGTAACCGAGTTTTTTATATTTCAATTCACAACTTGCTTCATGATCAGATGAATGAATGAATAATAAATTATCGAAATATTTCTTTAATTGGGAAAACGAGGAATCATAACGCACTTTATTTAGTTCCTTCCGTATTCGCCAGGGGAGGTCAATAGGTCACTGCGCGTGCGCTCTTCGACAACCAAGCTTCCTCCACGCCGAAACAGAATTTCATTTTCAAAGAAAATTCTCACACTAAAATGGCTGAACAGAGCTTCGAACACGGCAATGGCAATTCTGAACAATACCAAGAAGACGACCAAGCGTACCAAGAACAGAATTATGCTCCTCCAGAAACGCAAGAACCGCTACAACCGCCTTCAGGACCTCCGGCGATGAAGAGGGACGATCATGACGATGATAGGTAAGCCGCCATTCTAAAATGATTCTCCCCCCCTGGCCCTTCAGTCCACAAGGGGAAAGGGAAAATTATGTTAAAAGTGATACGGTTATGACTGAAGAAGGCAGCTTCACCCTATTGTGTTTCGATCATATATATATATTTTTAATTTTTTTTGGTGATGTTCCTTATCATAATCATAACGCTTTTATCACCACCCCTCGCCTTATGATTGCATACATTTTATCATGTCATGATAAATAATGATTATCTGCAAGCTGTACAACTTTTCCTGAATCCTGGTGCATAAGAATAGACAGTGACAACATCATAATCATTGAAGAGGCAGTTTACTGAAGTAAATGTTAGTTTTCCAAGGTTATTTTCGTGATATAATCGTGTTAGGTTACTTGGAAGTCGATTATTATGCTAGGAAGCCTAGGATTGATAATGTTCTCATCATGAATGTGGAGCCAAATAACCGAACTCGACTTCGTCTTGTCAGTTATTTGGCTCCACTTGAACATTATCAATCCTAGCATAATCACCTCCTCGTGACTTATCCCTTAATAATTCAATGTTAGTTCAACGTGAAACTAATTATTTAGTTGGATAACAACTTTTCCTTAGATATCTGTGTGCAAAGTGAGGTTTATAACATGCATGATATAGTTATGAGTTACTTCTCTTGTCTTTCATCCTTTCATTAGCTAGCTAATATGTTATATGAGTTTTGGGGGTCCGGTGTTATTTGACAAGTGAACCATTAAGGTAAAAGCATTAATTATTAAATACATATTCGAGCAAATTAACTTATTAAGCCTGGAAATGGAATGACTGAAGCACAGGGGGTCTTACCAGTGAGCGAGCAGATATGGACCGAACTCAATGCAGTGAACTGTCTATATATATAATATAAAGGGAAGTCACTGATTTGTGCCAATCTTAGGATTTGTGCCAATCTTAGGTACGATGCATCCATTTTGTCGGACCACAGCAAATTTGAACTGTAATAAAATCACGATCGCTAAATCTCGAAATCAAATCCTTCAAAAAGGAATGGAGCGGCATCAGTGTAGAGCTTAGGAATTAGGATACTTTCTTAATTGAAAAAAATGGCTTTAGAGTGAAGCATCCTGTCTGTAGTTGTCTCTCGAACAATAAAAGCTATTCTGAGCGTCAAATTGAACATGAAATATGCTAGAAACAGTAGTTAGTCAGTAGACACATTGCTAATTTCCGTCAAGTCAACTTACTTATGCATATCTTCAGAATCGTTTAATAATTTACATACCTCACAACATGTTGTGTTACCTATCTAATAACTATAGAATTTATAACCAGTATTTCAAACTATAAAATTATATGAATACTGTTATTTGCATGGAATAATTTATAAAATCATACTGCTGGACTGATCTCTTTCGAATGAATGCTTTGATTAATGTCAATTGCATTTCTCAGCTGGACCATTATTGATCAATCACTGAGCGGCCTGTTGAAGTGAAGGTCGAACGCTGCAGCCATCGACCCTGTTGCTAGTTGTTTTGGAAATGAAAGCATTTTTTTGCAATCAATTTTTAATTAGTCATTGCCATGCAAGGTTCACTTGTCAAATAACCAAAACTCATATCAGCTAGCTAATGAAAGGATGAAAGACAAGAGAAGTAACTCGTAACTATAATTATATGCATGTTGGGCGTGTATGGGAATTCATCAATATCTCCTTTGAAAAAGGTGGGGTGGGCGTTTATTTAGGAGTGTGCTTTTAACCAAGACAATACGGTATGTGGCTCAGTTGTAGAGCATTGGACTTTCAATCCAAGAGTAAGGGGTTCGATTTCCCTGGGTGACTACATACCAAAGTACAGTCTCTTAGATTGGGACTTGAAACGGGGACCTTATAACTAATGAAATAAATATTTGTGATTTATGGCCAGCGCTTTGAGCACTTCGGTGGATTTTGCGCTATACAAAATGAATTATTTATTTATTTATTTATTTGGTATTTTTTCTCGATATCATATCAGAAGTTCTATTTGTGTTGCAGAAAGCTGTTTGTAGGAGGATTGAGCTGGGAAACCACCGTCAGTGAGTATTGAACGACTTCTTCAATTTATAGTCCTTAAGTCTGCTTTTATGAATGAAACCGGGAATACAACGCTTTCCTTTATTCTTCCAGAGGACATGCGCGAGTATTTCACACAGTTTGGCGAGGTGCTTGATTGCACGTTAAAAACTGACCCAGAGACTGGTCGGTCCAGAGGCTTTGGCTTCATCACATTCACATCAACGGAATCTGCTGAAAAAGTAGAATACATCCTGAATATTTAGACCTCCAGGATGACTTAAAATTTCATTCACCAGGTTATTTCTCAAGAATCACCACACATGCTTCACGGAAGAAATATTGACCCCAAAAAGGCGCTTGCAAGAGGAGCACGCGAACCCATCAAGAAGGTGTTTGTCGGTGGCCTTGACCCTGATGTCCCAGAAACAGATATTCGTGATCATTTCTCCAAATACGGAAAGGTTTATCTCCCATGTGCCGTAAGCCCTGAGAGGTCATTGTCCATTTTCCAGGTTGAAGAGATTGATCTCCCGTTTGATAAAATCAAGAACCAAAGACGGCAGTTTTGCTTCATCACTTTTGACTCGGAGGCAGCGGTCGACAGGGCGTGCCAAGAACAGAGGCAGCTGCTAGGAACCAAAGAGGTGCGCCACTTTCTCACTCTCTTGAAACCGGTTACTCGACCAGCGAGCACGCATGTCGCGTGTTAATCATTACTTATTTACTTTGCTATTTACTTGTTGTTTCAGCTATAAAGAGAAATATTTGTTTGGATCTTCTTGGCTACTACTACCATTTCTTATAAGTCTTTTTCGTAAATGGGTATAGACGTAGCGTAAATCTTGAACCCAGGGTAAAACGTATGCTTTGTTCCCCTTTACAGTCTACGAAAAGTCAGCGATGGACTCCAGCCTCATGTTGTGGATAGTGGGCTATACGCATTCGCTTCATCCTCCGGATCAGACAACCCAGTGTAACAAACTATCTACAATAGCTCTTATTTACAAAGTTTTTCTTACAGTTATTTTAAAGAAAAAAAAAAAATACCCAGAGCTGTACTATCTTTTTTTCATGTACTTGTTTTTATCATTATTACATAATTCCTCTTCTTGTATACTCTCTCCGATATCAACCCCCTCCCTTGTCCCAGTTCATCTGCTTCTCAGATGGGTTGTAGAGGCAAGTATTCCCTTGGGCCTTCCCTATTAATCATGCGCTCTTTATGTCTTATTTGTGCCTTGTGTGCTCACCATTCTAAAACTTTCTCCAGGTTGACGTCAAGAAAGCTACTCCCAAAAGCGAGCAGTACGGATACAACCAGCGAGGAGGAGGAAGGGGAGGATACCGAGGAGGTTGGGGAGGTATGTGATCGATTGATCACCGTTTCTCATGAGATATATCTTAATTTCAGGTTACGGTGGCTGGGATAACCAAGGCTATGACGGCTATTACCCTGGTTATGACTACTATGGATATGGTGGTTATGGAGGTTACGATTACGGAGGTTATTATAACCAAGGTTGGGGTCAAGGTTACAACCAAGGTTATGGATCAGGCTACGGCGGTTAGTTGGGTCAATAACTTGTTAGCAAATATTATTACTATTTTATTTTTTATTTGTAGGTTATGACTACAGTGGCTGGTATGGGCCAAACCAAGGAGAGTATTCGCAAGGAGGAGATGCTCCATGTAAGATCATCCTATCTCTAGATTTGACCCTAGTTATATAATTTCTTCATCTGCAGCTCAACCACCCAGCAGCGGAGGGGCAGCTGCTCCCCCCAGTGCAGGATATAAAGCAAAACCAGCCGTAACAGGAGGCGGAGGGGGAGCACCCAGTAATTATCACCCGTACCAACGCTAAGAGAGAAAAACGGTCCCGTTGTGTAGAGAGTGATTGTGTGTTCAACTTTGAACTGTGCCATTTTCAGGCTGACAGGATTTCTCCTACCCTCGCCTCCATCGAGGGATCTCACTTGTTAGTGATTTATGTAACGAGTGATTTTGAATATTATGTTGTGTGTTTATTGATGCAATGGGCAGAGATGTCTGCCATTTTAAAGCTGAAATTGTTCTTTTCCTTTTCTCCGTCTGTGCAAGTCATTACAATTATCTTTTATATCATAAATTTATGGTCCAACTGAATCTCTTATTTTATTGATGGTCGCATTTGAATCGTCCTCAGATGGAAAATTTTCTATTTTTCGCCAGTTCAGCCACGTCTGCATGAAATGCCCAGATTATAATTCATGTGGATTAATTTTTGGGAATCAAAAGCTTGCAGAGCGTTGATCTCTTTCTCCAGAGTTATAACAAACTTGACAGTCATTAGGAATAAATACCTAAAAAATGACATTTGAGTATTCTGAGGTATACAGGTAGCAAACCTAGCAATATACATGTAAAAAGTGTTTCAAGGATGAAATTCATTAACGACTTAAATTTGAGAATACAAAGTTTATCATTTTGAACATAATTGGAATGGTTTCAAAAGTGAACACAATAGTTACCTTTTGCAGAGGACGTTTGATTAATTTAACCACACACGCATTGCATAATACTGTGGCTGCATATCTTTTAACATAAAATTAACTAGTGATGTCATCATTCAATCATTCAAAACAAAAACAAATATACAAGTAAAAACTTGAAAACTCTCCCAACATTTTGTGAGTGACTAGCAATCCACAATTTAAAATGAAACAACAAAAATTAAATAACATTCAATGAAAGAAATAATTTTCCGAGTTGCTGAGAAACATTCATGAAGAGTTAAATATGACATGTATTATGAGTGAAATACATGAGGCTGAAATACAAGAAGCTGAGCAAATGTAAATTATATCTAATGCGATATAAAAATGACAAGCTCGATTGACTGAGAAAAAAACAGTGATTATAAAATTGAAAAAAATTGAAAAAAAAAAAACAACTAAGAATCGGTAACTATCATTTTGTGACTTACATTAAAATCAAGTTAAACAATAATAATAATTCCACAGGCTAATGAATATGACCAGATATGGATTTAAAAATATCATTAAAATTGGTCTTTTGCATTTCAGCAGCTTTACTACTCTGAACAGAAATCTGTTTGCATAACATTCATTTCAGACCAAAGCGAACCCTTGGTTTCCTTCTCGAATAGCAATCATCAACGCTTGCTGCATTTCCTCTGAACTTCTGTATGTGGGCAAACAGATCTGGTTAAAACTGAAATGAAAAAGAAATAGTTGAAATGACATACACCAAAATGTTGAGAAAGACACGCCTACCATGTGTGAGCAGTTGGAAGAACGCCATAGGTCGGAGCGGCAGTGATCTGGAATTTCGGGTTGAGCTCAGCGAAGCCTGCGGGGGGAAGGAGGGAGCATCCAGTGGTGAACTGGAGCAGACGCCCCATGTCTTCCTGGGTGAAACCGGAGATGATCATCCAGAACCATTCCAGCACCTGCAACCACAAGAGATGATTATTTTTAGTTAGTTCTGCCAACTTACCTGAGTAAACTCAGCAGATGACCCACTGATAGTGTGGTTCTCTCTCAGTTCAGTAATACTGTAATTACTAGAGCCACAAATCAACAACTGAAAAAGAAAACAAAATTCTCTTATAAAAAGCAAAACAAAATTCATAATTGCATGATGTACCTCAAGTTCATTTTCATCAAAAATGCTGAGTAAGTTATCAGGAATGAGCTCATTGAGGCCTTTCAAGAAAGCATCAATTTCCTCCTGGACACGCCTCGCCAACTTAAACTGCGCCAGAGCATTGAGATAGTGTGTCTTGTTGATGTTGGTGACGGCAATTCTTGCCCCGTTTGGAATCAACTCAATAACCTAAGTGCAAAACAAATTGAAATTGAAAAATGTTATTTTAAATTTGCACTCTCTGACCCTATCAAGGCGGCCATCTTTGTATTCCTCCTCTGCAAAAACTAGTTCCATGTCGTCAACATCATTTTCCTCTATGTATTTGATTTTTGTGTTGTATAATTCTGGATCATCTTGCTCAAAGTACTATAGAAAGTGATATGAAATCTTAGCAATTGACTGATGAATATCAAGAGAGGGAATGTATACTGACCCTGTAGTTGACCCTCAGACCAATCAGCTGAGCAAGAAATGATCGCGAGAAGCGCGCTTTGATGAACTGCTTATAAATGCCTCCCAACGCGGACTCATACAAACACTTGCCAACGATGCGACCGGCGAATTCATAATGCTTCATTTTGAGGTTAGCTGGACAAGGATTCGGATGTACCTGGAATTAGGTCAACTATGAATATTGATCAAATTATGTAATGAGGTTAACTTTTCGAATTGGGCCAAGTGTAAAATTAGGTTGCGTGACCTCAATAACTGACCAATGCTTGGTTGTCGTCTTTGAACTTTGTGAACAGAGAGTTGTCTCCTGGCTCAAAGAGGGCCATGCTCAGCAACTCAAACCATTCTCTGCGCAGTCCGCCCCAGTCAACTCCTGTTAACGACAAATTAATCACTCAGTTTTATCAATTAGGCTCCTCCACAAACCTTGCTCGCCAATAAAATGGATTTCAAAACTTCGACACCAATCCGAAGTTGAGAAATTCTTTGTGGCTTTGAGGCTCTGTTAATTAACAAAAATACATTATTTTTTAAATGTAGATGGAACAAATTGTAACTTACACTTTTGAACAATTCCTGTCGATTTATTTTAAGCGGCAATCGTTCGTGAATTCGTTTAGAATGCAACTGGCGAACTTCATGGTAAAAGAAATCCTGTTTATCTTTGAACGTCTCTGAGCCTCCTGAAAAAAATCACATGCAAATAATATGCAAATTATATGCAAGAATCTCACCTATATTTTTTAGAAGAAAGATAGTGAAGACTGAGGCTATGACGTCCCTATCCTTGGAGGCGATCTCCACTGGGGCTTGGCAACCGTCTTCTATGAGGAGGGTAGGTGTGTCATAGTGGCGATCAAGACCAAGGAATTGGAACTGCAAAATAATTATTATACTAATAAATAAACATGAGAGTATGTCATACATACTTTAGTGGACGGACAGACGCGGAAAGTGTAGAGTCGCTTGGGAAATATCTTCATGAAATATTCCTTTATCGTGAGTTGCTATAACAAAGAATTATGTACTATTGAAAATTTTTTAGTCTTGATTACTACTTTAGGAGATATGTAACAGTATATTTTCTTGGCTTTCTCAAGACGGTCGTTGTTGTAAGCAACGAGCCTCGCTTCGTAATATACGTTGTGACATTTCTTGGCGACTGATTTATTGACTCTTTGATAACTTGCAGCTGGAGAGGAAAAAAATGTTTTCAAATCAAAAATTCCTGTCACTGACTCACGAGATAACACGAGAATATTGAAGTCTCCATTTTTAAGTTTGTGACCCCTGTAGGCGACAGTGGCGCGGAAGCACCCCTCCTGCTCAATGCACACCTGAAGGACGACTGAGTTGAGCGCCTTATCAAAGGTCACCTGAAGGTTAGCAGCACAGGATTTGCTATTGCCGATCTGGAAAGAACAAAGTTAAAAATATAATGAAATCATGAATTGCTCACTGTAATGCAATCAGGTGAATTTTTTACGTTGTTCATATCAGCCAACAACCAACGCATGTGCAACACTACCTGTTCATGTAGTACATATGCATAGTGAAAACACTAAGTTTAAAAGTTAAAAAGTGATTATTTAGATAGATCAGATTAAATTTTTAATGAAGACAAGAAATCCCAGTTCCACAGAACATCAACATGATGGGGTTTTACGGCTCCACCCAAACCATTCGAATGATACGGGCGCCAGAACAGAAGGCCCGAGACTGGGGTGTCCCCTTACTCTCTTATAAAAAATTCCAAGGGTTCTTTATCCTGCCTACCACCATAGACAGTCGGACACAGCGCCCGGCCTTGTTAAGCAGTTGGGTAGCACTGCAAAGTCAACGAAAAATAACAATTATAACGGATTACAATTATAATTCACAATCATAATACCCGAGGCCTGATTGGGTCTCGAACCCGGGACCTAGACCCCCCGATCGGCATAGGATTGCAGTCGGCCGGTCAAACCAACTGAGCTATTCGGTGCCCCTCTAGTTCCACAGAATGTAAAACAAGTTTTATTTCTTCTGTTATTTTTCTGGCTTTATTTTATGTTAACCACTGATCGCTAAAAAGACCTGCAATAGTGTCAAACAATGTAGACCCTCAATCGATTGTGAAGAAGGTGTAAATCACCAAATTGAGAAAATGGAGCGATGCAAAAAATACCCCTTTATACAGAAATTAAAAGCGGATACAATTCGGCAGTGGGTAATTTGATACACCAAAGTTGACAATAATTCCTTACACAATGTTCTGATAATTATAAAGAAGAAGAAACATAAACAAGAAATAAAAATTCCATTCCAAACAAATTTTCAAAATACTCACGAGTACCAAATCATCTGCTTCCTGATTAAGAAAAAGCGACAACAAAATAAGAAACAAACAAATAAACAACAGTTAAAACTACAAGCATAAACAGACTACAGCTGCACAAATAGACCTACTACCTCTATAAGTCGCATTGAGTATCCTATGTGCTGATGAATGTTGCTGATATCAGCGCAGAGGTTTCCAAATTCGTCCTTTGGTTCAACCTGAAGTTGATGAGGGACGCCTCGCTGACAGATCACGGAGGAGCTCTGATTCACAAACCCTGATTTGGCAGGATCGATCGGCCCTGAAAGGGGAAGAGATCTGATGTGTACGCATGGAATACACGTATGTCACAAGGGTTTTGAGGGGAGAGATTTTCACTCATTGCTACCAAAGAAACAAGCAAAAGCATCCCATATGACTTCATTGTTACAATCAAAGAACTTGGGAGACTGCACGTTCTTTGGTGTAAACCGACAAAAAGAAAGGTTTACGTACCAGGAAGGAATGTCTTGCTGAAGGGACTTCCTTTGATTGGGGCCCCCGTCACCATGATCACAATACGGTATTGGCCAGATTTGTGCACAGTGAACGACACTTTAGCAATGTTGCTATGGTTGCTGTTGCTATGATTATTAGAGGAGTTATCCATCTTGGAGGAATTGCTGTTGCCATACGAGATGGAGCAGGGCATTTTGAGGCTGCCCAGGATGACTTCCACAAACAGTTGGTCACCTTCGGAGACTTTATACGGACGACCGTTTCGCTGGTAGAACTGGAACACAGCCGTTACCATGGTAACTGTTTGATTATATAAGTAAGAACCAACCTTAATTCTGAATGAAACTGTTTCTCCCACTTGCCGGGGCTCTTCCCAATCCCAGATGACTTTGCAGTGGTGTGGGGAGAGGTATTTGCCAGTGACGAAGTCAACCACTGAGTGTTTGGAGCGGGAGTGGTGCGCAATGTACGCAGCGTAATTAGAGTTCATGAACACCATCATGAGACCAGTGAGGGCCAACACCACAATCAGCCCACCTGCGAACAACAACAAGAAATGCATCAGAGAACAAAAAAGACAGATATCCCTTTGAGATTGCTGAAATCAATCACTCAATATGATGCAAAAAAATCTAAATATAAAATATTTCACAGATTTTATAAAACCACGCTATAAAGTCGATCAACACCAAACAGCCCATTGGACAGCTATATCTATCCAGTAATAATATCCAGGGTAGCAGCCACGAAATCCAGGGCAGCTGAAAAAGAATCACGCAATCCGGAGCATAAAAAATTGCAAGTAGCCTACCAGAGGGGGAATCGTAATAAATGGGTGGTAATTCTACACGACACAAGACGCGCTCTTCCGAGAAGTGAGAATTGCACGCTGCAAGGACCAAGTACATGTTCACACGCACGTGCATGCATGCGTGTGCAGTCAATTGCGGTGGAGCCATATTTGGCGATATCGAACTATTGATAACAGAAGCTGATACATTATGCAGCAGAGCATCTGGAATATTGTTCCATTAATTTTTCAAGATATAAAAAATCATGAATACAGCTCATAATTATGAGGGTGCTATATAGACGGCATCCGATATGAGATATTACAAACAGTACATTAAAGTTTGCGCGTCCTGTGGCCCATTATTGCGTAATTACCGTAACGCCAATTATGTAATGGGACACAAGGTCGGGAGGCAAATTAAAAATGCGACACAAAGCAATATCAATCACGAGATAATCAGCAACTGCAATAAATCAAACGTCTTCGCATTCGCCCATCAATTCAAAAATGATGGAACGCGATCCTTAACGAAGTGAGCGTATTTCGAGGAAATAATTCAATATCCCGCAACGAGCAAACCGTGCAGCCACGAGGGCGGCGATAAAGTCGCATAATTGCGCGTTCCGCGTATGGCATGAAATTGATGAAAGAGTGCGTCTCCATAATGTACTCAGCAAAGTAGAGAATGATCTTGAGTATTCTTGACATCAATGTCACGTGGTCTGATTGCATTCACATTACGGCGCATCAACCACGAGCAGCCAGTGAATAGAGAACATCGTGATTACATCACAAATAAAAATACAACTCCTTCTAAAGCTCTTTGCAACGCAATCACTATAACGACCGCATTACAGCGCACGCTCATAATTATAACAAACTCGATTTTCATGGCATAATATCTTTAATGGTAATTATTGCCATTATAGTGATTAATAACTACCGCAGTTTCCTCGCAAGAGAGCACTTAATAATAAATACTCGTTACTGCGCATGTGCGTAATATTTTGGTTTCACTTTCAACCCCTATAATGGTTGCCATGACAACTGCAATGACAACCAATATGGGCGAGCAATAACGATGTTTGTTAATAAAAGAAATTGATTTGTTTTGTCGCGTAGCACAAGATTAGATTACAGATAACAGCGCCAACTAGAGTTGCGGGTTGCCAACAATAATCGCATAGGAAAGCGAGTTGTAAACAAAGCGCTGAACACAACAATTGAACAAAGGAAAATACAGGAAAGCACAGCATCAACTGCAAACAGAATTCAATTGTGATGAACACCAAAACAAACCCGGGCAATTGGCAAATCCTTAAACATTATCCACATTCTGCACAGACGGGTGTGAAAAAAAACAAACACACAGGCGAGCATTTTCCCCGAAACAGCGGCATAGGTCAGTTTTATGTCCCGAGGAAACCCTATTTTCCCTCTCCTGGAGGGAGGAGCACGCTTTTCTTTACAGGCAAGCATATAAAAGGGAGCAGGGAGCGACAGATGGTGGGAGGAGGGCGAGGGAGGAAGAAGGAGGCAAGGAGGGATGTGCTGCGCGTCCTTGTTATCACAAAAATTATTGATTCATTGAGGGCGAAACAAAAATAATGGCGGTAATTTGACGTTGGATTGATTAGGTAGTGCTTTTGAGAAGACCGCCGACCTGGAATGAACGAACTAAGAGGGGACAGATCTGACGATGGGTTATTATGGGACGTCATGAATTCCTATATCAGGGCCATATGCAAGGTTACGTTCGTAAGGGTTGACACGGAGGGCGCTATAAACCAGTGAACACGAATATCAGCATGATAAAGCCAGATTCGTATCCATGACCCGCATTGGCTCTATAGATAAGGATTTGGTTTTTAAGTACCATTGCAAATAGGTTATTATGTAATCCAAATCCTTTTAACGAGGACTGCATTGGATAATTGTAATTGATTTTGCTTGCGGATATCCTGTTGTGCATTCCACTTGAGCAGGCAGTTTTTCACTCCTCAAAATAATTTATATTGAACAAACGCCACCGAGCAACCCAGTCTAATGAGTCTATGTCATCAGAAATCCCCCCCTAAAACACCGCATATTACAAGAGCATCGGAGGAAACTCCGCCGTAATGAGTTTATTCCTGCGACGCACAATATCACAGAATTCTGGCACTCACCATTAAGATGAATGTTGATCCAGGAGCACGGAATGCACTTGGTGAATCCGATGGAGAAACAGAATGATACATTCGTGACATCAGAATTTAAACCTCAGATTACGCCAAAATATGTAGACGCAAAAACGTCAAGTGCTTTTGTCGGATAAACTAACCGACCTAAAAATAGATTCTTTGTTGAGTGCATTTGGTAGATTTATTATAGTGTGTGTACACATACATTCATAGTAAATGCGATTTTAATGGATTAGTAATCATTATATAGTCCCTTTTAATGATGTAATATATTTAGTAGTTTAGTACAAAGCTAAAGAAATCGATGGTTTGACGAGTGGGTGACATTCGTCATATGAATACACTAATATTAAGTACACACCAACTATGAATAAATTAGTGAATCAGGTAAACTTTGAAATGAAATGATGGTAGGAATGACACACACTATACGTGCCGGTATACGGTTTGTAGGTAGCGTCTGAAGGAGTGTGACCATAACAGAGGAATATAATGGTGCATAATCCTGCTGTACAATAGATGTCAATTAAACGAACTGAGGCATGAATAGACAATACTTACAACAAAAGTATTTGATTCATAATGAAAGCATGGTAATCATGGCTTTAATGATATCTCGATACAAGAACAACATAATTGAGACTGCAGCCGCATACATCTGCAGAATAGATTAGTATTACATCTGAGAACTATAATAGGATCCGAGATGCCTGCTGCTCAATATGCTGTGATTCCTCGTCTTCATTGATTGCTGCTGCATGGGACGCGGGAACATTCGCCCCAAATGGCCATTTGCGGGGTGTCCCAGATGCAGGCGCGAGTATCGCGCAGCAGCATTGAACTGCAACCTCGCAATCGGTCTCTATGACTCCACTGGGGAGGGACACTCCCACTATGAGAGACCCGTGACCGGGGTAATGCCTCTTCTGAGACAGCGATTGATCTCAGCAATTATGGTGGAGTTTATGAGCACTATTGCTCACTGAAGCAAGGAGGTTGTTCATACTGTGATAAATATTAACTCAGCACTTAGCAGCCATAATTAACAATATTCAAACCAGTTTAAATAAGACCTACATGACCTTTGAACTATATAGGGTAACTGATTACATGAGAAGAAAACAGGAAATCCCCCAATCAGTCAACACAGAAATCCCACATAGGCAGGGAACGGAAAGGGCTGGCAGAAATAAAGAGAATGGAGGAGGAGGAGGAGGAACAGGTGGGGAAGGCATTCACTCAGAGGATGCACTCAAATAGACAAGTAATCAGCTGTCAAGGTTTTAGCAAGCAAACAACGTCACAGGATAAAAAAGGCAGAATGATTGACCATTATGTTCTGTTTGCTTTGTGGTGATGAATGTCAGCAAAGGCTGATACCAATCATTGCTCAGATAGCTCATAGACATGGATACCAGATACTATAATACCAGATCAGACAGTGGTATATCTCTTCAATATGCAGAAATGGTCACTAGAGCTATAGTCATCGACTACTGTATAAGTGCTGCCAATTTTGTTAACAAGCATAATTATAATCACATGAATCAAAAGAAGTAAAAATGAACTTGTATTTGCCATGAAAATACGTGGCATTATGTGTAAAAATATGTGAGAACACAATCCGTGTTCTCTTAGAACTGTGAAAAGTCAGAAGAATTTCAGGCATATTTGGTGAGTCGTTAGTCATTACCACTGTGAAGCAGTCCCCTTGGGTGTGATTTTATTTCCGCTTATTTCCATGGCAAGTTTGCAAACGTTAACTGCAAAAATTAAACCCCTCGGGAATATTACATTCATCACGCACAGCATATGAATGGGGTGTATGCTTGACCGCGGAAATAAAGCTCTGAGAATTTACTGTTTGGCGAATAAACAAGGAAATTGAGCACCACATGGACAGTAATCGAGCGATCATATATGCATCATGATACTTACCGCAACTCTAACACACCATACCTCTAACATGCAATATCTGGTAGTACAAATGAGGAGTTGGTATCCATATGATATCTATGTGCAAGCTAGCCAGTCAGCCAGTAATTGAGCCAGATAGCCAGCAAGCGAAACATTTGGCCAGTCAGTCACCCAGTTAGTGACTCAATCAGTCAGACAATCATTTAAAACACTCACTGGCAGTCCACTTGTGAGCAGAGATGGTTGAGAGGAATTTTGTCCAATGTTTCGTCCTCAGCTGTCGTTGGTTGTTCACAGACAGACGTAGCTCCTCAACCCTTGTCAAAAATTTCTCATGATCGTGGAAGTTCAGAGGAAACTTTTGCAGAGTGGAAAGTTTGAGTGGAGACGTTAACGCTAAACTCTCCAGCGATTGAATGCCAGCCGACTTCAATCTAAAAACAAAAGACAGTGGTTCAAAATAAAATGATGTGATTGACAAATAGAGATTCACAAACCTGGGTAAGTACTTCTCAAAGTCAATCTCTCTCAGCCATTCCTCCAGTACAACAAGATCAATGTACACTTTTGCTGCTCGTTGCAGATCTAGTTGCACACCGATTGAAAGGCCGGAGAACGATGCATCGTTTACAAAATCTGCCTTCATCACATCATCCAGATTCCTCACCCCTGCGAGAAGAATGCAATGAATTAAAAAAAAAAAATGAAATCATGCAATCCATATGAGGGGAACATAGAGGTAGATAATGTTGAACAAAATAAAGTTATACAGTCAGACCCCGTTAATCTGCCCTGCTCCGATCCCAAAGAAACAGATGGATTAACAAAAAGGGCGGATTACATGTCAGACTGCAAATGAATGAAAATTAGATGTTGTACAAAAGCCCAAGTACCATATAGTGGCATGTACCATTAGGTAACAAGCAGGTCGTAGATCGAAATAACCCTGATCAAATGAAGCGGGCAATGTAGAGAGTAGAGACAATAACTGAAGGAGGGTCATTGTGGGCTCTCATTTTATGCATGTCATGATGAGTACATGAATCAGCTCCAACTCTCCCAGTTTCAATTCCATAGTCTTCACTCACAACTCCCGTCGTTCGTTCTGCTCCTGAACATTGCCTAACTGAGCGACCAATTAAATTGAAAGTAAGCCAGACATGCAGACATAAAGAATTGATACTGCAATGATACCTGCATTTGATTCCTTTGTTTAATTAACTCCTGAAACGTTGAATAAGCAGTGTTGTTTAATTCAATTTATTGACTTGAAAGAAATCGCCAACAATTGATGTGTCGTGTCTTATGTTTGCTTACACTATGACATTTTGAAGGGCGGATTATATACAGTGAAACCCCGCTAACTCGAATTTGAAGGGACCAGCGAAAACACTTCGACAGAGGGTTTTCGACGAAGAGGGGTTTTCGAATTCTCAACATTTTGGTAACGTTATGATCTATGAAATGACGTTATGATAGCGTATTGATCTCAAATTACGTTATGATAGCGTAATGACCTACCCTTGACCACTTTAAAGCTACCAACACATGAAAGAAAAAAAATGAAACGATTTGTTTGCGTTGTTTACTACAAAATATACAAAATCGGCCCAGAGAGGGGGGATATTCTTTGTTCTTGCCACCTTGAACCACAGCATCAACGCCTCTTCCACGTCCGGGTATTCACACTTCACTCGCTTCCTGTCACCTCCACTCTCTCTGTAATGCGCTTGAATCTTCTCAGAATTTTTTATCCAAGTTGACAGGGTGCTTGGTGGGATTCCAAACTTATCGGCGATGGCCTTTTTCTTCCCTCCAGCTTCAGCTTCGCTGATCGCCAGGAACTTGGTCTCCAGGGTTACACACGTGATCTTTCGTTTAGTCGCTATTATTGCAGAGATGTCTTGCAGAGATTCGTCGACAGAATGATTAATTTGTTGTGACGAATGATCGGGTTTTATACTGATGGGCAGAGTTTGTTTATTATTGATGTTTCCCGCCTATTCAACATCTGAGGCTATATCGCTTTCTGTAATCGTCTTCATCAAAGACGCCTTCATGTGTTTCACACCGATCGAAAATCCACTACATGCTCTCTCTTCTATTGTTAACCAAGCATCGTGAACAAAAGAACGCTTGCTGCTAATTGAACCTTTGAACATGGCGGCTGCTTTATTCGACACGATGCGATCGGTTACGCAATGAAAAGACTGGGACGGAGACGCTGACTTCTGAACAGTGCGAGAGGTGACAAGCGAGTCGAACTGTTTGTAAACGATTGTCCAAAACAGTAAACAGAGTTGCGTTAATTACAATTAGCGAAAGGGTTCTTTGATCTAAAAAAACGACGAATATGATTCGATTTTGCACAAGGGACCGAAAAATATGTTCAAGTAACAGGGTTTTTCGACGAAGCGGGGTTCGAGGAATCCAAGCATTCAGTAATGCTAAAGTATAGGGGAGTCGTCGGGACTTTAAAAACACTTCAACGAAGAGGGGTCTTCGAGTTATCCGTTTTCGAGTTAGCGGGGTTTTACTGTATGTAATTTATTATGGCACAGTGTAGATTTGTTCCTGAGAATCGTGGTCGGAGGTGAATTAGCAAAAAGGGCAAATTTCATGACACAATTAACATTACAAACGATTCGTCCCTTAGATTTTAGGGCGGATTACAAGATGGTGGATTAACAGGGTCTGACTGTAAAAATGAATGTGACAATTATTAAATTACAAAATAGACGAACCATTTTCATACAGAATCTGCTTGTACTGATGTAGTTCGTAGTGTTTGAGCCACGTCTCAACGTGCACCCACTCGTTCTGAGCCGCCTTGTGAGTCTTGTACGCAATCCAGACTCCACCACAGACAACAAGAACGGCTGCCACCTGCATCAGTCCCATCCAGTCAACGGAAGACTTCCTCCGCCGGCAGGGGGCTCTGCGTGAGGGGCTGGGGGGAGGCATGGTCGCTCAGTGTGAGTCAGAACCTCTGGTGTCCACAATCATCACTGTCAATAAAAATGAGGGAAAAATTGACATGGAATAATTCATTGATTGTTCAATACAGATCCGAGTCTAAACTTGTCCTTCAGGCAAATAGTATGCACGTCCAGTCTTCAATAATGACAATAAGCATTTGCTCTGCTTAGAAGTAGATGGAGATACTTGCAACGCTAGTCTAGCAAACTGCTAAACGACACTAGGCTTCAAAATGAACAAAACTACAATTCTGAGACCTACGTCCATCGTGTTTTGACTCATGACCCAGAATATATTTCACATCGAATACACGCCCACTCCACAAACACCCCCTCAAAATTGTTAAAACCAACGAATTCAATGAATATTAGCCTGCTGAAGCATGGCTGAAGTGTCTGCAGGCTGCTGCTAGTAATGCTAGTAGGCTTATGTGTAGGACAAGTATTCCTGACAGGTCACCCAATTGGCATATTCCCAAGACAAGCACTTTGTGGATATTCCATGAGCAGTCTTTGTTCTTTAAAAGTATAAATCTGGGGCCGATTCCAGAAAGAAACTTAACTTTGGGACTTAAGTTAAGTCCTCCAGCCCAGGCGTTAAGTTAAGTTTTCAAGTTAAGTCGATTCCACAAACGCATTTTTGCTGAACTTAACTTAAGTAGCCTAAGTCGGATTTGGCTATCTGCCAAGGAATGTATAAGACATGGCGAGACATTTGATCAGTGGTAAACGTACCTTACAACATGACTTTTATGAATTGTTTATGATTTTTCCAAGACTTGATCGAAAACGAAAGCATCACAAATGCGAAATGCGAGTGTATAGCGTCGTTGATTCCTAATCATAACGCAACAAGTGCTCTTTTTCCCGCTTCACAATCATAACGTTTTTGTTTTTGTAACCCCTCCCGAACTGATATGGGTGGAATTAGAGGATTTTCCATCAGTTTGACTCATTCACGCCCAGCAGTTATTGTACCTGAAAGCATTTGTAGCTGCATGTGTTAAAGGCACATTGCGCTCTGCTACTCTGTGCTATGTAGGTCACTTATATACTACTATAAATGACTTTATGCTGAGGCTGCTGTATGCTTGCTCTGCACTTTAATAGTTGAGGGAAGAGAGTGAGCACTGTGAATGCTGCTAAAAACACCTTGGCACTAGTGGGCGTGTATGGGAATTCATCAATATCTCCTTTGAAAAAGGTGGGGTGGGCGTTTATTTAGGAGTGTTTTTTTAACCAAGACATACGGTATATGGACAAAGTAACCAACATAGTAATTATAGCGAGACTCAAGGTGTAACCTCACCCGATTCATCTGGAGGACAGAGTAAGCAGTCACTGCAGTGGTTCTGAACTTCTCTTTAGAGTACATGCAGGAGTGTGTTTTTCATGGCACTGGCTTTTAACCATAACTTCAAAAGTAGGAACACATCTCACTGTACGTAGTCACGGAACCAGGTTCTACATGTTCCGCTCAGATCACACCAGACTTGGTTATGTTTAAAAGTTCATTGATAGCACATCATCTGTGATTGAGAGCTGTTTTTAAACACCATAGTCCCATTCAAACTTCAAAGCCACTGTCATAAGTCATGACTGGCATAATGCACGAAATTTATGATAATGAAAAACACTCCCCTAGCTGCCTATCCGTGCCACTCCTTTTGGCTGGTTCCAACGTCGCTTCCTAGCCTTTCAAGCGACATAGAAGCCAGCCAAAAGGAGTGGCAGGGACAGACAAGGGAGTGGCACGGATAGACAGGGGAGTGTTTTGACGGCATGGCTGTCCCCTGCATATCCCCCACATACCGGGTATTGCCTATTTAGTTGAGAATTGAGATACTACAGCAAGACTCCATAAGTCTGTACACACAGAGCCCGATTCATCAGTGTTGATACTATAACTATCAAGTTACCAGGATACAACTATAATGCAGTGGTAAGCTGGAAAGTATAGTGTCACTATGATCATTGATGCGTACATAATTATCATTATTATCATAATAATCTAGCTGCATTCTGTGTGTGTCAATAGAGAGGCTTGGAACGAGATTAATAATAATCATAATTATAATAATTATGATAATACTTAATAGTTTAGTAATAATAATTGATGTAGCTCCGCTCAAGAAGCAGCGTCAGCTTCAAGGCTAGCACAGCTGGCGGCCGAAGCGACAATTGAGAAAGAAGCGGCTGAGGGGTCATTCAAATGGTAGCTTTCCTGGAGATTCCCTCTGACGTCACAGCTAAATATAGCACATCGACAGAGCTACCGGATGTTGATCTATCGGCCGTCGTTTCCCGCATAAACATCCGACAACTGACAGCAAAGTTCCAGTATTTTAAATAAAATTTTAAATATCCATGAAGGTACTTAAGCTAAGAACTTAAGTACCTTCATGGATGATGTCATGCCACTTCCGAAGTGCAAAGAGAATATTGAAGCTGTGATTGCCCACCCACTCCAGATGCTAGCTAAGAAGAAAGCTCTGGCCAAGGAGAACAAGACCCTGAAGAGGAAGCTAGAAGTCACGACCAATGAATGCCAGGAGAACGAGACTCTGTTGAAGGCGCACCAAGAGCAGACGGAGCAAGTTCTCAAGACATGCTCTGAGCTGGAAGTGATATCTTGTTACTGTGCGGGGTATCCACAAGCAAGGAAAGGAGCCCTTCAACACGGAATTCGAAGTTGTGTATGATGAGGACGAAGAAGAAATCTGGCATTTCCCCCTCCTCAAAGATCTGCGCAATGGAGACATGATTAATTGTTATCTGATTCTTCTTATTGATTATTTTATTATTTTTAATTATCTAATTTGTATCCCTAAAATAAAATCCACTCACCATTACCGTATACCCCACTTCTGAGTTCTGAGTTCATCCCAAACAAAATGGTTTTAATTTTTTTTTAATTTTTTAATCTATTTTGGTCTTCTATGAAGAGAATCAATATGGTTGCAGTTAGAATAAATCTCTTCCAATGTGTAAGTATTACTTTATAGTCTTCTAAATGATGATATTGTTGTACTTTTATGATATAATTGAGGCCATCTCTAATTAGGGCAGCCATTTTGAAAGAAAAAAATTGAGTATTTTGGCATAGTTGCACTAATTCTGGAAATGTATAGTTTGCCCTGCCCCTGGTTATATCCTTTAGTTTTGATGCAAGCAGCCAAACTGTACTTCAAAGAGCTCAGAATGGTCAGCTGAATGACCAATTATCACATTATGTCACAATGCTTTCTTTCAGGAAATTGACCCTATAAGTATAATTACCATCATAAGCATGACCTATTCAATCATAACTTTTGAAATAGTAGAGATATGAGGATGAGGTTTTCACTACTGCATTCTGCTTTGCCTGCTCTTTACATTAAGCAAAAGAAGTACATCATAACTGCAAAGAGAAAAAATCACATAAACGGCCTATACAGCGAGACCCAGGGGTCTGAGTCGCTCCCCAAGGGTAGCAGTGTAGTGTATACGCTACGCTACGGCTTGGGGAGCTACACTACGCTTCGGTACACAGACCTCGCCCGATTTATCTCATATCTATCTAGCACCTCAAGGGTAGCGGAGGAGTTCCTACACACACTAGTGTATACGCTACGCTACGGCTTGGGGAGCTAATATGAATTTTAATATCTATCATAATATCTGTGCTATAATTTTAGTATAATTGATGACGATAATCGATTTTCCTATGTAGTATGTTATAATGTTGAGTGCGAACATATGGAAGATGCAACACCTTACACAAAGGTTTTAGCATCAATATTATTACAAAACACACATACGTTAACCAAGAAACAGCGTGAAACATAGCTGTTTTAGAGCGGTAAAAATAATTCAGATTCTCTCAAAGCAGACGGATTTTGTCTCTTGACAGGGTGTAGTGGTAGCGAATGATGACCCAGCAAAATAAATGTTCAAAATGCTTTGAATATATTATTAAGAATCATAATGTAAATATTTTCTTCAATCTAATTATTGTTTTTGATTCTACATACAAGGAAAGTCTCTTGGAGTTTAAAATTATTTTCACATGGCAAACATTTCTGTTGTAAATTTGAGCGATAATACAAACGTGACAGATGCGTTAAACATAGCACTGACTTCACTCAATCAGTTAATGCAATTTTCCACCAGCTGAAGCCTGAAACTTATCACCCATCAACAGATCATTGGTTCATGTCAGCTGGTCAGAGTCATCAAATAAGCTATTGGTAATCAGGTTTTATTCACATTCGTCTTGCGGTTTTTTTTTTTTGTTATTCAGCATTATTCTGAAGAATACATTTAACATTGTGATCATTATATTTATAGGCAAGTTATACTTTACTATCAGTCTCACTAAACACCTCAAATTCCCAAATCCTTTGTTGTGCCTCAAACGACATCGGTGTCAAGTTCAAGGTCGACCATAACGCACTGTGAAAGACTGTTATGAGACTCTGTTGTTTCTATTTTATAATTACTCATAATGACATATAGGCCGACACGATGCTGAAATAATCGCTTCTAATGAGATAAAATATGACACGCAATGTGGTCACCCACTCAACTTTGCCTAACTTTGCACATTTGTATAATAATAATATTCTACAACCATCATTACTAATTTACTTATAGATTTACATTCAATAGAAAAAGGCTGTGGTTATTCGTACGTTACCGTACGAATGGTTTCCAGCGCTATTCGTACGTTATTTTTGGGTGTTGCTAAAAACCATCTGAAACTTATTGAGACCCAATAAGTTTCGGGAGGTTCTAGCAATGAATAACGTACTAATAGCACAGGAAACTTTAGTTATATTTAAATCGGTCTACATGTATTAACATGCGGCTATTACTACAATTAAAACAATATCAAATTTGCAAAACTTGATATATTCTTATAATACAAATGCCAATGTATTCTTTTACAAACTTTACATCCTTGGAGGCATGAATTAGCTATATTGCATAACATGTGCATATATTTCGCATGATGATGATGGCTGGTGTACCTTGCATTTTGATATCATTATTCCAAGCACTGCACACACTGTCTCCCCAGGTATATAACACCAGAATATAATTAGTTTTGCTTGTGATTATGCGATACAGGTTTCACTACTCAGAAGCCAAATAAATACAAAACCAATATCATGAATAACCAATATCATGAATAACCAATATCATGAATATGGCAATTAACACTTGATTATCAAGAACGTACGAGATTCTGATCTCAAATATTGAAAGACGAGAATGACAAAATAACTGAAGAAATATATTTATTAGTTTATATTCACCACAGCAAACAAAACTTTTCAGACAACTTTGTAGTTCTTATCTTATCAAAACAAATGGTGCCATGATAAACATTGAAAAATATATACACATAAAAACACAGTCATACATTTAGGTAACCAAATCAGAGCATTGATAGGATACCAAATCTGTGTTAGCATAATTAATAGGAAGTGTAATGCGTGATGGGGTTTTATGGCTCCACCCAAACCAATCGGATGATACGGGCGCCATGCAGAACTGAGAACAGAAAGCTGGTAAAGGGAGGGAGAACTGGTTAAAAATGGACTTTGAGTCGTTATTTGATGCACCAAAAATGATTCCTATGCCTGGCCCACACAAGGAATATCATCGCTAATGATTTCGCGGGAGATATATTGCTAATTAGGCGTGACGTCAGACGCTGTGATGAAACACCGAGTTCCCCATCTTTTACAATGGGCCTCGTCATATCAGCGTGTCCTGCGACTAAACCCCTGGATATTTTTTCATTTTCTTCTCGGAAATAGATAGAATAATCATTTTGCCACCAGTCAGGCGTGAGAAAAAATATTTTTTGCTATTTTTTTTATTTTAACAAGCCATTATCTAGGACACCTACCATGTTTCTCATCCTGAAACAGTAAAAAGGTCAGCCAGGGTGCACCACGCATGCGCTTTCGTTTCGTAAACAACAAAGATGTTCTTTTATGGTGAAGATGATCTGCTCTGATTGGCAGAAATCGATAGCTTCACGAGGGGAACGGGACCAATCACGGCAAGCCTTCAGCTGACGTTTGCCTCCTATACTTTGTAATGGAAGCCATTCTCCCATAGGCCCAATGTTAACCCCGATATTCGAAATGCATTATTTTCTTACGCTTGCATCCAGGCATGGTGTTTTTGGCACGGAATGCTATCAATTGGTGCTATGAGTCAATAAAACATCACTTAAAATTCAGTTCCCCATCCCTTTAAGGGGTTTGATTCCCCTGGCAGACTACCGGTAGTCTGTACGTAGTACGTAATATGTTGTAGTATGTCAGCTTGAGATCACCTCAACCAGAGAATGTTGAACGCTGTTTTTCGTCAATCAGCTGAAAATGAATAATTTTAATTAGTTAGTCAAGTGTGTAATATTCAATAATTACTCACAATGTCATTATGTGGAGTAATGAAGGAATGAGTCAAGTCTTTCTCTTTCAAATCGAGTATAACTCAACGTTCTCGAATCAATCTCTCGCGAGATGTCTTATATGCGAGAATAACGTACGAATAGCGCTGGAAACCATTCGTACGGTAACGTACGAATAACCACAGCCATAGAAAAATTCAAAAAATCTATTCATTGTATCTTAATTGCTAAATACGTATAATGTATATATATATATATATTTTTTTTTTTTCCATTGTATATATTTCTTTATCTTTTTTTGTGTTTGACTCAATATTCTCATTTTCACATTTCTTTTACATGTATGTTCTTTCGATGTGGCACAAAAGCAATTTCGCTTCAGTCACTACATTTCTATTGCACGTTTGTTTGTTTGTATGAATAAAATTACTATTATTTTTTTTTTTTTTTTTTTTTTATTATTATCATTATTATTATTAATTTATTATTATTATTATTATTATTATTATTATTATTATTATTATTAAAGAAAGTGAAAGCAATGATCAGCAATCATTACGTTCTTATTATCACTACGTGACAGGCTCGGAAACCGGTAAATCGTTTTTTGTTTTTTTTTGGTTTTTTTTCTGTTATAGAGACGTGTGATAGCCTTCTATGTTGGTTTTAAGCAAGATCAGGCTATATTGTAACATATTATTAAAAAAATCTTTAGTCATACGGACAACCAGTGCGTATTCATCATTTTTCGGGTGTGAGAGATCGGCATTCAGCCCCGGACCATGGATGAGCATCATTTGGATGCCCAAGTAAGGCATCGCTCTCTGCTTTGAGTACACGCTGCTGCACTTAGTGACCTGTTGCATACTACTACATGTACATGCATGCGTGGGATGATCCTTGTGTACGCCTTACTAGGCATAATAATGGGAATGCATCGTACATTGTAAATTTTAATTAGTGATCACATAGTAGTAACAGAAGGAGAATTTCAGTTTTATCAATATGCTGTTTAATTTCACAAGAAACGAATACCATATTACCATAGTAATCGGACAGAAAAATTGAGTGGAATTCTGGTACGTAGCATGTTGCGTAAAGTACCTACTCCAGAAGTAACAACAATGAAAAAGATGCAAGAACAAATGTGAAATAAAATACTCACTAAAATCAAAGTTTTTTGAGGGACGCAGCAAGCGGCGAGCGGCAGAAAACGCGCACGAAACATTTTCTGGCGCCCCTAGTCTATATCATACGCATTATTAATTATCTTCATGCATCAAATACGGGTACTCTCTTTCTGAAATTACTATAATACGATGAACATACTAAATATTCTATTGTTTGTGAGTGCTGTTGTTGAGATTGTAGCACTAATATTTATCTACTAAAATAAAAACAAAACAGATAATTTGCACTGCAGCGCCACGCAACAGATGGCATTCCAAAATGCTGGTTCAGGGGCTCATCAGATTATGCGCACAGAGACGCTCTTTGCGATCATTTACCACTCGCATTTAAATGTTCCTCCCTCATTCAGAATTAACGATTTATTCGATTTCTTTGGATAACTGGGTGCAGTATAACTTAGTTAATCCATATCAAGTATTTATTTTTGGGAATAATGGATACATTTTAGCCAATTTTAAAGTTTTGTTTTTAACATGGAGTAGATAGACTACTTTTGGCCCACTCTGTATATGCTATTATATGAGTGATCGAAATTTACCACCACATTAATTTAAGGACTGTTTAAAATGAAAGTAAATTGATATTTGAAAAGTATACGAAAACATTGCTAAATTTCTTTATTTATTTAAATTTATTCAAAAAGACAGAAAAGTGCAGTACATACAAATAATACAAAATACCAAAAGTAATACAAAATGAAAAGATGAATACATTAGTCAGGAAAAGCTTGTTAGTTCTACACACAATATCTACATTAATAGCTCTCGGTGCTCTGGATGGCCTTGGTGCTCTGGATACACACATTGTGGAACCAACGCTCACAACCTGTGCAGCCAGTCCACTCTCGTCCGTAAGTCTCGCTAGACTGATATTGCCGTAACTTTGAATTATGAACACACCCGTAATACTAACCACTTCCATTAAAATAATATAATCATTATTAGCTGACATACTTACTACAGGGAGACCGAGGGGTACATAGACCTCGCCCGATTTATCTGTGCTAAAGCATTTTTATTATTATGAATTTATCATTTTATGGAAAATTGGAAATTCGAAGTAGGCCTACAAAACTGATAATATTGAAAATTATTGCACAGATGAATTGGGCATGGATCTTGCTGTAATCGTATGCTGGTATGTATAATGAGAATTCACCTAAATTGAGTATTAAACAGAATAAATCACTCATTAAACTGTTTGGATGTGAGTGACCTAAAGATTTCTATGGCTATGGATATTGTCTGCATGTTTACCGCTCTTGTCATTGTAGTGAGGCATGAAGATGACAACTGATATGGAAATCTTTGTTGGGTCTCGCATTAATCACAACGGACACCACGGCACAGTCAAGTACATTGGAGAAGTCCCTCCAACTCAAGGTAAATAGAAAAGTATCATTCATCCGCAAGTTAACTCTGATATTTTTGTTTTCAGGAATTTGGCTAGGCGTGGAATGGGATGATACAAGTCGAGGGAAACATGACGGATCCTCAAAGGACGGAACTCGCTACTTCACAACTATGTGAGGAGATTGCAACAGATCGAGAGCGTCAATATTTAATCTATCTGCATTTAGTTCTCCCACCTCTGGTTCATTCATCCGACAAAAGGTCATCTCAAAAGGAAAAGAATTTATGCAGGAAGTGCAACAGAAGTACGGAGTAGTGGACGATGAGCGAGGAGGTATTGTCGAAGATGAGATGTTTGTTGTTGGTAAAGGCAAACAGACGACTGTTGAAGTGGTCGGAGCTCATAAAGTTAATCTCCAGCAAAGGTACTGGGGAAAATATCTAAGAGCGCATTCTTCATGATTTGTTTCCATCACTAGTCATTTTGATACACTTCTGGAGGTCAGTTTAAGAGGGACCCTGCTGTCTTCTCCTGGGGAGCTAGGAGCGATTATGAGAAATCTGCCAAACATTGTAGATTTGGATATTTCAAAATGTCTGCTATCATCATGGGATACCGTGAGCTTAATTACGCAACAGCTGCCTAAACTTGAGATTCTAAACGTCAGGTAAACTTGTTGAATTTGTGTTAATCTGTGTTAATTTATTAACATTCTTTCAGTGATAATCGTCTTGCTTTGCCTGAGGAACCAGAACAGTATCTGAATTCCTTCCGTTGCACGACAACTCTATTTCTAAACCGGATGAATTACTCGTGGTCAGAGGTTCGTTCCACATTTTTTTATTGAATCAATTATTCCTATAATAATAATAATAATAATAATAATAATAATAATAATAATAATAATAATAGCAATAATAATCATCATCATCATCATTTTATTCATGCCATCATTGACATACATTTTTTTCAAAAAAGAATAATGACATATAAAGAAAAAATTAAAATAAAATAAATTAAAATTAGAATACAAGGAGAAAAGGAGAAAAAAAAAAAGAAAGGAAAAAAAAAACCAGTGAGAGAGATCTGCCTAATCAGTACATATGAGAATTAGAAGTTGTTCAATTTCGAAAGAGTCAAGTATTGATAATAATTCACAGTCTCGCATTTTAATCAATTCTATAATGCTATTGCAAGTGGAGCTGTCTAGGTGGTTTTGAGTCCTATTAAGTCTATCGAGTTGGATGTTAGCAGAGTTTCATAGTTAAGATTTAGGACGGACATGATGTTTCTTAGATTATTGGCTGCTATTGAATGACTATTGAACGTGAGTGTGCAGCAAGTTGATACAACAGGATTAGTTAGTAACAAGTACACAAAAACTTGGCAAATCGTAGCCATAACTGCGTGAGTAAATCGGGTTTGTTTAACAATGGTGCAATGAAGCGTGAGTGTGTGTGATGAGGCAGCCTTAATAGGCGCCTGATGCTCTTCCTCCAGAAAGCAGCAAATCCATCAAGTGCATCGAAATTCCAAAGAGGACAACCGTAATAAGATGTGCAGTAGGAGGAGAACAAGTGTTGAATAGTGCCAAAAGAACAGTGCATGAAATTAGAAAGCAACCCGTTGATGCGGCTGCAGAATTCTGATTTTGCTTTTCTGATGTTGTTTTTGCTTGAGTTTTTTCAAATGTAGTGACCTAGATGTATGGCTGTATTTTCCCTTGGGATGATGTTTCCATTAATTGTAATTGGAGCACACTCCGTAGGGCCTATGACAATGTTCACACATTTTGAGCTATTAAAAAGTACATCATATTGGGAGGCGAAGTCTTCACATATTGATAACATTTTCTTCATTCGACTCACGGATGGGGCGATGAGTGCGACGTCATCCGCGTAACCTAGGGCACCTGCGAAGCGATGGCCAATGTAGCAGCCGGCTTCAGATTCCTGTAGTTGACTCAATAGTTTACCAACATACGCACAAAAAAGGATGGGAGATAGCACTGCGCCCTGTTTGACGCCATTTGAGCAGTGAAAACTGCCTTAAATGGCGCCATTCCACCATACTCTTGCCTCGTGTACATCTTAAGTAATAATCTCGTGGTGAGGGGGCACATCTGCCTGTCCATTAGTATCCGGAACAGTTTAATGTATTGAACACGGTCGAAACCCCGGGACGCGTCCAGTAGTGTGATCATAACTGTTGATCCTCGTTGAGCAAAATGTTCCGTGACCTCTTGTAATGCAAATGTTGCACTGGGTTGTTGAATGTCCAGGTTTGAAGCCAAACTGAAGATTGGAAGAACCGAGAACTGCTGAATGTTTTGAGAGCACGATATTATCAAGGATTTTGCCAATGAGACTGCTCAGCGCTATTGATCTAAAGTTGTTGCTGTCGGATAAAGATTTTTTCATGTTCTTAAGTATAGGAACCAGCGTTGATTTAAGCATCATCCTTGGAGCAAGTGAATTGTTTAGAATCATTTGAAGCAGAATGGAAACATGTACTGATAGTTAATTGCAGGAGTTTTTGAAATGATCAGTTGAAAGCGATTCACATATGTCTGACCTGCTAGCTTTCAGTTTTTTAATGGCATCTCTCACGTGATTGACTGATACGTTATGATCATCATAGCACTTTCCATTTTTACAGCAGTTTGACACTCGTATATTAAGTTCACTGAGTAGATCTTCCATTTTGGTTTCATCATAGGCAACACAGTTGAACAGTTCTTTGTATTTTGTACAGAAGAGATCCCGTATATAATCTTGCTCAGTAACTTCATCAACGTCTTGAATTGTTGGGTTGTGTTTTCGCCTCATTTGTTGTACCTCGGTCCAGAAGTTGCGCTGTTGACCTGTCTGTAGTGATTCGGACATCTTTTCCGCTTCCAATTTCTCCTGATTACGTATGACCCAACGTGAAATACGTCTGTAGTCATTACGTGTTTTCTTGCGTATTTCGTACACCCACCCAGTCTGCCGGGAGCCGTTCTCTTTCCATACTCTGTTCCAAAAGATTGCGCGCCTTCTTGTTGGTTCAGCATGATGCCCCCAACCTGTTTTGCCTCTCTTCTTTACACGAGGGATGGTAGCAACCGGTGCTTGTACACAAGCGCCTGTGTGATGTTGTCATGGTAAGTACAGATCGAATACAGGGTAGCTTCTTGGTCACTGGCATTCACCGTGCTTTGTAATGCTCCATATGGGACAGTAATGCTGGCCAGTATTTTTACGTCATGTCCTCTTGTAGCTCATTAGGTCATTGCTAGAAGCTCGATGCCATGACCTTTTCTTAGATGGTTACTGGTAACAAAGAAATGGTCAAACGTTGAACGTGAGCCTGTTACGTCATTTGCGTACCGATAAGTAAAATCAACACATGCGCATTTATGTGACAAACATTCTTTCAAACACAAATCATCTACAAATGCTTGAAGTGATACAACATGTGATGAATGGACTCGAGTATAGTCAGCATTAAATTCTCCACCTATGATCAAATAAACACATTCTGGTTGCATAGAAACAATCCTTTTGATGTCACTGAGAACATCATCAAATGAATTTTGGTTGACGCCATCACATGACATATAAACATTGATTATTAAAACTTGGACAACTGCAGATAGATGGAGAATGCATGCACACATTTGTTTGTTTTTTGACGATATTGGTACAAATTTGCATTTCACCGAGGATTTAACACATATTGCACATCTACCGTAAGGCCGACCTATGAGCAGTTCATCTGGGTCGATTTCAGAGACTCCAGTGAAGTTGACATCTCCGTTGTGCGTGGCAATTGTGTCCATGTCCTTTTGAAAATACCAATGTTTTTGAATGAGCAACACATCACACACATCCATCAAGTGTTTCATGTAGTTCAAGTACTGAATACTATTGTTCAAGTTAAATGAATGAATCAAGTCGGAGCCCGAATCCAATTGCAAAGTATTTAATTGTAATAGAGGGCTTATATACACCAGAGTAGAAATTAACAACAGAAAGAAATGGCATGAAATAGAATTGAGTAATTGAAAGAATAAAGTTCATGAGTGATTAAAATTAGATGAGTTCAATGAATCACTCAAGATGCAATAGTAGAACAACTATGACCCCTATTGTTGTAGGAAAGTAATCTTAAGTGTGTGTCCTCCATTATGAATGATCTTTGATTGATTTTGGAGCCGTTTCAGCTTTATCCCTCCTTATGCGATATCTCCGGATTCGTACTCCTTTTGGCCAGAAATCTCCGTTCAGTAACGCAGGAGCATCAGATGCTTTAACTTCCAGACGATAGCTGTGAAAAAATCTCTCTTCAGGTGAGACCTTGGTTAGTGAGCGTATGCTGACTCCTCCTTCTTTAATGAATTCATCGATATCCTTACTTTGTGTTTCAGGATTGATTCAGAAGATGAATAGATCTCTGCTTGGTTCAGGGCCACCGGTGAACTTCCGCTGGTCAGTGACCCTCGTGCCAGTTACACATTTTTGTGGGCGTCGCTTTTGTTTTGTTACAATCTGGAATCCGTTCTCATCTGGCTCGCCGTGCTGCTTCCTGGGTCTTTCAGCAGGAGCACGTGGACGTGGCGGGGGTTGGTGAGTGGCAGTAGGGATTGTTGCTTCGGAGTATGTCCATGCAGACATCGACGCTGAAGCCGAGGGAAGTTGCTCTGGCACTGTATTCACTGCAGTGACTCTGGAATTGTTCTCTGCAATTAGCTTTTCATACTTCTCCATTCGGGCCTCCAGCATATTCAGCCGTTCACAGAGACTGACTGTTGCTGTTTTGCTCGGCTTAGCCAGAGGGATTCGTCAAAGTTTATCGTACGGAACGGCGAAAAGTGGCGTCTTGTCCGTCTGATCCAAGCACTTCATGGGCTCCATGATATCGTTGATCGTAGACATAGCACCCTTCTCTGATGCTACGCTGTGTCTGCGTATCAAGCGAGGTAAAATCGACTCTTCCACATTCTCCTACAGTGTATCTCTTGCGGTGGTGATTTCGACTGAGGTGTAAAAGTCGAAAAGCACCTTAGCGATGTGTTCCTTTGATGAAGTCTGCTGGCTGCAGGCAATGTAAGCAAGCAATGGGTCACGCACACACACGTTGCCTTATATGTCATCAAACTTGACCCATTCATGTCACATGACCTAATAGAAACAGATGCCAGAATCACAAGAGTAAATCACAGTTCACATGCAAAAATAGAACACACATAATTATTATGGAATAATATCACGATTATATACACACATTAGAAAAAGAGATAAATGAAAAAGATATGCGGAATGAAAGTAAACAAATACCGTGCAAATTGAATCCAAATAAATCTTCACATTTAATGAAAAATCCAAAAGAATAGGTAAAAAATTCTAGGAGCTAAAAAAAAAACGTCTCTCTTTACCTATGCTGATCTACTCCTATACAGTCAGACCCCGGCCGCCCTCCTCCGTTCCCAAGAAAACTGACGAATTAACGAAAAGGGCGGATTACATTTCAGACCACAAATTGATCAAAATTGTGTGTCATTTTAAAACCCCCAAAACCCATGTCATGCATTAGCGTAGTAGCATATACCATTAGGAATGAAGCAGGAGGTAAAAAAGACCTTCATAAACGATCACATGAGGCCAATTAATTAAACATTTTTATTGTTTGAAAAAATCTGTGATGGTTGTCTGCTTAGGGGCATTATTTAATCTGCTTGTGATAAGCCATTCCACCACGCCCAATCTGTGAAGTTCATCTTTATTTTCTTGCTTCGCTGCCTCCGACTCCTCGAATCTCTCAAAATATATAGCATTAATGCGCGCACGTGCTGCCCCGCCAAGACTTCCTTCGCAAGCTCAGATCTTGCTTCTCCACTCGATTACAACTTTGTCATCTTGTTCGTTCCGCTCCTGGACATCGTTTAACTCAGCGACCAATTAAATTAAAGGCTTAACACAATTTTTGCCTGCGATTTTAACGCTTAACAAGTTAATTAAACAACAAGAATTGCCTTTAAACAAACGGGGAGGCGCCAGTTGTTGTTAAACTGACCCAATTTCAAAGAAATCGCTGACAATTAGTGTGACGTGGCTGATGTTTGTTTTCGACACGCTATTTGAGGGGCGGATTACATGTGTTGTTTACAATGGTAAAGTGTAGATTCGTTCCCTAGAATCGTGGTCGGAGGCGGATTAACGAAAAGGACGGATTACATGACACAATTAACATTACAAATGATTCGTTCCTGAGATTTTATGGTGGATTACGAAAAGGGCAGATTACATGACAGAGGATTAACGGGGTCTGACTGTATGCTGATCTACTCTCATATATGCTTCCTTTCTACAGATTTTACGCTGTGTGCGTATGATGCCACAATTGCAGCGTCTGCATATTTGCTTCAACAAAGTCAAATCCATTTGCGAAAGTGATGCTGTGTTTCCTTGTTTGAAACTCCTCAATTTGGAAGGAAACGCCATCTCTGATTGGTCAGAAATCCTCAAATTAGGCTCTCTTCCGAAGTAGGTGTACTTTGAAAATACTAATTAATACATAAATTATTTCATATTATCAGGCTGCAAGAACTCATCTTGAATGACACACAGCTATCGGGAATTGCGTTTTCCGATGTCTCTTTCGGAGGAATAACAAAATCATTCGGTGTTCTTTCTGCTCTTTCGCTGCATAACAACAAAATTTCTGATGTTTGTATTTGAAGCAAACTGAATTCTGCTTGTTAGAACTGCGTTCATTTTCAGTGGGTGTCTATTGATGAACTAAACAAATTGCAAAATCTCACCGACTTGAAATTCAAGAGAAATCCTGTTCTTGGTCAAGACGCTTATACTGACCGATACCTGATCCTGGCTAAAGTCAAACGCTTGAAATTACTGGATAGATCAGTGGTCAGTAACCTTATTTCTTCTTCTCTTCTCATTCTCCTTTCTGGTAAATAATTCATCTTCTTATGTTGCTCATTTTTCAGGTTGAATCAGACGAGAGAAAAGGGGCGGAGTTGGATACCTAAAAAAATTCGGCCTCGCTTGGAAAGCAGCCGGCGGACATCAAGAAGCACAACTGAACAAACCAAATGCTGAATTCAGCTCACTTCACCCGAGATTCCAAGATTTAGTGGAGAGTGAGTTATACGCACAGCTTACATCAAATGTGATCACTGATTCGGTTCAAAGAGTACGGTGCTCCTGAAGACTCTGAGTTGAAAATTGGATCCAGTGCGCTGAAAAATAACTTGATAAGTATCCTTTTCATGAGTGTTGTTTATTTTATAATTTGTTTCAGAAACCTTTGATCAAACACATCATAAGCTCATGGCTGTAATAAAAATAAAAACTGAGACCTAGTAAGTATTACCTATTGAGTATTTCCTTAAGTACCCTTCAGACGTCACCATCAAAGTCGCAAGTGACACGAGCAAGAAAGAACTCAAAAAGAAGCTACCCTGTGAGTCACTATTCCCCTACGTCTCTCTTCTTCTGTGAATTCCGTGATTTTCTTTCAGTGTCGATGAGTGTACAGAAGCTGAAGGTTCTTCTTCATCGTTTGTACCGAATTAACCCTGGAGATATGAAACTTACTTACATCAGTACTGAGGTGAAAAAACTCATAACTCTGTCATTTATTAGCTCATTTGCATATAGATTTTTTTTTTAATGAGCAGCTGCTCAGATTTATCATGGCCCCTTATGATAACTGTGGTGTTTAGAAATTTCATAATTGGTTCTTCATAATATGTGTCATTGTTCCATTGAACTCTCTTGTCAGTTGTGTGTCTGCCTTGCGTGTTCATTATTGATTATGTAGCTGACCACTCAGACACCACAAAGATGATTTGATTATATATTTTTTTTTTCTCATCAGATGCCGGACAACGAAGTTGAATTGGAAAGCGACCAAAAAGAAATTGGATATTATTCCATCATGGAGGGAGATTGCATTCTGTTGCATCACTGAATTGAATATTCCTCTTGTCAAATTTGTTTATGATTATAAATTCATTTCTGTGGTGCTTATCCAGCTGAGTTTCTGTCATTTTAATTATTCTACTTTGAATACAAAACAGGAAGAGCGGAATATTTTCAGTTCTGATTGCATTTACTTTTGTTATAAGTGCCAGTAATCTGCTTACATATACAGAGTGGGCCAAAAGTAGTATATCTATTCCCATGTTAATGATCTCAATGCTTTTCAATGGCGCTGCATATTTCTGAGAAAGTGTACAAAACAGATCGCAGTGTAAAAACCCCTCTAAGATAAGAGAAATAATACTTGGTATGGTATAGTCTTAACATGTCATGCTGCTATTCCTATAATTTATATTACAATTTCATCAACATTTATGCCAAATTATTTCAATTTCATTTAAGAGTGCACTCAACATTTCATGATATTTCCACTTTTGTCGGCAAACAAGGCCCTGGACCATGGATAGGCTTCATTTACACACAAATAAAGCATCACACTCGTACTTATGTCTTGTTTGAGAGTCTTATTTTTGTGACAGTAGCACTAATGTTTATCTCCTATAATCAAAACAAACTACAGTTTGGATTGAAGCGCCATGCAACAGATTAAAAAGTTTAATCTTTACTTTTCAATAATAATTATAATTTTTTCGAGTTCGGGTTTTGGGTATCCTCGGTTTAAATTCAAATTCAAAAATGTGTTTATTCAAAAAGAAAAGAAAAAAACAAGTGGAGTGAGAGGGGTTGACCCAGAACATGGGTATGTGCCCGCAATGGATATTTACAATTTTACAAACAAACAACGAATAAACAAACTAACAAACAGGATATTCACAAAAGCGTTGGAGATCAGCTGTTAGGAATAGATAATTTTAGCAGGGGGGATTGTGAAGGATTTTATTGAATGGGAGATGTGCGGATGGGAAAATCAGTCAAAAGTTTGTTTTTAAGGCAAGTTTTAAATCTATTGATTGTGAGGTTGGTGTCAATTTCATTAAATGTCTGATTCCAGATGAATGCGCCTCTGGAACGGATTGATTTCATGGATATGTTTGTGTGCAGCAGTGGAGTGTGGAGTTGATGGCGTTGTCGTGTGTTGATAGAATGAATGGAGGCGTTTGTTTGGAAAAGTTCATCTAATACAGGAGGAAGGCGTTTATGGTGAAATTTGTGCATGAAAATGATGACAGAGAATATATAAAGGTGATGAAGAGGAAGAATCTCGAGAGATTTAAACAACTGGTCAGTGTGTGCATTCCGCTTGGCATAATTAATTATTCTAATTGCTCTTTTTTTAACTATGAACAGGGATTGAAGATCTTGTTTGCTACAGTGGCCCCAAACATCAATATAATAGTTTAAATATGGATAAATAAAGGAATAGTACACTGTGAGAAGCGTTGTTTTGTTAAGTACAGGTCTTGCCTGGCGGAGAATGCCGATGGATTTAGAGACTTTTGTTTTGATGTAAGCAATGTGTTGTTTCCATGATAACCGGTCATCAATAATAACACCAAGGAACTTGAATGAATCAACACGATTCAATCGTTCTCCGTTAATATTCACATCATTATTATCGGGAGCGATTTTTCTCTTAGAGAATACAATATACTGTGTCTTCTCGACATTGAGAGACAACTTATTTGATCGAATCCATTTGATGAGATTGATCATTTCCTGATTGATTATGCCGATACACTCCTCGGAATCATCACCGCTGTACATGTAGAATACATTAGTGTCGTCCGCAAATATGATTGGCAACAGCTGTGAGGATTGAGGCAAATCATTTATATAGAGAAGAAAAAGTAGAGGTCCCAGGATTGATCCTTGTGGGACTCCACATTTTATGGAGAGGGGAGATGATTTTATTCCTTTGAAGTGGACATATTGTTTCCTATTATGAAGGTAATCACGGAACCAATCAAGAGTACAGCCACGAATTCCATATTTTTCAAGTTTAGAGATTAGGATAGAGGGGTCTATAGTGTCAAAGGCCTTGCGGAAGTCTAGTGCAACACCCACAAGTACCTTGTTTTGATCAAAAGCGTTCGTTATTTTGTCGATGAGTAAATGGAGAGCCATGTTGGTGCTGTGTTTTTCTCGGAATCCAAATTGATATTGATAGAGGAGATTGTGTTTTGTAATGAATTCTATTAACCGTTATGCCATGCATTTCTCAAATATTTTAGAGAAAGCAGGGAGTAGTGATATAGGCCTATAATTATTTACAAGATGTTTATTACCTAATTTAAATAAGGGTTTAATTTCGGCTATTTTCATTTCGTTTGGTACAATGCCTTGAGAGAGAGAAAGATTGAGTATATGTGTGAGCGGTTGAATGAAGTGAGCTGTGTTTTCTTTGAGTATTGATGAGGGAATGCCGTCAGGACCTGGTGCGCTGTTTTTGAGGGCTCTAATGATGTTACCTATTTCGGTTTCGTTTGTGGGTTTGGTGAACATAGAGTATCTGTTAGTTTGTGTAATGTATGAAATGGGATCAATATTGGAATAGGGAATGGATTTCGATAGATTAGGACCAACGTTGATGAAATATTCGTTAAAATGCTTGGTGATGATATCAAGATCTGAGGGGTTTTTTTGCCATTAACTTCCATGTTATATTGCTGTTTGTTGTTGTTCTTTTGTTTGTGAATGACAGTTTTGATCACTTCCCAAGATTTCCGGAGATTATTTTTATTGCGGCAAAAAAGTTGATCGTAATGAGTGCGTTCTGCTTTGTATAGAATGGATCTGAGTGTGATTTTGTATGATTTTGTGTGATTTTGTGTGATTTGTATTGCTTTTGGTCATTTGGATTTTCAGTTTTTAGATATTTACAGTAAAGTTTGTTTTTCATTTTTTATGGAGTTTTTCATTGCATCTGTTAGCCATGGTTTTCGATTTTTATATCCAAGTTCTATTTTGGTTAATGGAAAACTTTGATCAAAAATGGTGGTGAATTGTGTGTAGAATGATGTGAATACTGTTCGGCAGTTTGCTTCATTGAGTACTTGATCTCATTGCGTGGAGCTTATGAGGTCGTGGAATTTATTTTTATTTCGGTCAGTGAATAGCCTTTTTGTGATGAAGTTATTTCGGTTGCTCTAATTATTGTGGAATGGTGTGAAGCAGAATACAGGACAGTGATCAGAGATTGAGTTGGCAAGGATTCCGGATGTAGTTGATGCTCTTGTTAGATTATTGATGAAAATGTTATCAATTATAGTCGCAGACGACCCTGTGATTCTAGTTGGCTTGTTGATTGTTGGCAGAAAAGAATTTGCAAAGAGTACATCGACAAAATCAGAACAGGACAGATGGCTAACAAATTGATGTTATAATCGCCAGCTAAATATACATGTTTGTTTTCATTGCTTAATCGATCTAATGTTGATTTCAAAGTCTCATTGAAATCGATAACTGACTGTTTTGGGGGTCTATATATGCAGCCGACATTAATGTTGCGATCGGCGGAAATAAAACTTTGATCGATTTCAATAAAAATAGACTCAATGTGACTATTGACGATCGAGATATCACGGCGGACAGAGTAATTGGATATATTGGAATGGATAAAAATGGACACACCACCCCCAATTCTGGCATTACGAATGCTATATTCATGGTTATAGGATGAGATATTAGCAAGGTGACAATTAGTGGCACCAAGTCAAGTTTCGGAAAGGCATATAATGGGAAATTCATCGTTGATAGTTGTCATCATATTCATTAATTCATTGAAATTTGCAAAGAAGCTTATGATATTACAGTGAAATATTGACAGGGATGAGGGATCGGATTTACAGAGACGCTGAAGTGAATTTTCTGAGTAATAATCAGAACAAAGATTACTTGAGATTTGGTTGTAAAAGCAGAGATCTGGGTCAATGTCATTAAGTTCGTCTATTGCACATTCGTCATCAACGTTAAATACATCAAAAGTCGTGGCATTAAGGGAATCAATATTCACAGGTATGCGTGGCTGAGCATCATTCAGATCTTGAATGACCAAAGAAAAGCTATGGGTATCGAGTTCATAAAAAGGTAATGTTGTTAAGGGGTTATTTGTGCATTGAGTGCAGAGATAGTTAGGGGGTGGACAAAACATGGGGAAGATGGGGTATATAGGGAAAAGGGTACGAAGAGAAGGAAAGAGGAAGAAATCAAAGTTGTAGTATTTTTTAGTAGGAACGTCCAATTTCTGGTCAAAAGTAAAATCATGTAGGATTGAGATCCTTTCGTTTAAGAACGTTTTTATAGCTATGGTCTTGTTACAGACTGAGAGAGTCCTAAGAGAGTTCGTTTTAATTGCCTGTGTATAAGCTAGGCAGGTATTGCGAAACAAGCTTGTCCGGCGTTTAGATGCTGCTCCGGTTGGGGCTTTGGTTAACGTCCGTCGTTTCCCGACTTTTCCAATTTCCAGTCCGAAATGTGAACCCATTTCCCATCAGCTTGCTTCTCGAATTTCCAGATGGATCCGTTGTCTCTTATGCTGTAGCTGCACATGTCACCTTCATGTTTCGCCTCTTTGTAAAGAGTGTTTGCCACAATGGCAACATTACAGAGTCATTTTTATTGGCCTTCTTGACATAATCAATGAGATCCAACAAGGCGTTTTTGAGGTCCTCTTTTTTCATTGTGTTAATCTCTGACAGCATAAGGAGATCCATGATAGATATGCGCCACCAGCTGATCGCGCACGTTGCTCTGTTTAGATATGGTGGGGGTGGGGCGTAACGATACACCGATATAGTTGTTGCTATCACACGCTGTAATGTTCAGCGATGGTGGGGGTGGGGCGTGCGAGAAAAAAGGCCGTAAGTTGATCTCAAATTGTGCCAGGTCAAATGCACAAATGAAGCAATATTAAAGGTTCTTTTGCTTTTCCAAGCAGGATTCAGAATCGTTAATCTTCGGATTCCTGGTACTGTACCGAATTCAATGATGCAACATTCCACGAATTCACGAATTCCAGTGAAATCCCAGTCAAAACTTTAAAAAGCCAGGAGCGATATTCAAAGCAGCAACCATGAACCTATCACCGGAAGTCACTTTTACAGTGTAAACTTACGTAAGAATACCCAAATGATATAAAATTTATACTTTAAATATACTGCAACAAACCTAAATGGAAATAACTATAAAATAACTACAGATGAATAATAGTAAAGAAAAAGGGAAATTTACGCACCAAAATCAAACTTGAATGGAAATAACAAATAGCACAAAATAATTAATTTAATAGATAAACTTACTTCTTAACACAAACGTCTCTCGCCTGAAGTCCCATACATGCAGCCTCACGGAGCTAGGCGTCCGGAGCTCGGCTCTCTCCCAAAACTAAACTTTAATTGCTGAATTCTCTACTTATAAAAGGATTGCCGCACGTGCCAGATTATACACGCTATTCATTCGCGCGCTAAACAATATGCCGAGAGGCCATCTGTACTGATGCCTAAATCATTATTCAACAACAAAACTAATAATGATTAAATTAAACATTCATTAATGATTAATCTACCCTGTATTAATAATATATGCACATCGATAATAATGATTATGTTGAAGGACGTGGCCGTCATCGGTGCCTTGAATCCTCCATAGGGGGTGATGACCTTCACAAGATGACAATTCAATATGCTCGTTCAGGGGCTGATTGATTTAACTCTCTTTGTGATCACACACCGCTCACATTTTTTTTATTCCTCTCGTATTCAAAATAAACTTTTTATTTGCTTTTTTTTGCATAAATGAGCGCAGATTAGCCTACTCAATCCATACCAGGTAGATGTTTTGTTTGGTTTTTGTTTTTGTTTTGTTTTGTTTTATTAATTGATACATTTTGGCAAATTTTAAAGTTTTGTTTTTAACATGCAGTAGATAGACTACTTTTGGCCACTCTGTATATATGTCTTGGGTGCTTTAAACTTAATATTAAAGAATTGATTCAACACAAAATTTACCTTATTTTGATATTCGAATATTCTTCATGATTACAAAGGATGACGCACATTTATATAGTAAATCCGTGACTATAGTGACATCCGTGATATGGAAGTAAGCGTCAAATTAATAACACTAGGGTTTCACTAACATCATAAAGTTCTAATTATATTGAGATGTTGTTGTACACTAAATTAGTTATACAGAAAAAAATCTTTATAACTTTGCCAGACGTTCATATATATCCTTAAAGTTTACCATTATTACTTCATAATATATTTCTTATCCAGAAAAAAAAAATATTGCACTCATTCGAAATTACTCTCGTAATCATAACGTGAGTCGACCATAATCGATAAAATCGAGCACCATCATAACGCGCAATTCGACAAACTTCTGGAGAAAGCAGCAAAATCAAAAAAAAAAACCTGCTTCATTCGATAAAAAAAAACTGCAAAAAAAACGTGAAATTAGACACGGAAATGATAAATACACTGATGTTTAATCATTGTATTCACTAAAGATCGAATTTATTATTAAAATCCATTCATTTTATTGGCGATTTTTTTTTTTTTTTTTTTTTTTTTTTTTCGTGACGGAGAACGTGCGTTATGATATCCATGACTGTCATGTCCGATGCATGCTCTGGTATTATTCTATAGGTAAAAATACAATTATGTAATGTCCTTACATCAATGTATTTCTTGCAAATATATTATGGAACGATCGAGGACTAATGACCAGACCACCTATTATAAATATTGATGGCCAGGTTGTACTTGGATTGCAATGAAATAAATTAAAAAAAAAAAATAAAATAAAATAATAATAATAATAAAAAAACTAATAATTATTTTTATTTCTTTTATTGCAATCCAAGCAATTTTAATGTGTATGCATCCCGTACACTATAACTGCCTCCCGACGCACAAATTATTGGTGTCCTATATCCTCCTACGATAATACCGGTCTCTGGTTTCCAACATGCAGATATAGTTTTCATTACTCAGTTGGATCGAGAAGCCGAATGAACATAAAAATACTTTTTATTGAAAACTCTCAAAAATGAAACAATTAAGATATTGAATGACAAGAAAGACAATGTTGAAAACAAATAAAAATGTATTTGTTACAATAGTTAATACATGCACTCATCATATCAAACCAAATTTCCAAAAACAATGAATTAAAGGGAGGGAGAACTGGTTAAAAATGCACCAAAAATGATTCCTATGCCTGGCCCACACAAGGAATATCATCGCTAACGATTTCGCGGGAGATATATTGCTAATTAGGCGTGACGTCAGGAGCTGTGATGAAACACCGAGTTCCCCATCTTTTACAATGGGCCTCGTCATATCAGCGTGTCCTGCGACTAAACCCCTGGATATTTTTTTCTTTTCTTTTCGTTCACTCTGCCTGACTTTTTTGATGCCGACAACGCGAAATGGAAGCTCGGTGAGGAGGCGCTCGTCATCACCGCTCCGATACTCTGAGCAGTCTATATTTACTTTATGTGTGTGTTTGCCAGTGTATTAAAGGTTGTATTACAGCCAAGATGCATTTTTATAATTATTATACCTTTATAGTCAAGTGGATCAAACGTTAAATTCTCTCACGTGAATGAATGAATGGATGCTTTATTTATTGAGTATACTTTAGTTTGTACAAATATAAATGTAAAAATATACAGACTGGTCCATATTGTTGTTTCGAATAATGATGAAGTTCCCTATGGGATTTTACCATTGCTACGACGTGGTTGCTAAGGTGTTCTGGAGTGACTGACATGATTGTGGAAATGTAAAATCATGGTATTTATTGCACATAACTGTAATGAATATCTAACAACGTATAAGAAAAGATAACAATTTAAGGGTTAACATCTGGATCATTACAAAAGGTGCTCGAAGTGACTCCCATTGACATCGAAGCAGAGTTGGAGTCTCATCTCAACACTGTCGCAGACGCGCGCGCAGAGTTCCTTCAATGCTTGTTCTGATGGATCCCAGCGAACGCGTTGGTTATGAAATCTCTAAGATCTTCAAGGGTTCGTGGATTCCTTGCAAACACAACATTTTTCACGTGGCCCCCGCAAGAAAAAATGCAATGGTGTGAGGTCTGGCGACCAAAATCCCCCTAGCAACTACGCCGTAGCAACGTCTCGCAATGGTAAAATCTCATAGGGAATTTTATCATTATTTGGAACAACAATATGGACCAGTCTGTACATTATATTTCAACAGTTTCTATATTGAACGAAGTAAAATGAATTGTAAAAATGGAATCACTCTATAACGTTTGTCACTTTTTCCACCCTAAATCTGGGTGAATGTGAATTGAATTGAATGAGCAGAGACACGGAACACTAGTGCTTGATGACCACACAGATACCGGTATACACGCGCCACGCCACGCGCCACGCCACATCATAGCGGCACCAAACCAGATTTCAATTATATACTATAGATGCATAAATAAATGAACATCGAATAATTCAATTGCATACGGTATCTACATGTATTCTCTCTGGAATTGATTGCAAAATGGATAACTGGACCAAACTGGATAATAGCTCCTTTAAATGTAGTATATATGACTAACAGCACACAATGGATGTCAAAAACGGCCTAAATATTAAGTTTTTCCTTGCGATGCATGTTGTAACGATGATGTTACTTTTGTGTAATTCTCCTTGGGATTTAGAGGTTGAGAGGTTAAAACGCAAGAGATGTTTTCGCTGTGGCTACTTCCAGATCTGCCGCGATGCACGGGAGGAGGCTTGGTTTCATACCGAAACTTCAGATTGAGGCGATTAATCGCCGGCGCTAATGGCTGATCGTCCATTAGCCCTTGACAGCTGACGCCGGACACGATACAGGCGACCAGCCACTGACAATGTACAATTGCACATCTACAGGTAGTTTGGTGGCAGAAATAGTACACTGGTATGCGCGACAGTATTTCAATGAATTGAATAATTTCCATGAGCAAATAATTTATTCTTAGTCAATGTGGTGCGTTTCCATGGCGATTGTGGCTCTATTCAGAGTTCATTATTATGAATGACATCACAGCAGTTATTACCATTTCCCATTCTGCATAAAGTTAGCATCCTGATATTCCTGTTGTGAAAGGGAAGATACATGTGTAACTATGCAGGCCAGAAACTTGGGACTGCAGAAATCTTGATTAGAGATACCGTTTCCATAGAAACAGATAAGGCTGGATTAACGAAATGTGACAATAAAAGAAACCCCACAAACGAGCTTCATAGCGAATAGAAATGATGACACTTTATTGACACATAATGAGATGAATTACGACAAAATACAATTATGACAATTATGACAAGACAAGAGACGATGAATGAATTAAAAACATGCTACAAAAAAAAACTAATAATTTAAGCGAAGTCAATAAAGTCGAGCTCCGAATCCGAACGTTTGTCTGATGGCATCCCAGTAATAGTTGACCCATCCTTGCTTCGTTCGCTCAAATTCCGATTCCGGAATTCCTGTTTGACTGAGACTCAGCTGAGTTCCATTGTCACTTTCACTTATATCCAAGGTCACTGTGGAATAGTGCTCTTCCGGCCAGGTCTTGAAACGCCACCGCATCACGATCTGCTTATTAAACTCCTGTTGCAGAAAATTCAGATTGCTAATCGGTACAAAGAGGTGAATTTAGTTACGTACCAGACACTGATAGTCACCGGTGATGTTATCATCAAACAGTCGGAATCTGCCGCCTTTCTCGACACTCATTTGCACGTCAGAACGCGTATACGCCTTAACCATCTGTTAGGTAATACATAACATTTAGAATGAGAACAATTAAGACTTGATCACTCGCGTCTTTGTCGGTGAGAGCTCGGTACAGATCACCGGCTGAGCACTGGAACTTCTGTTTGTCGTTCAATATCTTACACTTGATTTTCACTCCAATATTTTTGTTCGCAGGGACGCCTTCCACCGGCTGAGCTAATTTGCTCTTGGCATCATTCTACAGGAAGAATAAATACATAAAAAAAATAGAAATATTAAAGAGAATGTCGACTCACGGTAGCCTTTGCTTGTGCCTGCGGTTGCGGACTATCTTTACCTTTGGCTAGAATCATACCCTGGCTAAATTCTGTGGAGAAGTGATAATGATAATATTAATAATGGTAATAATAATAATAATAATTAATAAACATTATTCACGTATAGCGTAAAATCCACCGAAGTGCTCCAAAAGGTTTTGTCAAAGGTTAAAAGTTCACAATGTGTGTAATTTTTTCAATTGGATATATTAAGTTTTGCACACACTGTTCACATGCTGTTCTGCGGTTAAAAACTGGTGCATATATACAAATTATAGAACTCAACACAGGAAGATCACAAACAAAATATGAAATTACCAGATTTTAGTTCTTGAATGTACTTAGCAAGTTGGTCCCTGACTTTGGGCTCTCCCTCCTTGCGCATAAATTCCTTCAGTTTAAAGGCGTCATCGTCTTTAGCGTCCGTGACGGTGAAACCGATATCAAGATCCTCCGGTTCGTTCTCCTCACTAAGATTAGGTACCTCCACTTTCCCTTTGTAGACTTTAGCAGATTCCAAAACCTCACCTAAGTAAATAGAAATAAAACAAACACAATGTGTAAAATGAAAATAATCAAGTACTAACCGGACCACTCAGCCTTGAGGTCCCATTCGTAGAAAAAAATTAGTTTTGCTTTTCTGTTGTTGGCACTGGCCTCACCATCAACGGTGGTCAGCTCCTTGATTTCACACGAATCTGTGAAATAATTAACATCAGAATATAACGAAAACTAACCAACAAAATACTCACAGAGATCGTTCGTGATTTTAAGGCCTTCAAGCAAAGACTTCAACTTCTTTTGGGACCAACCAGTCGCATTTTTTTCTGTCCTGTAAAAGTAAACGGAAGAAATAAAGAGATTTAGGAGAGCAGCCCGAGGTTCTCTTACCAGTGCCAGTTGTTGACGTTGGTGGCGTCCTCCCGCTCTTCTACAATCCATCGTGGATCACCTTCTCCCCACTTGGCCATGATGTGTCAGTGCCTGCAGACATTAAGTTAACAGGTGAATTAGAAGAGACATAAAATTTTTATAACAATAATAATCATGATTATAAAATTATAAGACTGAAATACAAACTCGACTTAAATCTTAAAAGCAGATCAGGAAGCACAGAAAACAGGCTTCAAGATCTAATATTCAGTTCGCGAAGGAAAAGTGAGCAACTGATATCACCGAGTAACTTTTGCAAGTGTTCAACCAATGTAATGATTCAATGTTGAATGTGAATGTCAGAACTGACGAGCAAAAAAAAAAAAGTTAAAGTGACAGCTCGAATTTGCCAACTGGTTATAACGATATACACTTCCCTTCCCCAGAGCTGTAATCTATAGATGACAAGAAATAGATGTTCAAGAATCTTTTCTCATTCGAAGCAAAAGTCTTACCGAAGAGATGAGGGCTTTATAAGCGAATAAAATGTTGAGAGAATTCTAGAAAGCACACGCTTTTTCTCCACCGGATGTAGGCCGGCCTTCCCCGAGTAGAACTATCCTATTATTCATAACGCATCCAATGTACATTATGATTCACTTTGAGTCCCTTCATCGTTTCGGTTTATTCTTTCTTGTTTCTAACATTCCAGTTATCCCTAGCCAAAGACTCTCCAGATCATTCGCATTTGCATATATGTAGAGATGAGCTTCTTTCTAAACACGTGATGACCCTTTTTCATAAGCAATGTCGGATCTGGAATACTAACAAGAAGAAGCTCATCTCTAGTATCCTATATAAAAAGAGCAATGCAAACCGGGTTCCTGGAAATTTAGAACATGGGCGCCATTTTGTTTCTTAGAATCGGAGCCTCCGCTATCTTTTAACATTGGAAAATCATACCGAACTGCGGTAAAATCAGTATAACTTCGCCAATAGTGCATGAAAATCCACAAAGTTGAATGATATTTCTTCCTTAAATATTTCTTTATCTGAAAAAACAAAACATTATTGCACTCATTTGCAATCTTTATTTGTCACAATCATACCGGGAATCGAGAAGAAGTGGATAAATCGAACAAAATCACGACGCCACAAATCGTGATAAACATAGTAAAATCTGTGCTTTTCAACTGACTATAAATCGATAATTTCGAGCATATTTCCATATAAACTAGACATTTTTAGAGAGATTGAATCCTCATAAAGATACATAAACATTTTGGATATTATATAAATTTGTTTAACATTTTTAATTACGCTTCAAACAACTCCACTGTATACGATACTTTGCAACAACAGAAAATAGCATGGACAAATCATACCCAACTGCAGTAAAATCAGTTTAACTACGCCAATCGTGCATGAAAACCCTTAAATTTGACATAACAGTCAACTTTAATGGTTTTATTCCTTAGATATTTCTTTATCTGAAAAAAAAAAAAAAAAAAAAAAAAAAAATATATATTATTGCAGACATTCGCGATTTTGAACTCTCGTAATCATAACATGAATCGAAAAAAATCGATAAAATCATAACACCGAATTTGACCTGTTCCTTGAAAAACTTCAAAATCTATACTTTTCAAGTGACAATAAATCAATAATTTCGAGCGCGTTTCAGTTTGAAATTAATATTTGAGTAGATTAAACCCTCATCAAAATACTAATACCATTGTTGGAATTCTATAAATTACTTCAACATTGTTAATTACGCTTCAAACTACACCACTGTTACGTTGCTTTTGGGATCGCCCACGCGATATAAATATTAGTCTATCTGAGTATCTTTAAATTTATATCATATATTAGTTTTATTTTTGCAAAATAGTTGATACTATTTCCACTACAACACTGACACTCTGAGTCACTGTCTATTCAAGACTATAGGCCTGGAGTTAGCTCCCCAAGCCGTAGAGTGGGAACTGCTCCGCTACCCTTGGGGAGCTAGCCTTGAGTTAACACAAGAACACATGACTCTCACCGACCCAGTCGTAGACACTGCGTGTCAGAGACTTCTGTGAATTTTATGATCGCTATATAAAATAAATTTATTATTATTATTATTATTATTATTATTATTAGACAGGCGAGCGACCGGTGTCAGTTAGACTTAGCATAACAATTACCACTGATGTATTGTGACATGCACTGCTGACTTACTAACGCAATGCATGTCAGACATCATGATGTCACTCATTATCGCTCGTCAAACAAAAGTTAACATTTCGAATGGTTATTCACAATTACTGACAATGAACCCACCACGTGCATCGTTTCGCGTAAATTCGAACTTTTGACTTCTGAGGATTTTAACCCGATTGTGTGACAGGTTCGATCGGGTTGTTTCGATCGACTCAGAAAAGAAGAATTTCTCATAAATTATCAGCTCAGTTTCTATAGGCCTAATATAGTTCTGTTTTCTTCCAGGTGAGGGCCGGCGCATTGAAATCAAAACAAACCAAGAGTGACTTTATGGTTGGAATTCATATATCGCAAGGGCGACAAGTACACAAGAGCAACGTAACAATACATTATTTTTGCAAAATACATTATTTTTGCAAAATAGTTGATACTATTTCCACTACAACACTGACACTCTGAGTCACTGTCTATTCAAGACTATAGGCCTGGAGTTAGTTCCCCAAGCCGTAGAGTGGGAACTGCTCCGCTACCCTTGTTTGAAGCGTAATTGTTCCAGATTGATTTCATGTTTATTGAAAGCGCGCACCCTGCGAGGGCGTCAGGTTAGCATTTAAAGCGCGCCTGCTTTAAAAAGCTTTGTTGTCGTTCTTTTTAACTTTTTTTGTGAACCGGAAACGGATGTTTATTGAATAAACAGTGTGTATTTTGAAAATAGCGCGTGAAGTTGTATTGATGAATTTCCGTGAGTGATTTTGCAATTTGATCCGCTCTACATTGGTGCCCAGACCCGGGAGAGTGGCTCCCGACTATCTACGTTAGTGTTTCGTTGGAATCGTCAAAATGGGATTGCCTGAGGCCCAGAAAGCTCGTCGTGCTGCTGCTCGATGGCTGACCGTGTTGACTCGAGACCTGGAAGAAGGACTCAAGCAGGCTGATGAGGTTGGTCCTGCGTCGGAGGGCAGGTTGGTCCTTCGACGAAAGCTGCAAGCTCTTCTGAAGGAGTTTGAGCCTCTGCTCGAGACCTGGTGTGTTGCCCAGGGGAATGTGGAGGAGGCTATCGTCGATGATGAAGCCCTGGATAAGGACATCGACGCGAGTTTTGCGTTCAAGCGAAGTGTGCTTACAACCAGGAATGCGGCTCAATCGTGGATTGAGCGCCTGTCGCTCCCAAACGCGCAGTTCGATGAACTTTCTCTGGGATCAAGCAAACGCTCGACGAGCATTCGGCTCCCCAAATTGACTCTGCCCACCTTCGATGGTAAGGTCCTCGAGTGGACGTCTTGGTGGGAGCAGTTTAACGCAGACATTCACCTGAATGAGGAACTGCAGGATATCAGCAAAATCAGTTACTTGCGGAGTTTGGTAGGAGGAGAAGCAGCGCAAGCGATTGCCGGTCTGGCTCTCACCTCTGAGAACTACCTTCATGCAGTGGAATTACTGCAAGACCGTTTTGGGAGGAAGGAGCTGATCATCACCTCCCACATCCAGAGCCTCCTCTCCCTCGACGCCTCAAAGTCCTCCACTCTGAGGCATCTGCTGGACACGCTGCAAGGCCACGTCCGCAGCCTGAAGGTCCTGGGAATTGACGGAGGAAGCTACGGGGTAATCCTGACCCCCATCATCTTGTCACACCTCCCGGATGGAGTCCGCATGGCTTGGGCGCATGTAAGCGCACGGAAGGAGTCGAACCTGGACTTCCTGCTCAAGTTCGTGCAAGAGGAGATCGAAAGCCGTGAGAGGTCGGACGCCTACTCTCACCCCATGTCGCCACAACCCGAATGGAGACATCACCAGAAATCGCGACCAACAGCTACGTCGCTGCAGCAGACCACGAAGACGCTGAAGAAGATGAAACCGTGCTGCGCGTTCTGCAGAGGAGGCCATCGCCCTTGGAAGTGCCCGGAAGCGTCGAAACTTGACATCAGCAGGCGGGAACAGCTGGTACGCCAGGACAAGCATCATCGTTTTTTATGTAAACATGTTAATGTACAGAGTTGTGAAGCTCCGAGTTTGTCAAATTTGCATGCTTCGAACCTTCATTCCCAGGTTTTGGTGGCTAAGGGTCCTGGAGTTGCTCTCTTGCAGACAGCACAAGTTCTGGTTCAGGGTGCGAAGGCCTCTGTTCAGGCAACGGTCCTCTTTGACTCCGGCTCAGATACATCATATGTGACGGAGTAGTTAGTCAAGAAGGCTGGTTTGACCTGGAAGAGTGCCTGTCGCAGTGCCTATGCAACATTTGGAGGCCAGAAGTCCTGTGAGCGGGAACGAGATATTTTTGAGGTAAGCTTGAGTGACAAGGCTGGATCTCGCATGCATCGTTTGGAGGCAGTTGCGATTCCTAGCATATGCCTGCCTCTCACCCGACCGAGGCTACCTGAGGATTTGCTCCAATCCATGAGGTTTCTTGAGTTAGCTGACCCTCTGGTGATGGAATCAAAGCCCGCTAAGATAGACATTCTCATCAGTCTTGACCACTACTGGCGTCTCATGAAAGGTGAGCTAACGTACCTGAAAGAAGGGTTGGTGCTTCAGAATTCAGTGTTTGGGTGGGTCCTCTCAGGGAGTTGCGATGTCAAGGTCACCCCTGTGAGTGACCGGCTCATCACTTCGCACCAACTGCTCAACATCCATGATGTCTCAGAGGAGACCATCTGGTCATTCTGGAATCTGGAATCTCTCGGGATTGGCGATGGGTCTTCGCCGGTAAGTGTCCCTGTGAGATTCCGGAGATGGAAGTTTGCTTTGGTTGCCGATGTGACAAAGGCCTTTTTACAGATAGGTTTGCGCCAGGAGGATCGAGATGTCCATCGATTTCTCTTGTTGGATGGAGATGCCGTCCGCGTGATGCGATTTCTTCGCGTCACCTTTGGCGTGAATTGTTCCCCTTACTTGTTGTCGGCAACAATTCAGCACCACCTGAAGAGGTATCCGGAGGAGATGCTTTGCGTCCTGGAGCTGCGTAAAAACCTCTACGTGGATGATTGGTTGACTGGTGTCAACACGGAGGAAGAAGCTGCTCAGTTGTTTGAGGAGGCGTGTTCCGTGATGCAGGATGCAGGCATGTCGCTATCCAAGTGGATGAGCAACAGTGGTCGCACAAGAGAGTTCATTGAGCAGAGTGGAGGAAGCGTTTCTGGAGAATGCGGAACAAAGGTCTTTGGGCTAAAGTGGCTCCCCAAGGAGGATGCCTTCACCTTTGAGAGTACGCCTCTGCCGAGTGCCACTGTTGCCACGAAGAGAGTGGTCCTTTCCTGCATTGCTCGGCTGTTTGATCCCTTAGGATACGTTGCTCCAGTGTGCATGACTGGGAAGATTCTGTTCCAGCGGATCTGGTCTGCTGGAAAAGCGTGGGACGATCCTTTGTCGGAGAGTATGCAGGAGGAGTTCATCAGCTGGATTGCTGATGTAGCTGCTCTTGCAGAGGTACGAATCCCTCGTTCGTACTTTGAGGTTGGCTGGTTTGCTGACAGTTTGGAGCTGCATGTGTTTGGAGACGCGAGCGAAAGCGTGTATGGTTGCTGCGTCTACCTCAGATCAGCTGAGGGTAAGTCGTCTCTTGTGATGGCTCGTGCCCGCGTCGCCCCCTTGAAGAAGATCACTTTACCCCGTCTTGAGTTGACTGCTGCCCTCTTAGCAGCACGTTTGGTTGGACACGTGAAGCGTGCCCTGCAGTTGCCTGATTCTGTGCCTTATCGTTGTTGGACAGATTCCACCGTTGCTCTGCACTGGATCCGCGGAGATGCATCCAGATGGAAGCCTTACGCCGCTAACCGTGTGCAAGATATCACGGCTCTCACCAATCCAGCTTCCTGGTCTCATTGTCGTGGGACTGACAACCCTGCAGATCTGCTCACCCGTGGTTTGTCCAGTGAGCGATTCTTCTCCTCTCAGCTGTGGTGGCAGGGGCCGAGTTGGTTGTCTGGTGGCAACTTCCCGTCTGAGTCGCCCCACCTCGGAGTCCCTGACGTTGTCACTGTCGCTGATTCTGAAAGTAGACAGTCCTCTGTCAAGTCTGTTTTGTTATCGGTTGAGTCGGTGACTCAAGTTTTTCCTGTCAGTAGGTGGAGTTCCCTCAAGAAAGCGATACGTATCGTTGGCTGGGTGACGAGATTCCTGCACAACTGCCGTCGTGGAAGAGACAGAGTTACTCAAGCTGATTTATCCTTTGAGGAGATGTCTCATGCGAGGTCTCTTTTGGTGAAACATGTTCAGCTGGAAACGTTCGGTGAGGATATTCAGCGCTTGAAGAAAGGCCTCTCTCTCCATAGAAACTCTTCGTTATTAAAACTTGATCCTATGATTGGATCTGATGGGTTGTTGCGAGTCAAGGGTCGTCTGCAGAGATCTGCCTTAAATTGGAATGAGCAACATCCGATCATACTTCCCAAGGGCCATTTCTCTCTCTTGATTGTGCGTCAGCAGCACTTGTCTTTGAAACATGGTGGAGTCAACTCCATGATATCCGTCCTCCGAAACAGTTACATGATTGTCGGCTTTCGCAGATTAGCGAAACAGGTCAAGGGACAATGCGTCATTTGTCGTCGACCAGACTCTCGTGCTATGAGTCAAGTTACTGGACCTCTGCCTGCGGATCGTGTGACGAGAGCGCCACCCTTCTGTGTCACAGGTGTGGACTACGCTGGGCCACTCTATTGTTCTGATGTGCCTGAGCAAAAGTTTTACGTATTGTTGTTTACTTGTGCTGTTGTGCGTGCGATCCATCTAGAACTGTGTCCATCGCTGACTGCAAGTGATGCCCTTCTTGCCCTTCGTCGCTTTGCTGCGAGACGAGGTTGGCCAGCTGTTGTATATTCGGACAACGGTCGCACGTTTCTGGGGTTGTCCTCGAATCTTGCCCAGATCATGGGAGATGCGGCTCCCAACTGGAAGTTTATTGCCCCAAGAGCCCCTTGGTGGGGTGGTATGTGGGAGCGCCTTGTGCGATCCATGAAGTCCGCACTGAAGAAAACCATTGGTTCAAGATGCCTCACGAAGGCCGATTTGAAGGCCACTTTGTTTGAAGTTGAAGCTTGCTCAAACTCCAGGCCACTTACGTTCGTTGAAGACAAAGTCGATTCCATTGTTCCCCTTACGCCTTCTCACTTCTTGGTTGGCCATAATTTGTGCGTCAGGGTTGAGAACTCACGGTCCCAGGAAGCAGCAGCCACCTTTGAGAAGCTGAGAGAGATGAGCCAGTTTGGGCTACTCAGGATTGAGAGTTTTTGGCAGCGCTGGTCAAAGGACTACTTAAGAAACCTCCCAACACTCCATTGTGGGAGGCCTAGCGAAGTGAAAACCGATACGGTTGTTGTCCTTCAAGAAGACAATCTCCCACGTTTACGCTGGAAGCTTGGCCGTATCGTTGAGGTCTTTCCTGGCCAAGATGGCATTGTGCGGTGTGTGCGGATCAAGACAGCAACAGGTGAGTTAGTGAGGCCACTACAACGGTTACATGAATTGGAGGTAAGTGACGCTTCTTGTCTGCCTGAACTTCCCGATGTAAGTGAGAGTCTCTCTCCTGAAGTTCCTGAAGCAATCTGCAAGAAAACCCGTTCAGGCGGCTCTGTGCGTGCCCCTAACAGACTGGATGTCTGATGTACTGATAACTGTACATTTCTCTTTCACGTTAGGCACTGAATGCATTTTGGGTAAAATGGTGTTTCGACGGCAGAGTGAGTGGGAGTGAACTCGGAGCTCTTGTTGTCATGTTTATGTACTTTCTTTCACTTGTGTTTGTTGTGGAACTTTGTTATTGTTTTGTTATTTTTTGTTTTTTTTTTGCTCCCGTATTTTATTTTTTTTGCTCTCTTGTTGGTTGTTGAGCCCAGGCTCAGCAATGGTGGGGAGGATGTTCCAGATTGATTTCATGTTTATTGAAAGCGCCCACCCTGCGAGGGCGTCAGCTTAGCATTTAAAGCGCGCCTGCTTTAAAGGACTTTGTTGTCGTTTTTTTAAACTTTTTTGTGAACCGGAAACGGATGTTTATTGAATAAACAGTGTGTATTTTGAAAATAGCGCGTGAAGTCGTATTGATGAATTTCCGCGAGTGATTTTGCAATTTGATGCGCTCAACACGTAATAACCAATGTAGAAGTAATTTATAGAATTCCAACAATATTATTAGTATATTAATGAGGGTTTAATCTATTCAAAAATATTAATTTCAAACCGGAAAGCGCTCTAAATTGTTGATTTATTGTCACTCGAAAAGTATAGATTTCGAAATTTTTCAAGGAACAGTAGGAGTTCGGCGTTATGATTTTATCGATTCTCGCGTTGATTCACTTTATGATTACGAGGGTCAAAAATCGCAAATGGGCCCAAAATTTTTTTTTCTCGATGAAGAAATATCTAAGGAAGAAATAACAGTCGGCTTTAAGGGTTTTCATGCACGATTGGTAAAGTTATACTGAATTTACTGCAGTTGGGTATGATTTTCCCATGTTAAAAGATAGCGGAGGCTCCGATTCTAAGAAACAAAATGGCGTTCAAATCTCACTTTGCGCTACTCTCTCTTAGCATGTAGGATACTATCTAAAATGAGTTTATTTGTGCGTCATGACCGTACAAAACCGCAACACCCGGTTTTCTTCAGACCGAAACGTTCGGTGCAGTCGGTATTTCTTGATTAAACGAGGTCGCGACGATGGCTGACGCCGAATTGAACTCCACGAGTAATGAGGGAAATGGGGAAACTGTGCCTGCTGCGGGCAGCGAGAACGGCCAGGTACGACGGATAATTCTCCCTCTAAATTATGAAACCAAGAACTCTCTCATTTGTCTTGCCGATCGTATTTGAGAGCAATTTTATGATCCCCCATCGGGCCCATGTGATGTCGAAATGGGATGCCGACTCACTCACGCTCAGACGCTGTGACGCTTTGACTTTCTAGGCAGAACTAAAAGGAAAATTCACAATTCAATTAATTTGCTTGTGATCTGGTGATTGAACCATTAAATTGCAATAGCGAAATTTGAATTTGCTTGGGTATAATTAATTTCTATCTGAATTAGAAAATTAGGTTGAATTTTAATTTTATAATAATAATGAATTTTTATAAATTATAACTATAAGGAAGTAGCTTGGCATCAAATTCAGTTTGATATCAACTGGGAAGCTTGGTGTCAAACTCAGGCCAAATACAAATACAAATACAACCATTTTATTATATTTATTATCTAATCATTTTATTTAGTGATTCAATGCTAATACAACTTTAATCAACTGAACTGAGCTGAAATATAACTTCACAGCTCAAATAATCCTGCTCTCTGATTGGTTGAAATTGAGTTTGATGCCAAGTTTGCTATTTGGTATAAAACTGAGTTTGATGCCAAGTGTTAACCAAATTCTAATTACTAATTAGAATAATTGAAAATTTATATTTCAAATATTGAAATAATGAATAATGTAAATGAACTTCATTGCATTTTGACCCTTTTCCACATGTGATGCTGTGGTGAACAGAAGGATTTTCAGGGAAATTTGGATTTTGCTATCATAATCATAGCTATGCTATCTAAGTTACCTGAGTTATATCATATCCATGTCAGAATGATCATGTCTCTCATAGCACTCGAGGCGAGTGTGCTAACACTGCGCCAGTGATACCCCTTGAGAGAAGAGGCTAAAGAAACCCTCAATTTTTAGCACTCAATACTGGAATGAAGTAGATTTGCCGGTTCACTTGTCAAATGACCCAGGACCCCCAAAACTCATATTAGCTAGCTAATGAAAGGATGAAAGACAAAAGAAGTGACTTATAACTATATATGCATGTTATAAACCTAACTTTGCAAGCGGATATCCAAGGAAAAGTCGTTATCCAACTACATTATTAGTTTCACGTTGAACCAACATTGAACCAACGATTATCCACCATTGCTGTATTACTACGCACAAACAAACCTTACAACACATATTACGAACACAAAATAGTCCCTTAACATATTCGAATAAACCTCATATTATTCTTACCAAATACACATATCGATGATCTAAGCCTAAGGTTAGGGTTCGAGCCGCACAGCGGTGATGTGTCTTTGGAAACAGCGATTGGCGGTAACTTTTCCCATGCTAGTTCACGGCATGAATGAAATACTACGTATGTCGGTAAACGGTTGTCACATGACACAACAAAGCCATGTGTTTCAGGAATTTATATATTCATGAGGTCAAGAGGGCACATTTTAATATTATAATGAGCTACGATTGAGCATGGTTATAATCCACAAGCAACTCAACACCTTCATCGAATTCCGCGCTGGCGCAATCGGATAGACCGGTGGTGCTTTGAGGTGTATGGTCCGAGATCAAATCACGTCTCATAACAGGTAAGTTCGTCTTCACTGATAATTGCATGTTTCCTCCCTTCTCAGGTAAAGCAGACAATAATGGAGATGCGCAAGGCTAGTAGACGAGAGGTGGCGGCATACACAAATCGCTAACTTTCCCCCAAAAAAACCACCCCATTTTCGTCTTTATACCCCTAAAAAATCATAGCGCCCTTTTTATAGCGATGGGGGGACCCTCCCTCCCAATTGCATGATTTAGGGTCCGGGGTTATTTGACAAGTGCTCCGATTTGCCTGTAATGTGTTGTTTAAAGTGTCCATGACACTTCAAAATGTGTTTTTATATTGCATATTAAATGCATTTATTAATAAAATTGAATATTTTAATTGTTATTGCAATAAATAAAACCATGATCCGTCCTCTATAAATACTATTTACACCTCCGCAAAGTGAGGGATATTGAGGGCGCGAAAAAAACGATTTTCGAAATCCCGCTTCACCTCTCGCTTGACAAGGTGATTTGTGACGTCACGACGACCTTGACCTTGGCTCTTGGAGCGCTGTTTTGATTGTCTGCTCGATCGCGATAATTTTACATTTTAGTTGTGTTTAAATGATTGAATCGCTTTGATTGAATATTATGAGTTCAAATGAACGGTCAAGCACTCGGGAGAGAAGTCC